>OY735225.1:21049773-21462273 GCA_963457665.1 Thysanoteuthis rhombus | reverse complement strand
TAGGATGAACATACCATTTTCAAATCTAAGGGAGACAAGGCAAGCAGTCTAAATGTTACTCAGCTCTATCAGCTGAGCTAACAACACTCTGAGTAAGCAGGAGTTCAAATGCACTATTTTGAAGCTGCATACCAAAAGTGTTGTTACCTCAGTCAGTTGAGCTGGATGCCGGTTCAAATCCCACAAAACACTCATTTCTTTATTCATTTACGTGGTCAGCTAAAGATATATATATATATGTGTGTGTGTGTGTGTGTACATATATATATATATATATATATATATATATATATATGTATATATATATCATTATATGTATACAGTTGTGTAAATATATATGTATATAGTTATGTGTGTGTGTGTGTGTGTGTGAATATATATATATATATATATATATATTATATATATATACACATATATGTGTGTGAATATATATATATATATATATATATATATGTGTGTGTGTGTGTGTGAGTGTATGTGAATATATATGGATATATGCATGTATATATATATATATATATTTGTATTGTGGATGTGAAGTAATCCGACAAGATGTTGATGAAATCAACAATCGGAAAGTGAAGAGGAAAACTCAAGAAATAGTTGTTACATCTCAAAAATTTTTTTTTTTCCCAATTATCATTCCATGGGCGTAGTTTGATACATTTCGACGGGGGGGGGCAGTCATCATATTCAGAAGAAAATATTTGCTACGATTCACAGAGAAAAATATGCTGTTTACATTTCAGCAATTAATGGTTATGTGTTAGTTTATGTGGGGGAGTGTTGAAATAGGTGTGTTGTTTACATTTATATTCATTAATTGTTAGACACCCCCTCTCCATTTTAAAATATAAATAACAAAATTCACCTTTCCCTGAGAAATGACCATTCAAGCCCATCACTGCCTTTCTTATCTAAGTAAAGCCGAACACCCACAGAGACAGGAAACATACATCCCCTGACCCCACCTCTCATAGACCCATCTCATTTCAAAATTTCACCCTCAATTACACAGATACAAACACCTACCCTCCTGCTCCCACCAAACAACCAAACATAGAAATAATCATACTCTCATCTTCAGCATTGAAATGTGAACAGCATATTTTTTTCTGTGAATTGCTCCAAATATTTTTCTCTGAAAAAGATGGCTTGCCCCTGTCGAAATGCATCAAATTATACCCATAATACAATAATTTTTAAAAAAAATACACCAACTCTTGAATTTTTCTTTTCACTTTCCAATTGCTATCATTTATATACATGTGTGTGTGTGTGTGTGTGTGTGTGTGTGTGTGGGTGTATATATGTATATATGAATACACAATATATGTGGTACAAATCAGGCTAGCAGTATAACATAATAATATATCAATAATATAAAGCCACTTCTGAAATGTAATGGATTTATGAATACATATTTATTTATATATATGTATATTTGAATATATGTGTGTGTGTGTATATATGAATATATATGCATTTAGATATGTGCATGTATGAATATATGTGTGCGTATATATATATATATATTAGTATATGTGTATATATGAATACATATATGCGTGTATATATATATATATATATATTAGTATATGTGTATATATGAATACATATATGCGTGTATATATATATATATATATTAGTATATGTGTATATATGAATACATATATGCGTGTATATATATATATATATATTAGTATATGTGTATATATGAATACATATATGCGTGTATATATATATATATATATTAGTATATGTGTATATATGAATACATATATGCGTGTATATATATATATATATATATTAGTATATGTGTATATATGAATACATATATGCGTGTATATATATATATATATATATATATATATATATATATGTATGTATTTATATACATGAATATGTATGTATTTATATACATGTATACATGGATATATATATGTGTGTGTGTGAATTATAAATTGTGTAATAGCACATAGAAACTTATTTGAAATGATCTCCCATCATTAAACGGTTAATATATCACTCCATTTGAACAACACAAATTACAATTAATACATATATCAATGCTCTTCCATAGGAGTAGAGCACTCTGGCGGATGAGGAATTTCTGTGTAAATAGATATATCGCTTAAATTCAGCCTCACTGACTGTCGTAGTCCAGAGGTTGGATATCGTCCTCCGGGTCTGAAGTGAAGGTTTCAATTCTGCCTCGCAGTAGTGGATGGGATAATGGAAAGTCTATAGTCTCTTCCACACTGAAAAGATGTAATGCATCAAAACAGCTGTCTGTGGATGACACAATAATATATATGTGTATATACATATGAATACATATACATTCATATAGGAATATATATATATATGTATGTATATGTGTGTGTAAATATATGTATATATATATATATATATATATTTATATATATATGTGTGTGAATATACTTTCATACATACATACACATACTTATATGTATGTATATATGTATGTATCTATGTATGTATTATAGATACAGACTTCTGGGAAAACCAGGCTAGGAACTTCATTAACCTCTACCTACAATTTTATTTATATCTATGAGGTTATCGCCTAATCAGTGTCTGCTGATACTTAAATCTCCCTATCTCTAAAAGTAAGCCTGCAGATATATCCATCTACTGATATATAAATATATACACTCATCTAAGGTCTGCTAAAGTCAGTCATGAACTTCAGTAATTGTTTGGTCAAAAATTATCATGGCTTCATTTTTAATGTACTAGCAGGAAACCTGTCTGGAATTATAAACCAGTTCCAAGGAATCCTAAATGGGGCCTGTTTTCTAAGAGTTGCCATCATTCATTCTAGTATTTATTATACATAGAAAGATCAATAGATGGAAACTAGATCATTATTATCCTGGGGAATGTGAACACAGAGACCACACCATCATTTTTCATTTTCAAAGCACTGAGACTATTTTTGCATTCTTTTGGTAAACGCATTTTAGGGGTACCTTAATTCAATACCTCTGACTGCAATGCCCTGTTTTGGCTACTTAGAGGCTACATAGAAAAGAACAGAATCATTCTTCAAGTATTATATAGATAGATAGATAGGTAGATAGATAGGTAGATAGATATCAGATCATTTGCAAGTAAAGAAATGGGCTGCCAGTTCACTAATTGTTTCTTCTATTTACGCTGTTTCAGCCAAGCAATACATTCTCCCTGTAATAATAGGAAATAATTTCAAAAGGAGTTTCAAATAATATAACGCATTCATAATTATTGTCAGATTATATATCCATTTTATAACAACATATATATATATGTATATATATCTTATAAGTTTGGCTTTGTGAATGATTAGATATCTATCTATATAATACTGAAAGTCTGATTTTTTTAAATCTCTAATTATTGTCCCCATTTAGAAACAATAGTGCAGACAGGGACAGTGAATGAACAAGATGATAATGTGAGTATAAAGCATCTATATATATATACATGATGTTTGTCTAGAAAGCAATGAGACTGACTGTATAAAAATATCTATTATTAATCTAATCACAAATCAACTTGTTCCTACTCCTGCTAACAGTGATGAAAGTCTTCTGTTTAGCTCAATGGTAAGAGTAATGCAGATTCAATTCTTGTAGCAACCCCATTTTCTTCAATTGTTAACTCTATTCATTCCGTCTAGGCCAAATGATACATTCACCATGTAATAACGGCAAATCATTTCAAATAGAGTTTCTCAGTAATATAATGCGTCTATGATTATTTCTCTCGGATTATTTATCCATTTCTTAATAACATATAAATGTTTTTTTCTGTATGAAATACTGATCTCTCCACTTACCACCTACACATTAAAGTAAAAATCACTCAGAGAGTACACAACTCTGCCAATGCCATAAAAACTGGAAGGAAATCATTTCATATACAGGTGAGATGCAGGGAGGTAATTGTAATTTTCGAATTTTGATTTTTTAAACTATAGTCTTAAGATATGAAAAATATGTCTATTAAAAGGGAAATTCCTGGTCTTCCCCAAAATGTAATGTATTCTTACCAAGCCAATGGCCCAACATTCCAGAAAATTTCATTGAAAACCATTGGGAAATTTTCGAATTATTGTCTGAATATAAAGCTGTTATGTAAGGGGGTAACTCTTGACAAAAAACAGAAAAAACATGAATCCATCCTCAAAATTTAATCAAGCCTCCCTTGGGCCATGGTCCACTCTTCCACAAAATGTAATTGAAATTCATTGAGAACCTTTGGAATATTGTGTTGACAGTCGACACTTTGTCAGTAGAGGTAAATAAAGTCTTGGTTCTGACATTGTCAAGAGAATTCTTCTGCTTCTCTTCTACATGAGCTGTGCAGTCGTGCTGAATCACCTTTAACCAACAAACAAACAATGAACCTACTTCTTTTAAATATATGTGCAACAACCAACACTAAGATCGAAATCGAGGACACAGAACTGGAGAAAGTAGATCACTACATCTACCTAGGACAACGAATCTCCATGAGACCCTCAAAAGAAAAAGAAATCAAGCGAAGAATAACACTAGGGTGGCAAACCTTTGGCAGAACAAACTCAATCTTCAAAAATAAGAAGATCCCATTAATCTGAAAAAGAAGGGTGTATAATGAATGCATCCTCCCAATAGTCACTTACGGAGCTGAAACATAGAACCTAACCCAGAGACAGATCAACAAATTGAGAACCATGCAGCGTGCACATGAAAGAATTATGCTGGGTCTCACATGGAGAGACCACAAGACAGCACAGTACATCCGGGAAAAGACAAGAGTCAGCGACCTCATAGAATCTATTAAAAAAACTCAAATGGCAGTGGGCTGGCCATGTTGCAAGAATGACTGAAAACTGATGGACATCGCATCTCACGACATGGGTGCCCAAAGATCACATGCGCAACCGACGCTGGCAGAATATTAGATGGAGGGACGAGCTAGACAAATTCAGAAAGTACTGGCCCCGCGACGCCCATGATAGAGAAGTGTGGCAAATCCTGGAGAAGGTCTATGTCCAACGATGGACGTTGAAAGACTGATGATGATATAAGTATCTAATCCATGATCTGTTGCGTCAATGCCGGTTATCATGAGTGTACAACAACAGGCACGGTTGCTGGCTGCTACTGATACTATAAGTATTACAAACACGTTAGATAAAGAGAGGCAAGAAAAGCTAGTTAGATAGTTTAATCAAACGATAGAAAGGGAAGAGGAGATAAGAGAAACTTGGGTAGTTTAATTAGAGGGCAGGTAGAGAGGGGGAAGAAAACAAGGGTAGTTTAATAAGAATCAAGGGAGAAAGATTCTGTGAATGTAACAGATGTAGCTATTTTCATAAAAATTATTTTTTAATGTTATTAAAATAGGACCTCTTTGTAATCTGAATTTAACAGTCATAAACCTATCTGAATCAACCTTCAAGCTGTCTTATTCATGTACCTTTTTCACATTAACCTTCAAGCGGCTTCATTCAGGTACCGTATTCACATTAACCTTCAACATACCTTATTCAGGTATCGTATTCACATCAAACTTTAAGGCGCCTTATTCATGTACCTTTCTCACATTAACCTTCAAGCTGCCTTATTCATGTTCCTCTTTCACATCAACCTTTAAGCTGCTTCATTCAGGTACCGTATTCACATTAACCTTCAACACGCCTTATTCAGGTATCGTATTCACATCAAACTTTGAGGCACCTTATTCATGTACCTTTTTCACATTAACCTTCAAACTGTCTTATTCATGTTCCTCTTTCACATCAACCTTCAAGCTGCTTCATTCAGGTATCGTATTCACATTAACCTTCAACACGCCTTATTCAGGTATCGTATTCACATCATACTTTAAGGCGCCTTATTCATGTACCTTTCTCACAGAAACTTTCAAAACGCCTTATTCATGCAACTTATTCTCATCAACCATCAAAGCACCTTATTCACGTAACATTTTCACATCGACCTTTAAGATGCCTTAGTTAAAGCAACCTTCAAATGGCCGTAATCCTCTCCTTACTCTACAGGGCAGTTAATTAAAAAAAATCCTGGATTCAACCCAAAATTTAATCAGTTCTTCCTTGGCCCATAGCCCACCATTTCCATGAAATATCTTCGAAATTCATTGAGAACTTTGGGAGATACTGTGTGGACAGACGGACACAAGTGAATACATATATATGAATCAAAATGACATGAATCAACGTCTATGATTTCTATCAGTGGTGCAGTACTGTCGGAGCTGACCAGATTACAACTCGGTAAACAAAAGCTAAAATAATTGAACCAGTCGGAATGCATTTTCGAATTGTGTAACTATTCATTTCATGTCTTGGACAACTTCCTTGCTATGGGTGTCCGCTGCCACTTTCTCGGGGAGGGGGATATATTCGGGATGTATCTCAACAACAACCCTGTTACTAGCGAATAATGCTACTCGTGGTCAAATAAAACAATTGTGCTGCACCATTATCCTTTATTGACCAAGGCTCCAACTTTTAAAACTCCCTTGGTTTTAGGTGGAGAGGCCTGACCCGACGGGAAGGGGCTATCGCCCCGATGAAACCCCCACCCTCGTGCATGGACGCCCATGGACAGAGGGCTCGAAATCAATCAGCGCTTTGTCCTTGCCCTGTGCATTATATATATATATATATATATATATATATATATATATATATATATGAACTGTAAAGAGTGGGACAGACTCGAGAGTAAAGCGTTTTGAAGTTAGGTTTATTTATCCATAGGTGGCGGGGGGGGGTTGTTATTAATAGTCCAGACGTGTTTCGGGAGGTATTCCCATCTTCAGTAGTGTGTGCTGTATGAGTATGAGCTTTTAGGGGTTAAAGGTTTGATGTGGAACCTCTATCCACCATCAGAGAGAGAGAGGGACAGAGATGATGTAGGAAATTAATACGTTTTGTCAGCTCTGACACCTTAGTGCGGCTCCCCTGTATTCTATATAATAATAACGTATATAAATGCTTATAAAACGTGAGAATGAAAAGTGACTTCTGTAACGTGTAGCTATAAACATTCCAGACAATTGAGGAGAAGCACCTTGAACAGTTCAACAGAAGCGTCGTTTCAAGTTTAGCAGTTTGTGTATATTGGAATAATATCAACACAACCAGAGGGCCAGGCACATGTACGTGTGTTTGCAGATTCCAATGCAATTCAATCAACACTTGCTACGGTTTTGCGAGATCTGAGAATGCACCCCTAAACCACCCGTCGCTCTAGATATAAATTACGCACTTGTCTCAATTCTCTACCCCAGCGATTTCCATATGAGTTCGTTTCTGGGGTACTCACCCCGCTTTAAAAAAAATTCATAATAGTTAAGACCCAAAATAGAAATTTTCCATTTAATACACAGCGGAACAAATCTACTGCTTAATGTGTGTTCAAACGGGACCAAAAAATTGCACAGAGTTAAATTTATGTATAACTCAGGCATATATCTCAGTGAAGAATACAACTAACGATTAAGACCATTACTACTTTCTCAGTATATATATATAAATATATGTGTGCGTGTGTATGTAATCTAAATAGGTTTACATCTATAATTATAAATTGTGTTATATCATATTGAAACTCTTATTTGAATGTATCATTTGGCCCTGACAACGTAAATAGAATAAACAATTGAAGAAAATGGTGATGCTGCTATTGTTTATTCTATATACGTTGTTTAGGCAAAATGATACATTCACCGTGTAATAACGGGAGATGATTTCAAATAAGAGTTTCAATATAATATAACACAATTCGTAATCATACATATGTTATCAAAAATAGATATGCGTGTGTACGTATATATATATATATATATATATCACACACTGCGCCCTGAGTGAGAAGGCCTGGTCGAGGAAAACAGGCGCCCATCCATAATAATATTTGAACCTTTTGTTTGTTTGCCTCTTTCACGCTAAAACTACATGTTCTGCCGGTAGATTGAGAAGAAATCAACTTCTCACGCACGTTATGTGAGGCTGACCTCAGAGAGCATTTTCCAGCCAATCCCTGGTTCTGAACATAAGAAGAAATGGTTTTCATATCACAATTTTCTCTATTAATTCTCCTTACGAATGGCATAAACTTTTTTTTTACAATAAAATTGATTTTCATATAAGTTCGAACGTTTTTGCTACTGATACACCAGTATTATTATTATTAACAACAACAACAATAGTGGAAGATGAAGAAGTAACAACAACAAAACAAACTCATACTCACCGAACTGTTGTCTGTCACTTCCATTTTTCACGGCTGGTGATTTTTAATTTAGTTGATGAACAAGCAAGATGTATGAAAATACAACGGGTGAAATTTCGAAGTGATCCAAAATCTTCCAAAATGAGTGGTTCTTAGGAAATTCTGTTTTTAATTTGACATTTTTTTAAAATTTATAAGTGAAAAAGAAAACGATTTTCAAACACAGAAAACAATCCAGTAATATGTAATTCAGCATTTGTCACTTATATTTGAGTCACGGCCTTTTAGCTGGAGCTTTTATAAACAGAAGACTGAAGTAAAAGAAAAAAATCAACACAGAACCAAAAATACACACAAAAAAAAAATTATTTAAAACATCAAAAACGTTAGATATATGTGATCCAATATTTTTCATTTACATTAGAGTCGTAGTTTTTTTTAGCATAAGATTTGACCAAAATTAATCAAGTACAAAATGAAATTATCCGATGACATTTACCACGGAAAAAATTAAATAAAAATTTTATAACAATTAAAACTTTCCACTCAAAATTCGAAAATGCATTGTCGTATTCTTAATACAGTGTGAGCAACCTCTTCAGAAATAAAATTATAACACTAGAAACAGATAATGTCTCTGTCAGATTTTTATCCAATTATTCTTCTCACTAAGCTAAGGTTTAATACAACATATTTTTTAACGAGTTGTATGCGTTCTCCCTTCACATATCGCTCCACCATCAAATGTGTTTGGAACTACCTTTTACTTTTTCATTAATTGACATTATTGCTCTTTTCTTTTTATATTCATTGTTTTTGAAATTTTAAAAAATAATTGGCATTATTGTTTTCATTTTCTTCATTTTCAGCCGGGTGGGGTCCAAACCTTTATTTTTCTTAAAAACATAAATACGTGGAAAACAGAAGAAAATATTTTGTATTAATCATTTTCGGTGCTCAACACCCATTATAACTTTTTTTATGACACACTTTTGAGTGTTTTGAAATGAATTGAATTGTCTAACGTTTACAGGGGGTAGGTAGAAGGATGCAACTGTGATGTTACAATGGGCTGTTATTTCCCGCTCGTTTTACGGAAGTAAGGCATCGAAGGAAAAGGTTCGTAAAATTCTGTTTAGTGTAAACTATTAAACGATTCTTTATTACAATCACTTATTCCCTTTCTCAATTCCCATCGAGTCATAAGGCTGTGAAGGTTGTTCTCTCAAATTCTTAGTTCTAAAAAGACAAAAAGACGATAAGTAAGTTCATCATTATAAGTCTTTTAACGCCTGTCGTTGGACAAAGACCTTCCCCAGGATTCGCCACAATTCTCTATCATGGGCGTTACGGAGCCAGTATTTTCTGAATTTGTCTAATTCATCTCTCCATCTTTTATTCTGTCGGCCTCGCTTTCGCACGTGATCTCTGGGGATCTATGTTGTGAGTCGTGATGCCCATCGGTTGTCTGCCATTCTTACAACATGGCCTGCCCATTGCCATTTAAGTTTTTTGATAGTTTTTATGATGTCTCGGACTCCCGTTTTTTTCCTGATAAACTGTGCTGTCTTGTGATAAAATGAAACTTTCTTTTCAACTGTTAAATGAAAACATTCCCTGCAAGCTGATGTAAGATGAAATTGAACCAGATAAGCAGACCTATGTTCATCTTGCATTTATATACATTTAATGGTTACCGATGTGGCAGTCTGTCCTACACGTAAAGAATGATTCTTTTCCGACTAGAAGTTTTCTTTTTTTAGTTTCATTTGTTGTCTCCACATTAGAACTCCTGGATGTGATCGCATACTTCGTGGCCGTACTTCCGTAATACGGACGCAAAGTAACAGCCCACTTTCGGATTACAATTATTTAGTAAATATACCCCCCCCCCCAAAAAAAATACGCAAAGAATTGTTCTCAAAATTGACACATCCCCAAAGGTGAATGTGCTATTTATGTATTGAAAGCAAAAATAATTTACTAGCAAAAATATTTAATTTCAATTTTTATACGATTTTATTTTTTCACTTTCCAACAATGGACAAATTTCTCGCGTGCAATGCGGGGTATCCCAGGTAGTGTATCTACATATCTATCTATACACAATGCAAGAGTCGATATAAATTTAAATTGATACGTTTTCTACTTGGATAAATTCATACTTATCCAGCACAAGATTTTCCTGTCCCCACCATAAGTATACGTCCTATTCCAGGCGACCAACCCCCTGGGATCCACCTCTCCATTGCATTTAAATGGGTAGGGTCAGGTTCTGATGGAACTGGACAATTTTTGGATCCACCCACACTCTATCATACGCGTGCCTGAGGGTCCCTACTTTAAACTCGACTTTGTGTCACATTCCGCCCTCGGAAGGAGCGAATAACTGCCGTTGTAGTGAGTTCAATCCTTGCTGGGTGTCCCTAATTCGTGGCCTTGTGCCAGACTAAGATAAGCTTAATGTTTAGAAGACGCCTCACTATAGGTTAAATTGGTAATCAAGGAAACTACTAATCTAACCGTAATCAACCATTGAGTTCGATCCTCTATGAGTGTTCAATATCTGTGGCCTTGTGCCAGGCTAAGTTGAGCTTTGTAAATCTGGGCGCTTCACTCTGCAGCAATGATCAGCTCTATACTTGAAGCAGTGGTTAACGAGCTAGTCTCACAGAGGTAGTGAGTTCGAATATACAAGGTACCCTTGATCATGTGATCTTATGCCAGACTGTGCCAGTAAACACTGCATTTGCTGACCTATAAGACATGCATCAAAAATGTGTGTGTATATATATATATATATATATATATATATATATATATATATATATATATATATATATATATATAGTCCAAATGCGCTGGTATCATGACCAGAGCCGACCCAAGGTACTGGTAATAAGGGCAGTGGCCAGGGCGCCGTCATGTGTCTGACACTAGCGTTTTTCAAGTGCAAATGGAAATATGAGAAGATGAATGAATTGAACTGCATAAAACTGTCAAGATATGAAAATTCTTTCGCCTGAAGTCAAACCTTTTCAGGAATATAAAAAGTTAGAAAACTCAAATAGCAATGGGCTGGTCATGTTGCAAATATGTCAGACAACCGTTGAACATCACGACTCACAACGTGTTTCCCAGAGATCATATGCAAAATTGTGGCCGACAGAAAGTAGGATGGCGTAACGAGCTAGATTAATTCAGAAAGTACTGGCTCCTCGATGCCCATGATAGAGAGATCTGGTGGATCTTGAGGAAGGTCTATGTCCAAAGACGAACTCTAAAAGGATGATGATGATGATGATGATGATGATGATGATGATGATACTGTGAAGGGCATCGAAATTCAATTTGCCTAGGACGCCAGAAACCCTAGGAGCGACCCTGATTACGACTAGGAGCGACCCTGAAATGGACAGTTATCTGGCTGGGACAAGCTGTAGACCGTTCGTTGAGGCAATGAAGACATTGTCCCAATATCTTAAGAACCCTCAAAAATATGACATTAAAATATTTCCAGTGTTTTTCAGTATTTCACTTTGTTTGAAGAATAATGTCTGCTATATATTAAGATTATTGACCCATAAAATGAACTTTACGTTAAATTAAACATCATAATTTTTATGAATATTTCATTTTTATTTTGATTTGATTGAAAGTAATAGCTTAAATACAAAAACAGGTCTCCACGAAATGTTATTCATTAGATCCTATCAATGTTAAATACGGCCCTGGAGGCCGGTAAATATGGTAAATAATTATATGATACGCAGTTTAGGATTCAATTTTTAAATTTTTTTACTCTTTTTTTTTCAACACACGATTTCATCAACCCACCTACCTACCAACCCATGTGGCTTTTTTCTCTCTGTCTCTCTCCCACCCCAGCCACAAAATGTAGATACGGAGAAAGGTCAAAATTGAGATCTATATCTTAGAGCGAGTATATCGTTCCTAACTCTATACATTGTATCTCTTTCTGTCTCTCTCTTTCGACGGGCACCCCCCCACCCCTGTGAAAGGGGAAGGCAGACCCACTTACCAGCGCATCAACAGCCAAGTTCCACTCACTTGACGTGAAAAAAGGACCCCCAACCCCAATGAAGTTCGTAGAGCATTTGGAGAACCAGGTTCTGTTCTTATCAAGAAAATCTTAAAATAAGCAGAAAAATACCTGGGTTTTCTTTTATTTATTCATTTTTTTTGTGTGTGTGTGGGGGGGGAAGACTTCTTTTTTTTCTTATTCATTGCTTTTTCTTACCAAAATGTTTTTTTTTTACTCCTTTTTTTTCTCAACGAAGGAATTCAAAGCTCTCCTCTCCCTTGGCAGATGTGTGTGCTTGTAAAAGCCGTATACCTCATATTCAAACAGAAAATCAAGTTCATCAGTTCAGTTTAGTTTGAGAAACGGTTTAGATTCGTGGTCGTAAACAACAAGGCTTCGCTTCTGAACAGGCATTCCCCTCCCATTTTTAACGTAAACCTGAACATATCGTGTGTACATATGTGGATAGTTAAATCATGGTACGGATCCTTATTTAGATAGATAGATGAAAGGTGTGAAGATAACAAGAAAAAAGATGTCGTGGGGAGGCATTTAAAAAATTCCATCTAAAGCGAAGGAATATGGGGTTGCTGTGCACGCCAGTTGACAAACTCAAATTTATTTTCTTCCTTTTTCTTTGCCCTGAGTTGACTGCTTCTGTGTCAGTTACTTTCATCATCATAATCATCATCATCATCGTCCGTCTTTTAACGTTCGTCGTTGGACATAGACCTTCCCCAGGATCTGCCACATTTCTCTGTCATGGGCATCGCATTCATCACTCCATCTTGTACTCTGTCGGCCTCGGTCTCTCACGTGATCTCTGGGGATCCATGCTGTGAGTCGTGATGTCCATTGGTTGTCTGCCACTCTTGCAACATGACCTGCCCATTGCCATTCAAGTTTTCTAATAGATTCTATGATGTTTCAGACTCCCGTTTTCTTCTTGATATATACTGTGCTGTCTTGTGACCTCTCCATGTAAGGTTAAGCATGATTTTCTCATGTGCGTCAGTTGCCTGAATTACCCCAGCTGATTTTGGAGGAAGAAAATTTACCCTAGAGTAGCCTGAAATCAATTTTTCACTATTTCTTCTCGGTCAATCTTCAGGGGGATAACCTATGGTCATAAGCTTCAGGGGGATAACCTATGGTCATAAGCTTCAGGGGGATAACCTATGGTCATAAGCTTCAGGGGGGTAATCTATGGTCATAAGCTTCAGGGGGGTAATCTATGGTCATAAGCTTCAGGGGATAGCTTGTGATTATACTGGATTAGAAATAATCTGGTCTTTAGTTCCATTTGTGGCTTCATTTTACAAACCAATCTTGAAGCTACAGGTTAAATTTTCAAAGTTTATTTTGGGAAAAAAATCACACACTAAATAATTAAAGCTATCATAGCTCATCATATTTTTGTATGTTGAGGAAATGTAAATTGGAAAAAAAAGTTAAGATCATTTTGGCAACTCAGCTGTAATTATCTTATCAAGATAATTATCTAAGGTTAGGCAGTCAATCAGGGCAAAGCTTAGTTTATATTGGGGCTTTTAACTTTTTTTAACATTTACATTTATAGACCAAAAAAATATGGTGAGCTGCAATAGCTATAAGTATTTAGTGTGTTGGGGACTAACGAAAAAGACTCAATATTTTTTATTAGATTTATACAAGTTGGTGTTAGTGTGCCTACCATGGCACAATGGTCTGCAAGCGACTTTCACACACTATTTATATTGTTGTAAATTCTATCCTCACTGGATGATCCACATTTGTTGCCTTGCGCCAGATTAAGTTACGCTACGTGAATATATGGATGCCTTGCCATGGAGCAATAGTTAGCGAGCTAGTCTCTCAGACTGTTACTACTCTAATATGTTTGATCCTCACAGAGTGATCTACAATTGAGCCTTGTGCCAGACTAATCTAAATTTTGTATCTAAGCGTACAGTATTATATTTCTGTGTGAGAGGCTAATTATGGTGAATTTTATTCTCACAGGGTGCCCCAGTGAGGCTAATTCTATTTTTCCATACTTTTTTAACGTGGTAGAGATATGCTTAAATTTATTATGGAGTTGAATTTCTGTGTAAAAGCATTTGGCTACCAGTTAACCTTTTTGAGACTCTTGGGATTGTTACCCAACAATTATAGTGGACAGTCCATAACCATATACAGTTCAGCCCGGCTTCTATAGCCGCAAACAATGACGACAACATCATCACAGTAAGAAACCTATGCAGAAATTAGTTCGTATTATACGACTGAACAGGAAAAGAATCATTAGATCCCCCACTTAAGAGAACATCAGTGCAGTCTAATCTGACCAGAATGAACCTGTTTTTTTTTATCCATTTGCAAATGGATAAGGGAGACTACTCTGTTAGCATTCAATAATTATCTCCCTTGACAAATCGGTTATCACAATATAAATATGGCTGAGACCAGACACCACACTATTATTACCAAGTTTCAACTTGACAAATCCTTTTGCATTCTCTAAGCTCATTTTAGGGATACCTTGATTCAATACCTCTAGCTACAATACACCCTTTTAGTAACTGAGAAGTCATAAACAGAATCAGATTCTTAGAATTACATAGATTGATAGATACAAATCAGATCATTATTATCGGGATGAGCTTGAATGCAGACACCATGCTATTATTCAGTAGCGTATCACCTGGACTTTTTTTGCATTCTCCAAGTTGGTGCATTTTAAGGGTAACTCAATTCAATACCTCTGGCTACAAAGCATCATTTAAGCTATTTAGAGGTCATAAATAAATAAAATAATTGAATATATTCCTATACAGAAGTATACCTAATGATTTTTATTGGGGTTGCAGACCTCTAATTTGCCAACAAAGTGGGCATGCGGGCTTCTAATCTATCTAAAATAGGCATGCAGGCTGAATAAGGGAAGAAATTTGCCAAAAAGAAAAACAAACCTCCAGTATGCCATGGTTTCTATGTGCGTTATGAAAATCTCAGTAATTTTTTTCTGAATCAAGGGAAAAAGTACCAGGAGATGGGATTTGTCCTAGTATGACCTGACATTTTATAACATCCTAAGTGATCTGAAATGATTTTTTTTTTTTTTAAACCCTTGGGGCACCCAGCACACTTTGTGCCACAAACAGGTTGTGTTTATAGATAAGTGGGTGTAGTAATGATGACGGGGGGAGGAGGATAAGAAAGTAGATAGAATTTCAGCAAAAGTTAAGGGCTTCACCAGATCCATTTGTTTAAAGCAACTAAGGGGAGTCGAAAATTACAAGTTCTTCAATTGTAAAAACAGAAGATAGCATTTTTCCTTCCTTTTTTGCTGGTTGTTTTTGTTGGTGGTGGTAGGACTGTGGTCTGGATTGAAGGGCGGGGAAGATATCAGCAAAGGGAAGTGCAGGAGCTGAAATTATGGCTGTAACATCCACTAAGATATTCCATATTTTGGGAAATGTTTTAGCTTAACCCTTTCAAGAATAACCCATTAAGGTGCCTAATGCCTGAATTTAAAAAAAGCTGTCCCAGATGTTAGAATGAAACATAAAATAAAAAGTTACATTTTTTTTACTTTATACACTTCCCCATAACAATCAATCATACATCTATAATAGATGAAAAAATTAGTAACAATTTACTAATTCTTAAAAAGAAAAAAAAAATATATCAGATGTTAAAAAAAGTCAGTGTGCATACCAAATTGAGCAATTCTTTATAACAAATAGTACTCTGAAAGTTTTAGTTCTTTTTTTTCCACTCCTTAAATATCTAACCCAGCGTAGACAGGTACTTCAGCTATTGATACCATAATCAAATTCAGAAGTAAGCATCAATGCCCTCAAATGTGGATCAACAGAATATTTGGAAAAAAGATACTGCAAATAATGTGTTTGCACGTGTACACTAATATATCAATGTATGCAAGAGCATGGTGGGCCATTATCGCATCTAACAGAGACTGAATCAATACGACCATATGCCTCCACAGCTGTGACCTCTCCTAATCTTGTAGTCACGCTGTCCTTCAGAACCACTGAAAGAAAAAAAGATTTTGACATCGCTACAAGAAAACATTACAGATAAGATTAGGGAGGAATTGATTAGTAAAGGGAAAATCAGAAAAAATTGTCAGAGCAATGCCAATCCACAAATTTATCAAGCACCAGAGAATCAAATGGTCAGGATACCTTCAGAACCAACAATCTCACAAGTTCAGGCATCCTGGCAATAGTATGACCCTAAAGACATTGGATAAAGGGAGTGGCAAAAACACACAAGTCCCATGGCCTGTCCGTCACTGAGGTACCCCCACCAAGCTACTGACCGCAGTCTCAACCTCAGGAAAATAACCTGCAATTCATGAGGAAGATAAAATAGATAAATGAATAAATAAGGCAAGAAAACATTTAGTAAAAAAAAAAATTAAAAAAAAAAAAGAAGCAAGTTAAAAAGATTGGACTTACCATTCAGTCCAGGTGCCGATGTCACTAAATCAGTCAAGGGAAGGAATGACTACGGGAATACATTGCTAATATGGTCTGCTAACATGGACTACTAAGTGTTTTGGCATATTTTGCAGCATTTTGTCTCTGTGAAGTCATTTATTCAAGATGGCAGCCACTAGGAAGACTCACTCAGATTTTCATCAATAACTAGTTTGTTTTTTTTCAAATTTGCAGATGCAGTAATTCGTTTAGCATGAAAAAAGAAACGAAAAAGATTAATAATTGTTTTTCATCATGACTGAGATGTAGACAAGGTTGCTCTTATCAAATATATCTATCACAGAACTGTCCCATATCTTGGAAACTATTAAAGATAGAAGCATGTGGTTTTCACCATTTGATTGTTTTGAAGATTCCTTTAATTTTTTTTTTTCAAACAGCCTGTCTCGTACTTAAACTAAAGCATGTATTGAAAATAGAGAAAGGATTTAATGTTTTAAAACTCATTATTAGAGTCCCAGAGATAAGTTTCATCACCTTTAATAATATAGAACTCTTCGTCACCACTACATTTTCTGTACATCTCAGTAATTGAGCTTGACATTTGCAATGCACAACCCATCTTCTTTGAGAGAGGAGCATCTTACCACTGCATTCTGGTGCACATACCGAGAGTGTAATTGTGTTCTGTCATCTCTCATTCCAAACAAAATGAGTCTGGCAAATTTTGGTTGCAGTTAATGAGCACGTTTCCCCTCCAGCTCCTGGTAATGAGCTCTTAAAATGTATGGTGTTAGAGCTGAAGCATCTTAGATTTGTGTGTGGGGTTTTTTTTTGTGCACCAGCAAAGCAGGCCAATGTTTGAAATCTTTGTTCCAGACTTGACGAATGAACCTTTTAATCAATTGTTCATCATCCTTCGTGAATTCTTCTAGGCATCCAAGTCTTCCAGAAGAATCTAGAATTTCTCTATCTGAAGTCTTGAAGACTTTTCAGAAAGATTATTTTCCTTATTTAGTCAAACAATTAGTGACATCATTCAAAATCCAACGGACACATATTTTGTAACATTGGCCTGTACTGAATGGTAAGTCCAGTCCTTTTTCCTACTTTTTTTCTTTTGTTAAATAAACTATGAAAACAAGAAAAAATTTAATGGGGCGATATTTTCTTTGGACTGATTCCTCAAAATTGTTTGATAGCTGACAGCTTAACCTGAGGGAGGAAATGGGGGGGGGGCGTTCAGCCAAGAGATGAGTAGTGTAATACTTTATGGCAGTGACAATGGAATTTGTTGGCTGAATTCAAACTTTGGCCAAGGTTTTTTACATTCATTTTGCATTAATGCCCTTGGGAAAGGCATGACCCACCCCCTCTAAACCATGTAACGTAAAAATATCTCAGGGAGCTGAACGCCCCAATCTAGTACAATTCTAGGTCACCCTTGAGTAAAGCATAGCACTCATTAGTTTCCCGTTGACATCCAAAGACAACCTGACAGTGGATGCTTGGGTTGATCTGTTGGCACTGCTGTTCTGGAATCTAGGGGCAGAAGGACCATTGGACCTGGGGGAATTACACAAGTGTCCCTCCACTTGCCCTTGGTGAGAGGGGTGTTTACTCAGTCCCCCTTAGATAGAGTGGTTGGGCCAGCACAAAGTCGATCTCTGTAGACTGTCGGCTTTGGGACAACAAAAAACAACAGCAAAGAGATATTTCCAAGGACTTGAATAACTAGTAACGCTGGCATCATGTCCGATTGCTTGGGTAGGAGTGTGGCGTCATCAAAATATATAAAATGTGATGTGGATCCATATATTCATTGAAACACTTTTCTGCATCACTACATAGAAATGTTCCAATTGCCAATCACTATATAACAGACTCCCTTGGTGACATAACATAGTAGAAATAGAATTTTATGTTATTCTAAACTTGATAAATGAAACCCCGTACTTATTTAATGGTCAATAGAATGTAATTTGTCAATTTTGGGAGGCATAATATTTTGAATCTGTGAGAATGGCGTATGAGTATCTATATATAATTTTTTTATGAGTGTATGTGTCCGTAACACTTTTCAATATTCGTTTTTTTGTACCAGTGTAACTCGCCCTCACAGTCAATAGTTGAACAGCTGTAACATCAAAATTTTAAGTCAAGTAAAAAATTCCATCAAAGAATAAATATAGTCAGAATAAATTCAATTTATGACATTACTGGTGTCGTCCACTGGAAAACATCTAAAATAGAGATTTAAAAAAAAAAAAAAAAAAAAAAAGCATCAAGATTCTCCAGAATGTCGATGTTATTAACAAACCAAAAATTTTCTTTAGGAGTACTGATGTTGATTTTCAAGTCTATAGACAAAACAGGATGGTCAGGAGAGCTGGAATACACAAACACATATCAAAAGGGATAGACACCTTTGGTGGACACAGTTGTTCAACAATATTCAATTTGCTCTATGTATTGGACTCATAAAAAAATTTCTATTAGTATCTTTACTTAATTTCAACTTTAGTTTGACATTCAGGCAGTACTGAACATTAATAAGAAAATTCAGAGCAATGTTTTTCGTTTTCTTCCCTCTCCTCTTATTAAACTACCTGCAGTTTTCTCCCTCCCAAGCAACTTATAAAACCTTCTTTCTCTCCCGCCATCTTACTAAACAATCTTTTCTTCCCCTTCCTCAACTCTTATAAAGCTAGCTTTCATCTGTCTCTTACCACCCTTTTATTAGACCTTTTTCTCCCCAACTTTCTCATGAAACTACCTAACATTCCTTGCCTTCTCCCTCCATAATTCAAATACCTTTCACCCTCTTAAACATTTTCTCTTCTTCCCTCCTATCCTTTCATTAAGCTATCTTTCTTCTTATCCTTCTGTTACACTCACAGTATCAGTAGCAGCCATCAACCGAGCTGAAAATAAGTTATTAGGAAATTAATCGTCAAGAGATTTCATCATTTAATCAGTGATCAATGCTTAAAAAAAGTTTAATGCCATATAATATTCATTACGAGACCATTTATCCAGCTTCTTTTTAAAACTAGTACTTTGCCACTTGGTCACTCTTTATTTTAATTTTCATGGCATATTTGAATTTTCTTCAGATGAAGATTTGTGGATGACACTGTTTATAAAGTGGATTAATTCATACCTTATAAACAGTTTTGTTCTTTACTTTTCTGTGTTATTTCAAGAATTTCAAGTGGAATAATAAAAATCGAACAGGCCCTGGTTTTAAAAATGTATTAATTTGCATTTGTTGAATAAAATTTCATTCTTTATTTTTATTTTTTTACTTTATATCTATATCAAACTCCAGTCCAAATCAGTGGCTGGACTTGACTTTGTTTGTCCATCATAACAAGAACAATCCTCACCTATTTTAGGGGAGTAAAGTCTACTAGTTGTCCGTCTCATCATGTTAAACCCAACTGATTAACATTTCCCTCCAATGATTTGAATTTACAACCAAATAATCCGTGGGCAGCTCTCTTATCAACAGATGATACATATATATTCCAACTTAGGAATAGAGCACTCTGGTGGATGAGAAATTCTGCGTGAATAGATATATGACTTAAATTCAACCTTACTGACAGTCCAGTTCTGCGTAGCGCAGAGATAAGATGCCAGCCTCTGGGTCTGAAGCAAAGGTTTCGATCCTACCTTGTGGTACTGGATGGGATAATGGATAGTCTATAGCCACACTGAAGAGTTGTAATACAATGAAACAGCTGTCTGTGGATGACACAATTATTATAAATAAATATATATATATATAGGAGTCAATTTTTTTTTATCAATGAAAATTTATGTTACAAATACACAAAGGCTTATTTCTTCCTCATAAATACATTTATACTAAAAAATATGAATTTTTATAATTTTTTCCAACCTATGTACACATTACAAAACTTGCAGAAATCAACTTCAGTTGGTATAGAAATAAGAATGAAGTATGAATTTACAGTAGCCAGGCTAGTAAATATATATCAAGCTTTGGTCCAGAAATATGGACATCTGGGTCACCTCCAGTCTTAAGTTTGGTGGATGAATGATCCAGTACTTTATGAAAAATTCTTTATGGAATCTTTTTCCTTATCACTGGACAAATTTTGTTTCCTTTGTGGCATCCTTGACCAAATACCAGCAAAGGACGGATCATATCTGAGCGCTTCACATCAAAAGGAAGAAGAAAGGAAAACAGCTGAAGGAAATGAATAACCACAAAAATCACCTTTGACCCTCTTAGATCTTCACATCAGCTGACATGAAAATGATGCCGCACTTTTAAGGAAATCTAAATGCCCCATCCCCCCGAAAAGAGCATTCTGTGGGAAATAATGAATCAATAGCACCCACCACGTCCATTGGGTTTATGACACTCCCAGTGAACTGTGAACAAGGATTAACTTGTTGTTATAACATAAATGTCATGTATTAAGAAATTGATCTGTGTAATCTGACAGAATGATCATAAATTATATTATATAGAAACTTATTTGAAATGATCTTCCATCATTACACGGTTAATGTATCATTCATTCTAGACAATGTAAATAAAATAAACAATTAAAGAAGATGGGGCTGTTGGAGGAATCAAATCTGCCACCGGTAGGGTAGCCACTTCAACATAGCAGTGGTAGGTTTGATTCCTGCAGCAGCCCCATTTTCTTTGATTGTTTATTCTATTTATGTCGTCTAGAGTAAGTGATACATTAACCGTGTAATGACAGGAGATCATTTCAAATAAGTTTCTATATAATTTAAAACAATTTATAATCACTAAAAATGTTATAAATTATATTGCATTTCACATGTTTTTTCATTATATTTCTGATGCAGGACTTGAGGTGAAAATATAAGAGAGGTAATTGAGTACTTGGAATGTGAAATTTGTAAGAGATGCCAATCTAAATTATAGCTGACTAATTAGCTGGTTAGCCCTAAGAAAAGGAGGCGGCATAATCAATTTAATATACTTATTATTTGATTGAATTTTCAGTGCTATTATGTATATTTTTGATATTGTACACAGTGAATGAAGGTTTCATAATGAGTAGTGTATCTTCATTAACTAAGTTGAAAGAAAAAAAAAAAGAAAAAAGAAAGTATTCTCAACTCATCGACAGGATTTTGTTTGCTAAATTTCAAATTTCTGCAGTGAACAGTTTGGGCTGGGCAGAGTCCAGATAAAGTGAAAAGAAATTTTAGAGATTTTGGAGGTGGTGGGGGTTCTATTTACAATGAAACTATGACATTTCACGTTTATATATGATTCTGTAAAGTGTCAAAATTAAAGGAAATCTTTCTTTCTTTCTTTAAAGGGTCAAGGGTGAAGGGAAACTTTTCCCCCATTTAAGGGATTAAAAGTGAAGGGAATTTTTTTTTGTAAGTCTGAAATTAGATTATATAAATATTTATATATATATATATATATATATATATATGGTAGATACACAGAAAGAGATATTTACTGAGCTTAATATCAATTAAGATCAAATAATGTCAATTCTTATCAATCAATGATTGAAAACAAAAATCAATTTTTACATAAACAAAGAAAACAGTGAAAGTTTTTTTTCCTCTTCATTAAACAAGACAACATGAATTTGTTTTGTTTTTATTTTTAAAATAAAGATAACATTATAAATATAGAATCCCTCATCATTGCATCGGCACAAATTACATCAGTGATTTCCACAGTGGGGGTACTGCCCCACCAAGGGGCAGTGGAAAGTGGAAAGATCCAAGGGATGGGGAGCCAAGAGTGTGTTTTTTTTTTCCTTTCGCATATACAAAATTTATATGGCATAATCCAAGTCACAAACACTTGATCAACATGAATGCTTTGTAGAGAATAAAATCAAGTCATACACAAAAACATGATTTTATTTTATTGTGTGGTCTGAAGTCGGAATCAAAAGTTCCTTTGGATCTTGGTGATATGGACTGGATGGGATATGTACCACACTCCAGCCAGATCAGACAGCAGGCACCATTAGCGATCATCGCATCTTCACATCTTTGAGGAGTAAGGACCAAGGCTCTAGATCGGTATGATCAGACCTCTCATAAAAATGATACTCATTGACAAAGAAACTATTTGATTCTTTTTGATCAAAGCCGTGAGTTTGTTGTATGAGTATGTAGGGGTGACACTAGGGATGTAACCAAGGAGTTAAGGGGGACAGGCAGCCCCCAAATAGTTGGGAAACTCTCAACTATAAGACAGCTAAGATTAACAAAACCAGAAAAACATTAAATGAGAACTCTATGGAGAAAGAGACAAGATGGCAAACCATAATCAATGAGTAGCAAAGTGGCCCAAGAAATGTACAAAAATAGGCATAACAGAGTAAGAACAGTCATTCAATGGGAAAGGTGCAAATGACTTGGGTTCTGCCATGTAGACAAAAGGTTTCAATAGAAACTATCAACTGTCCCGGAAAATAAAAAACATAAAATACTCTGGGATTTTGACATTCAGACTGACTACTCTATCCAAGCATATTGTGCACATGGCTGTAATAGTGGACCACAGAGTAAAGGTGAAAGTGAGCGAGAAATTGTAAAAATACCACAACCTAGCCAAAAAAGTGCGGAATATTACGGTTAAAATAGTGTCCATAATAGCTGGTGCACTTACAACCGTGTCAAAAACACTAAAATCGAGACAATTTAGAAATTTGAGGAAGGGTTGCTGGTGTCTGCAAGAATACTGAGAAAGGTGTTGGAGATTTGAGAAGATTTGCTGTTACTAAGTTTTCAGCGATGACCATCAGACAATTGGTATGAACATACAAGAATATAATTATCTCGTAGAGATATTGTCAAGGGTTGCAGTCATTTGGTCTTCAGCAATATTAATTGGTACCACTGGTATGAAGATAAAAATACCTGTCTTTGATAAGTTAGAAATAAAAGGAAGGGCTGAAACTGTACAGTCCATGGCATTGCTGAAAGAAATACTAGAGATCTGAGGAGACTTGGCCACCAGATATCTGCTATGAAGATACAAATGCATGAATAATAATATCATGGTTTCTGTTGGCTTTCCTTTTAAATAGAAAAGATTCTTTCTTTTCCTGACTGAATTGACCAGAGTTGTCAGTTATTATCATGTGTCCAGCCGTCTTTTTTTCATTCGCATTTCATCTATAAAAAAAAAAATATAGGCACATAAATAAATATACATATATACCTACATACATACATATAAGCAGGTTTTACAGAGGAAGGCGGACAAGAATTGTCTTAATTTTTTAGTGAATTTCTCCTGTTTTAGTGGAAATAAAAGAATATTTGGATCAAGATCAAGGAGATAAGAATAAAAGAAAAATAGGAGTCCTAGCATTTCCAACCATTCTCTCATCATCATCAAAATAAAAAAAAGAATGTCGAAGTTAAGCATCTCCCACAAATTTTCTTTTCTGTGGAGTGTTATGTGATTCCCCACGTATAATTCACTACCATAGATAATCCACACATCCTGATGTTGTATGTTTATTGCGAGTTGGAAAATGTGAATTCTAATCTAAGCCTCATCAAGTAGTAATATTTTTGTCCTTAAATATACACAAGGTATGAATGTGTGAATGTAGCGATTCCATTGTAAGAATACAGTGGAAACAATATTTATCTGTTCTCATGGGGGGGTTCAGTAAATATGTATAGTTCAGGACATATGTATAGTAGTAATTGTCAGTGGTGTAGCTATGTGACACTAGGGGGCCAGGAGTCCCCCGTGTCCTGAAAATTACTATGGCTGATACCAAAAATTACTATGGTTATTACCAGTAATTACTATGGTTATTACAAAAGGAGTTATCTGTGTTAAAAGGGATAATATGTTTTTCAAGATATTATGAGAATTGTGTGCTTCCAAGTGGGAGTCACCTGTGCTTTCTCAATCTAGTGTCATCTGTCAAATCCTGGGTTGCAAAAACAATGGCCAGATAAGGGCTTAATGTGTTTTTCGAAATATTATGGGAAGTTGAGTCACCTGTACTTTCTCAATCTAGTGTCATCTGTCAAATCCTGGGTTTCAAAAACAAAGCCAGATAAATGAGGGTCAATGTTTGGGGTTTTCCGGAGAGACCGAGATAACAGGAAAAAGAAAGAAAGGAAGTCAATTACAAGAGATACAGTGTCGATACCAAGGGCTTAAATAGGAGGGATTTTCATAACAAGCAAGCAGAGTAAAATTGGGTTTGGAGAAGAGAATCGCTGCCAGGCTCTCTCGTGTTAGACGCCGCCCTTAGTAACCGTCAACCGCTGCTACCATTCAGTAGACTACCGTTCGTGACATGAGAGACCAGTCGTCAGTTTGACTTAGATGAAAATCGGCCTCCTCTCTTTTCAACTGCGAATAGGCATTTCCCGTCTCCAGAGATATTGATAATCAATATTCTATATAAAACATTTAAACGAAATTCCGACTTATTGCCTTCTTTTACTAACCCAGAACCACGGCTGGTTTAGTATAGTTTGTGGGGCCATCACCACAGCGAACCACCCACAACTATAAGCAAAGAGTAGGGAAGAGAAATGTCAACATGTTAGTTGAATGAACGAATGGGTATTCGTTTCAGCATAAAAAAAGAGACTACAGTTTGCAAAAAGGTGGTGGCAGTAGTTTGCAGTACAATTCTCTACTAAACCCACTTCTCTCAT
Organism: Thysanoteuthis rhombus; assembly: GCA_963457665.1. Lineage (NCBI taxonomy): Eukaryota > Metazoa > Mollusca > Cephalopoda > Oegopsida > Thysanoteuthidae > Thysanoteuthis > Thysanoteuthis major. Next base: position 21,436,834 of record OY735225.1, on the reverse strand, counting down.
AACTGTGACAGCTCCAAAGATTGAACAGTTTCATCTTGGCTCGTGTTATTGTATCAACTGCTTGCATATTTTCATTTTTGTGAAAAAATTTGAAATAATTTTGAAAAATAAAAGGTAATTTCAGCCAAAACTATGTTTTTAAAAAAAATAATTTCATTATTTTAATTACCTGAAAAAGATGTGATTAAAAGAGTATTTTCACTGCCATGTGACAAGTGTGTGCATAGTTTTCTACATTATCGATCACCATCACGGAAGGGTGGCAGTCAAATGGACCTTCTACACCAAACGAACTATGCTAGAAAAACATTCCACAATTATATTTCAGTAGATGATATGCACCTGAATTTTCCAGCTCAAAGTTTTTGGAAAAAAAGTGTAGATTATATATGGTGAATTACTGTATAGCATATTTTGAATCACATGGATGCTGGGTTTACCAACTGGAAGACAACGTTTTTATAATTGGACATCTTGAAATCATTAAATGTTATTTTTTCCTCTATCCCTAAAGCATTCAGAAACATTTTAATTGCTTAATGGCATCTAATTTCTTAATCTGTGTCAGCTTTGAAGGATACCAGCCTTCTCACTCTTTCTCTTCCTTCTTATCTTGCTGAATGTTGTCTAGCACACACAAACATAACATACATATTTGGATACCATTTTATACATATATATCTCACAACATTATAATTACTGTTGATTTTTTATTTATTTGTTTCCTGTTAGGCTCAGAGGAGTGTAATTGCTGCGACTTGAACTTTCACCCGGACATTAGCAACCAGATGACTTACTTATTGGCCACTGATGACATGGGGTTGAGATTTCAAGCATTGAGTATGTCAATCAGATTATATACTTTGGGGGAAACGGGCAATACATTCTAGCAGCTAATAGCCAAGACGGATAAAATTCAAAAAACTAAAAAAACAGAATAGTTGTCATTTCTTATGATGCAGGCACATTAATGAGTATATATATATATATTATATATATATATATATTATATTATATAAGTAAGTAGCCAAAGTTCTTGAACATAAAAGACAGCAGATGTAGGATTCAAAAGGAAGTACTTTGATAAAAATCAGATTTGCAATGTGTGAAGAACAAACGGAAGGTCTCTAAAGAAGTTGGCAGAAAGAAAAAGATTACAAAATATATCAGAAAAAACTAACACTCGTAAGTAATCAAAAAAAACAACCAGTAACCCAAAGAGATTCCATAAGAATTCTCTTTTCTAGGAGACAGAGAGAAGCTGAACCCAAGAAAGTGTGATTTGCTCCATCAAATAAAGTTAGAAAAGAATTGCACATGGGTGCAGTGGTAACTTTTTAGGTGCTGGAGCTAACAAAATGCTTTTCATATCCTATATCCGCTTGTATACATATATATATATGTTGCCTTGAATCAACTGATTATTGCTATTTCAAGAAATAGGCAATTTTGTGGATTCAGCACACATATTTATGTACGTATATTATTTCATAGTACATATCATTATATCCTGGCAAATTGTTTCATCGGTCTTTACAACTTTTCAAAAATATATTACAGAACATTGTTTTTAATTGTATTTTGGAAGTGACAAATGTTAACAAGGGGTACAGAAACTATTAGGGAGGTTTGGAAATATTTTTCATTTTGTTCATTTGTTTTGGCTTTTTTTAATTTTTTTCCTCTCCCCTGAGGTGCTGAAGCAATGCTCCACTATGCTCTGTCAGTACTACCCTCACTGGATTTGTAGATAATTTGTTTTCAATTTTTGACACACATAAGAATAACAAGACAATCCCAACCCTACTCAGAAAGTATCCAGCCAATTTGAATATCTCAAGAACCGGTTGTGAAGCCTTGATATAACTCAGTAACCCATCAGAGAGGACCTCACTGCACTTGCATGAGCAGACACTCTCCCATGGATTACTAAGTCTGTAGTGAGACGCCATAGAGTCAGGGAGGAGACTTCTGATCATGGATGAGATCAAGTAGAATGCAATGAAGCAGCTAATCACAATGTGAAAAGGGACTTTGTAGACTGTTTTGGAAAGTAGAAAGAATGCTTGGATAAAAATCCAAAGGTAGTACTTTGAAGGGGACTAAGGCACAATTGCCCTCAGGAGGCTATTTTTTCATTAATATATATGTACGAGGGGGGATACCCGGCATTGCCTGGGAAAAAACTCAAAATATGACAAAACAGGAGAAATATGTTCTAATATATTCCGTCTTCCACAAAACAACCAATGAAAAAACAATTATTTACACCATGTACGCATGAAAAGGTAGCTGTAACTGGAGAAATATTCTGATGCACAAAAAAGAACAATGATCTGGTCACTTAGTTTGAGAGGGCCTCTGGATACACTGCATAAGTGTTCCTTACATCAGGTGCCAGGATCCAATCTTAGCCCATCCAATATAAAATTGTTCATGGGAAAAGCATGGAGAACACAGGTAGAGGCCAACAATCTTGAAAGATTGTCCCTGTTACAATTTCCAGGAATGATTTCTAGCATCAACCTCACATTGCCTATGACTTTTGCTGAATAAAGATGTACCCCTTATGTAAGATCTCTGCATTCTAGGTGCAGTATTATGGCCAAAAACTTACAAAAATTCATTAAATAGGACCAGAATGAACATTCAGTGACCTCAAATGACCCTTGTGTTAAAATTACATTTCTAAATACTTTGGCAGTGAAAGAATCTCTATGCAAAATTTCAAAGGTATAAAATGGTGATAAAAAACCTGGAAAATTAGCCAAAAATGGCCTCAGGTGACCTCAAATATTTCTAAGGTCAATACTGCATTACCTTTGACCTTTGCCAAGAAGAGATTTACCACTATGCCAAATTTCAATTATACATGTGTGAAATTATTGCCAGGAACTGGAGTTGAAATGGCCTTTGGTGATGTTGAATGACCTCCAAGGTCAACCTTGCTTAGCCTGTTTCCTTCAATATGCTCAATTTTAGCATTCTTCTTGTAAAATTGTGGCCCCAAAATCTGAAAATTTGCAAAAAATGACCTTTAGTGACCTCATAGGTCAATTCCACATCATATATGACCTTTGCCATAGAAAGATACATCTTTATGCCCGATTTCAGTTTCTTGGGTGCTAAACTGTGGCAAAAAACTTGGAATATTGTTTTTAAATGACCAGACATGATCTTTGGTAACCTTGAATGACCTCAGAAGTCAATGCTGCATAGATATATTCGCCTTGAGAAGATGTACCATATGCTACATTTCAGCATCTGAAAATTGGTTACAAATACCCAAGAAATGACCTTAAATTACTATCTCACATAGCCTATATGGTAAGTTGAGCTCTCCTCATCCTACAAGTAGAATATTGGGTCAATAGACTTTGTAGTTTTAGTGGAGAAGAGGAATGAATAAACAAACAAACAAACAAAAGGCTCTACCAATAGCTTGGATAAAAGAAGTCAACTTAGGACATAGGCTATGTGAGGTTGACCAGTGGTCAAGAAAAAAGATTTATCTAAGAACATATTTTTCCTGTTTGGTTATATTTTAAGTTATTTTTTACCTAGGGAACAATGGATATCCCTTATAGTATATAAATAAAAAAATTATTCATTTTTTTTTTATTATGGATGATACGGCAACAGGCTTGTTTCACACTTTCAATAACATTATGTTTTTCTATTCATTGTTTGTTTCTTTAAATGTATTATTTGCATCGTTAAATCATTTTTTTTGTTTACATTTCTGAGGTTTTGAATTTGTTTTGTAACATTTGTCTGTAGATTTTGCATTTTAAATTCTTGGGTATAATGTTGTTTTTTCATTCATTTTTTATATATATATATATATAAACACACCAACACACATATCAGAAGTGAATTTCAAACTAAACCAAAGATCATTTCTAAATCACAAAATATTGCAGTCAAGCAATGAAAATTCAAAATAAAAGACAAAAATATTTAAAAAAACCTCGTGCTTCTTGGATTAATTGAAGAGCTTTATGGCATCCTCTCTGTTGTCGTGGAGACAGAACTTGTACATTGGGCACAGTAGTTCCATTAAGGGTTTGCACAGCGGAAGGGCCTCGTACGGACCTGGGAGAGCTGTGAAGAGCTATATCTTTTGCAGTAAGCAAAGCAGCTTCAAGGTTAACACTTTCAAAATCCAGAGATTGATTCCATATGTCTGGATCATCTGCAAAATAAAGAAATCAGAATTTGTCAAAATAGAATCTGAATCTGATTCCTATAAATACCTGTAAATATAAGTGGGAGGTGTCACAGCATGTCTGTCTGTCATGCTATAGGGAACATCTATACCCTGGTACAGCCCAACCAAATTTGATATGGACATAGAAAGGTTTTTAAAGTAAAAAGATTTGAGAAAATCTTTTTTAGTGGTTCTAGAGGGGGTTCTATCCACACTGTAACTATAATGCTAAACTGAACCCTTACTATCCGTTCAAAATACATATACATATCTTTTTATTCTATACATTTATACATAATTCTTCAAGGGCTCAAGAGTGGAAGAAAACTTCTTCCCTTCTCAGGGGTTAAAGAAATAGGAAACTTTCTTATGACGTGTAGAAAAAGGAGGTGGATTCTTTTTCTGTTATTTTTTTCAAAAGAAAACGGGTATCTAAGTTAACATTAATGATTTTTGTGTTTTGTTCTGAATTTCTGATATGAGGAATTACTATTATACACTGATTTACTCAAACTAGTATCCTCATCTTGGTTGTTATAGTTACAGCTGTAGCACCCTCTGGCTCTCTGGAGGTGTTTGTCAGTCATTTCTCATTCTGCTGTCCACGTCAAATGATATATCATATAGGTTAACTCTACCTAAATGATTTGTTCTTGCAATAAGGCTTCTCAGCCTGGGAGAGTTCGTGTTCATTTTGCACAAATGTCCTTGAGAAAGGCATGAATCCACCTCTCCCTTCAGCTATGGGTGAAATAGTGCAGGGTAAAGTGCATGACGCTTGTTGAATTGCTTGTCTCCCCTAAGTCAAATACTCATTCAGCCTGTTTGCAATGTGGAAATTAAAGTGATATGCGGAGCCCAAGCAGAAACACCTGAAATCGTAGCCTGCTTAAGGGCAATACTTACTTTTTCACGTCATGCGAAGATAGACTTCTGTATTAAGATGGCGCATGCCTTTTGGCTGAGATAAATGTGTATTTATATTTGAAATTACAAATATGTCAGCTGATTGTACATTAACATAATACAGTACTGGACTTCATCTGGCAAGATTGGACTGGAGCTCGCAAGGCTTAATATACACTTGAAGTAAAGAAAAAACAATGAAAAGTAGAGAACAAAATTATACCTAACAGATAGAAATTAATACACTTTCAAAGCAAGGTCAGTTTAATCTTCATTGATCCACAAATTATTGAATATAAAATAAACAAAAATAAAAAAAAAGTAACGAAAACAGGGTCAGTTGATCCACTAATCTTCATCTAAAGACAATTCAACCATGAAGAAGACAATTCAACCGCCAACAAAATTAGGATAAAGTGTGCACAAGTGTTGAACTACTATGAAACTCCCTTGATTCAAAATAAGCCGATTCAAAAAAGATAGCCTGTTTTCTAGAAGCCAGATAAAACGTCCAGTGCTGTATTACAACCATTTGCTTATTTCATAATTAAAATTACAAATGAAATCTAACACATTAGTCAATTGTACATAACTATAATATAGCCTTTACTTTATGTCAGTTGACTCAAAGAATTTTTCTCAACGTATTAGATTGATTTGATTTGAGAGAAGTAATTCTGTAAATCCTAAATAAGTACATGAATGTGAAAATTCTGTAACTCTTAAAATAGATTCAATTTCAAGAAATGTATCTTTTTTTTTACCAAAACGGTCTTCTGGAAGCAGATTTGCCACATCTGATTTTTCACTGGAACTGGCTGCGGCCGTGTCTGGTTTGGCAGTGTTCTGCCCCGTAGACCCACCCTGAGCAGCACTGACCTCTTTTTTGCTGGCTACATTATCCTTGGTACCTAAAGCAGGCATGGAAGTCACAAGTGGTGTTGATGTTGCATTTGGTTGACCTGAAATTAAATACAAATAGAAATCGGTTGGGCTTGTTGATTCAGATCAACATCTGGTGAATAATTATCTAGACATTAATACTTGTAACTACCTACGTATCTATGGTGAGCATAATGCTTCCTGTGCTCCTCCAAAGCACATTATGTCTATGAAATGTTACTGTCCCATTCTTGAATCCATTAAGATTTCAAGATTAACCCATTAAGGTGCTTGATGCCTGAACTTTAAAAAAAAAAAAAAAAAGAAAAAATGTCCCAGATGTTGTAATGAAACAAAATAGAATTAAAAGTTGTTTTTCTTACTTTCACATAATAATCAATCATAAATCTGATACATAAAAATTTAGAGACAATTTACTCATTCTTTGGATGAAAAACATCAAATTAGCAGAATACTTCGACTGCTAGTCTTTCTAGTTCAGTCATGTAATACAGAATAATTTCTTTGTGGGTTTCATACTATGGTGACGTCATTATCTGCGTTTGTAAAAGCAGGGAAAATCTCATTTACTTTATATCTCATGAACGACTTCTAAAAAAGATCTACAGCAACCTCAGGATCTATACAAGTATGCACTCAGAGTTTCGAAAGGGTTCATCAAAAAATTCTCATTTATGCTATTCAAAATTTTAACAAGATTAGAATAAATTTGTGAATTTGGAATTGTATACAATATCTCTAAAAGTTCTGAATGAATTCCAATGAAATTTTCTGGAAGGGTAAGCAATAGGGTTAGAATTGGTCAAATTTTGGGGTGGATCCAAAAAATATTTTTTGTTTGAAGGATGCTTTTTGATTTTTTTCCATACATTTTAGTTATACTTATGTTTCTCCACACAATATCTCCAAAACTTCACAAATTCCAACAACATTTTGTAGAAAGATAGGCCATGGGCTAAGGGAGAATTGATTAAATTTTGTATCAGATCCAGGAATTTTTTTATAGATACCTCCCCTGCATCACAGCCATATATGAACTTCCCATTCAGTTCTTAGTAACAATGGTGTTGACAGAGCTATGCACTGGAACTTTTTGTTTCAATCCCATGTGTAAAAAGCAAGTTTTCTCAATTGACTTCTAGTCTTCAAAGAATGAAGATGGTCAATATGGGCACTCAACTGCTGTAGCCCTGTGCCAGAATAGTGAATAGCTATAAGAAGATTCTTGAAAGGTTGCAGCTTTTCACAGAATGATGCAATATTTGTTTTTATATTTATGTTAATTAAGATTGATCTGAATACCCACTGTGCAAAATGGAAGGAAAAACCCATGTGTGACTCAACACGTGGTCATGAGCTTAAACAACAAACACATTCTGAAAATGGTATTTGCAAACACTTCTTTCCAGCTAAAGTTACGAAAATATGGAACAACCTAAAAAATGAAACATTGACAGCAGAAAATTTAGGATTTTTAAATCAAGACTTCATAAAAAATTTCCAGACAATAATGGGTTGTTGGGATTATTTTAAATAATGCCTGTAAATACCCATGTATCAAAAGAACAGCTCCACCCAAAACAATAAGATCGAAACAAAAGATGTAAAGACCTTAGATTTTATAATAAATTCCAACCTTTTCTCCAACAGAGAGAAGTAAAGAATGGAGAAATAGAACAGAAAGAAAAGGGTTGTGAAAATAAGTGCTTCCACGGGAATTCAAAGTGATTCTAGTTAACAGTTCTTTGAAATCATAGTTGAATGTCTATTCAGAGGAATTTCTAGCAAGATTTTACAGTTAATGAAGACAGGAGTCATTATTGAGTTCTGAAGAAGATGAGAATGGTTTCTTCTTTGAGTTCTACATGTTGATTTTTGTTGATCATTGAGTTGATAAGCACTGAAAAATTGTGGTGTCTTTGAATTTCGAGTGCAAGCAAAGTTGTAAAATGTTTTAGCATGAGTCCAGATAAAGGTGGCTATCATGTGGGCAGAGAAAGGCCAGAGAAAGGGCTGAAACTGCTGTGACTCAAATGACGAGAATAAAGTTAGATGGAGAGACAAGCTAGACAAATTCAGGAAGTACTGGCTCCGTGACGCCCACGATAGAGAAGTGTGGCAAATCCTGGGGAAGGTCTAAGTCCAACAACAGACGTTAAAAGACTGATGATGATGATGATATAAGAAAAACAATAATGTATGAATATCAATGTCCTAGTCTACAAAAACAAAGTTTGATGTGAATGATATCCATTTTCTATACTTTCACACATAAACAATTAAAAACTAAGACACACTACCCAGGGACCGAAATCACATTACGCTGTGTAATTGAAGGTAATAATCATGTTAAAAAAAAAATGAAAATGTGACCTCGACATTTGAAGACTTCAGGAACAATTATGGACGACAATGAAGTGAATAATTCTCAAAGCTTACCAATAATAGTCGAGGCACTTCCAGCTGGATTTTGGGGTGTCCGGCTACGAAGTCGAAATTCTTCTTGTTTCTGCTTTTGTCTTTGTATTCGCTCGAGGCGTTGCTGTTCATCCTCAGAACAGTCAAGGCTTCATGAAAAAATAAAATACAAAAATTAACAAGGGATTTCCCCACTTTTTTCCTCTCCCTTGAGAGCGAAAATATTCTTTCTCCAATAATATCAACTAAAATCTTTATTTTTAATTATTAGAAGCAGCATTGTCAATTATAGTTAACTAGTTATTACCCATGAATTATTTATTATCAAATGGGTATATATATTTGAATTTCTAAAAGAATTTTTTTAGGAAAGAAACTAAAGCAAAGTTTGAAGAGAATAATAACCATTTTCTATACTTTTTAGATCATTTTTTTTTTTTGAATAACGTCATTTCATTAAAACATCATTGAGAAAAATATATAAATATACAATAAAATATAAATATTGTGGGCAGATTTACAAGTGAAGTAATTTTCCTGACAAAGCAGTAAGTTGCAGAATTCCTTGGCTACAATAAATTAAATAACTTCTATTGATATAATTGTGTCTATGGTAAAATGGATTTTAATGTTTCAGATAAGGTGGTGGTTTTTAGGAACCTAACCACCATATTAATCAGGGAGTTTCTCTGTGTGTATGTGTGAAAGTGTATGTGTGAGTGCGTATGTTTTACTTTATTATTTATATTTCTTTAAAAATATTTGAAATAAATCAAGTTCTAAAGTAATATAACGAGTTTATAATTGTCGGATTATATATCCATTTCTTAATTATACATATAGACACACACACACACGCATATGTATGTATATATATATATATATATATGTATATATATACACATATATATATATGGTGTAAACCCTCACTATACTGAACAAATTATGGGGAGAGGGTCGTTGTTAAAGCCAAAAGTTTGTTATACCTGATGGTTACTCCTCATTTGGTAAGTAAGAAGTAAGTTTGGTAGTCCACTGCATTTAACAAACATTGTTTGGTAAATCCAAAGGCAGTTTGGTTGCCCCTTGTTCTATTTTTAACCTTACCTTAATTGTTTGCTGTATTTATCAAACTTCATTCAGTTAATAAAAATGTTAGGTTTGTACGTTGGCCAATTGAAAAGATCCCTTGTAGAATATTATAACAGTGTCATCCGAAACAATGACTATGTCAAATGATTTTGTCATATCATAAAAATGAAACAGCATTCCTAATTTTAATTTTAATTTCATAATTTTTTTCTTTTAAAATTCAAAGTTTCAATTTAAAATTTAATCTTATCCATTCACATCTTATTCGAAACAATAACTGTACCAAAGGATTACGTCATATTAAAATAATGACATGGTGTTCCCAATTCTAAATTCAATTTCACAATTTTTTTATTGAATTTTAATTTGATTCACATTTTTTTTAATTGAATTTTAATTGATTTTGAAAAAATCTGTTTTGATTTACCAAAACAAAAGATATGATTTTTATTCATTGCTTTCACCTGACAGCATTTTAGAATTTGTGGATTAAATTTAAGATTTAATCCGATCCATGTGAAAGAAAAATTATCTACTCCAGTTATAAAAATCATAAGTACTTTGACTCATTTCATCATTAATAATTTTCTTACTATTTACCTTCATCTTAATATTCTACTTTATTTTTATTGCATTTTATTTTATTTTCAATTTTACAACATGGATTTAGATTAAATTGTTAGAAACATCCTATACCTTAATTTTGCTTTGTTTTTGAATTAAATTAAATTGAAGTAAATTTTCAAAAAAAGTTTGTATCAAATTATAGTTGATAAACTATTTCTTATCAAAATAGATTATTGTTTGCTTTGTAGTTTTTTGATAAAGTTATTGTGTGCTTCCGATGTAAATCATTGTTGGTTTTGTAAAAAGTAGAAAATGACAGAGAATTTAATGAATATGATGGAATTCATCTTCAGCATGGTTATTGTTTTGGGTTATATCAGTACAATATATAATGAAACCATGTTTTTGTTAAAGCCTAAATTTACTATAGCAGGGGTTTATTGCATATATATATATATATATATATATATATATATATATATATATATATATATTCGTTCTAGTGGGTGTAATGCAATTGGTAAAAATATCTACCAGTGTTTCTGTAGAGTTTGAGTAGTTTCTTCACATTCTTTTGATTAAAGATTTAATAATTCAGCACTTCAAAGCTGTTGATAGTATGAATAAATGTTTAAAACTAATCATTGTCATGTGAAATTTTTATTAAAAAGTGATCTATTCAAGCGGAATACTCCATTGTTTGAAATGGCGAGTAGGAAATATTCATAACAGCAACATTGTTACCTTCAAGTGGAAAATCTTTTGTTACGGACAGAGAAACTAACAGAAAATGTCTGGGTGGCACACATTTTTGGAAATGAACTGAGTCAGTCATTTCTTTCTTTTCTGTCTACCACTGTTTACAGCAGAAAATAAACCCTTCCCTCACTCCTTACTTTATGGATTGTAACTGAAGAAGGCTGGAGAACAGATTGGCCAAAATAATGTGATTAACAACAAAAGTAACACAAAGAATGAATCGAAATAACTCTTCTCAAAATTATGAACCAGTGGTTTTTAGAGTGTAAGATCTCATTCCTCCCCTTGCGATCACAGGTTTCCTCATTTCCTCCTCTATTTTGAATCATAATCCAAGATTTTTTACCAATATATTTTCCTTTATACATTTCTTCCCAGATCAAAATTCCTCCCCAATTCCTCCCCAGAGCCAAGTGCCTCCAATCTAAGGATCATTTATCACAGCTCTGAATTGACAGAAGAACTCTTGTGATAGAAATAAAGTTTGTTAAAATCATTATGGCAGAATAAAACAAATTTTAAAATTCACCTAAATCTAAAAGGGAGATAAGTTTGATGATAAGTCATTCCCCTTGATATGAACAAAATTTTCTTATATGAATTTAAGTGTCAAAGAGATACTCACTTTTGTACTTTCTTGCTATTGCCAGAATTTCCCTCAGAACAGTCGCCTTCCATCACAGATGGTTTATTTTTCTGGTCCAAAGGGTAGGAAACATTTTCATTTGAGAACTGTGGTTTATCAGCTGCTGATGATGAGCAGGCTTTGTAAGGTTTATTCTCTAATCCAAATTCATTTGCAGGGTGAAGGTTTGGTGTTTGTGGGTCAAGAAATGTTTTAGTGCAGCTTAGATCTTCACCAGAGACTTTAACACTCGACTTGATTTCTCTGCGTTTCCCCTTCCAAGCTTTGCAGATGCTTTCATCAATGAAGTCCCGCTTCATTTCAGAAACATTATAATTTGGTGGCATCTATAACACAAAGGAACTTAATATAATGAAGACATCAACATTTTTAGTTCTGCCAACAAATGAACACTAATAAATAAATAAAAAAGATAGAAACTGTCACATGACCAACATCTCTTGGCAGCATGCCATGATGATCAAATTGAAAAATTGGAAAAAAAGGAGTCAATGAATAAATTGCTTCTTGACTTTTCTCTGGCAATGATGACTAAAAAGTCTGCATTTTCAAAAAAAAATGTGATTGTTGCCAGGGAGAAACTAATGGACCAATTCAGAACAAACTTACATAAATTGAACCCTCACACTAAACTTATCTGGGGGGGGGGACTCTATTAAAAAAAAAGAAAAGTTTTTCTAGACATAAGAAAACGTTGAAATTTTCAGCCCTCTAGCTCTACTGGTTCAGCCGGTATGCGTCATACATACATACATACATACATACACAGTCAGCCAGACCCACTTGAGAACTGAAAGAACCTACAGTGACAGTTTTGGTTGATCGTTTCTAACATCACTCAAGTTGAAGTCGAAATCAAACCCCATAACATTTTTGTGGCAACTTTCTTGAGTTTATCATTATCCATTCCAGGTCCACTGTTGGATAAAACCCTTTCTAAATTCCTTCCACGACAACAGTAACCATACTGGTCTTGGCCATGTCTAACCAGCGAACCCTTTTATCTCATGTCTGGTCTCCTATTGTGCCTGCAATTCCTTGGGCATCATTCAAACGAGTTTTTTGAATTATCGGTTATCTTCCCTTGTGGCTGAGTCCTGCTCACCTCCATTTTTGTCACTTTATCACTTTTATGATATCTCTTACCTTGGTCTGCGCTTGGATCTATGTTGAACTCTTTATCTCAGAGTTACTCCCAGCATTTCTCTTACCATTGATCTTAGAATTAGAGAAGGTTCATCTGTTCCTTTTTCTCATAGTCGGGGCTATATCTAAAGCGGTTTAAACAGTACAACTACATATGGGCCCCGAGATTTCTAATTAGTTTGAGGATTTATTATGCTACATACAGATAATTGATCCATTAAAACTTTACATAAAATCAAACATCATCTTAAGAGTAATTCATTCTTGTTTTGATTGAAAAGAATAGCTAAATACAAAAATAGAAGGGTCCTCCAAGAAATATTATGCACCGGACCCAAATCAATGTTAAAATCTGCCCTACACATGATAGACATTTAGAAGGAAGTTTTTCTTATGTCAGACATTTTTCATCAGGGCCATTCCCACCCTTAAACATTTATTGTTTTGGTTTGTTCACCAGAGGAATGCACCTCCACTCAGTACCCTTTATAAAATACATTCAAGCAATGGTCACATAATACATCTGTAATTCGATTCCTAGTGCGCAAACCACAAAAACTAAGAGACCTCACCCCGATAGGATTTCCTCGGATAAAAAATAAATAAATGTAAACTTTAAACTAATAAAACATTCAACATTTTGCCTATAATCTGATGTGATTTGATGTTTACAGGTGTATGAAACAATATATGCAATATATACAGGCATGAATTTAGGGGGACCGGACACAGTTAAAAAAAACTCAAATACCTAGCTAGATAAATATCATGAATAAAAAAACAAAATAATCCCAAGTAATGATAAATTGGCCTTAAAAGCAAAAACTTGTTTTTTTCTTCCATCTAATATAAGTAAGATGTCTTTGAAGTTATTCTTTATGATTTTCAAATTTTTTTTGTTCCATAGATATTGTCTTTAATCAATTTTGCTAGTTTACTCTTTTGTCAATTCTAGTGTTTAAAAGCTATGACACAAAAGAAAGAGAAAAATGCTGTATCACATATTGATTTCTTGTTTTTGATGTTTGAAATTTGTTTTCTTTTTCACACACACACACACATATATATATATGAATATATAAATCTTTTTATATTGCGATACCCGCTGTTGAAAATCCTGGATCTGCTCCAAATATGTTTGTATATATATATATATATATATATATATATATATATATGTGTGTGTGTGTGTGGGGGGGGGCTATGCTTGTCTTATGCAATAATTTACAAATGTTATCAACATAGATAATTGAGAGAAGCACATAATTAACATCTTCTGTTTTAGTTACATCAGATGTTTTACCACTAGACCATCAGAGATTAAATGAGTATTTTGCCCTTTTTGTATGAAATAGATACTTACAGGTCTCCCTTATTTTCCAAAAGTTTACTCTATGCCACAGGCAAAAACCTAGTACATCATAATCACCACTTTTTGCATCTGTGAACACCCAAAAACTTTTCCTATAGATTGAAAATAATTGTATCATGGCTATTTTAACTTATGGAAGGTTTTTATCGGAACATTTGCCTTTCAGATAGCAGAAGCAGCATATATTATATATATAAATATATATATATATATTACATACATATATTATATATATAAAATGAGGCATGAAATGTTAATATTCACCAGGTATATATTCTTGTAATTCTTATTTTTATAAATTAATAGCTCTATTTACTGTGTTAAATATTGAGCACTGTGATCAAACATCTACGACACATAAAATCCATTATTTAAAATTTTTCTTTTTGTATTTTTACAAATTTACAATATATATATATATATATATATATATATATATATATATATATAAGTGTGTGTGTGTGTGTGTAGTGTTGCTCTTACCCTAGAGCTAAACAGCTGCCAGTAATGAAAAGGCCCAAATAACCATTTTAAACCCAAATTCTCATCTTGTTTATTCTCGGTGTATTCATTTCTTTTAGAGCGACAGTTATGAGTTAAGAAATTGATACATATGATCTGATAGAATGATTATAAATTGCGTTATATTATACAGAAACTCTTATCTGAAATATATATATGGTAGTCTAAAAGTTCCTTTTTGATGACTTTGACTTTGCAAAAAGAAAAACAAAAAACAAAACTAAAACAAGATTTAAGTAGAAAATTATTTTTTAGTTTAGGAAGATTTTTTTGAATTATTATGTATGGGAAATTAGATCCTTTAAAAGGTCAAATTTAAAATTTTTTGTCATGCAGCATATTTTAAGCATACTGTGAAAGAAAGCATGTTGAAAAAGACACATGTAAAATTTAGAATATGCGCATTGGGAATAGCTTCAAAACAAGTTCATGACTAGATATTATTTACCAAAGAAAGGATTGGTAAGCACAGCTAAAGATGATTTACAGGACCAGTAAAAAAAAAATGCATACCAGCACAATGTGTTTATATAATTTTAAAAACTTCTTAAAAAATACTGAACAAGGATCCTTCAACATAAAGTAGACAAAAGAATATTAATGTAGTGGCAAAATTCAACAATCGTATTTTGCCAAGTTTAGTTAAATACGAGAGCTTGTAAAGTATTCAATAGAAATGACCAAGAGAGCATTTAGTTTTACTTTGAAATTTTTGCTGTAAATATCTCAGGAATATTACAGAAATAACGTCATTGAGTCCAAAAAAAAAAAAAGGACACAAGTCATTGGAAAAGGATATAAAATTATGATTATGCAGAGGAGCTATATTTTGTAATGACTAGCTGAAAGTGAGTAAAAGTGTTGTCTGGTTCATGTCCTTTATAACCAAGATGTTAATATAGCTGTAAATATTTTCTCTATCACAAAATTTCTGTCAACAGTCTAAATTTTGTCTTATTTTAACTAGTATCAGCTTAACACTTAAATTCATTAATAGAAATAAATGTCATTATTAAGGGAAATAACTTCCAATTGAAATTATCCCCATTTGACAATTAAGTTAATTACTATCCTTTTTTTTTTTGTATTCAGTTCACAGAAGAGTTCCACAGTTAATACAAGTGTTTAAAAGCGGTCAATGAATCTAAGAGTTAAAGAAGCTTTCTAGATATGACTGCACTTGATCTGAAAAACTATAAGTACCATTGGTCAATATGTGATGAAAAATATATGAAATATCATTCAAGTCATTATGAAATATACTAAAAGTTAAATAGAGTCACTATCAGACAACTGTATTATGCACAGAGGCTTATCTTATTTTATCCATGAGTTTGCTGTATAGATAATTTAAAAAATCTTGAACATAAATTGAATATTTGCAGGTTTTACACTCACAGGTTTTGCTGCTTTGTTGATGCATTTAAGGTAGTCTCTGTCAGCCAAACAATTCCCCAAAGAATTCCCAAAACTCCTGTAGAAAAGAAGAAAAATTATCAAAGTGAAAATATTCAAATTACTTTAATGTTTCAACTGTTTCCGGAAAAAAATAAAATAAGTCACTGAACTCCAATCAAGATCAAGAGCTGTGAATGGATGGTGCTTCGTGGGGTCTGGAATGAAATTTAGGTTATCCAGGCCTACAAACCAACAGGGATAGTTTTCAAGTACACTGGAAAAAATGAGGTGTGATGGGAAATAACCCATATGAAGATTATTGGGTTAAACTTCAAGTCAAGTCATCCCACCCATGTCATTTATATGGATAGATATACTTGAGACGGACACACTAAGCCAACATAGCAAAGAAATAGATTTTCTTAAATTCAAGATATATAGAGTGTCCCAAGAGTAATACCCGATTTGTCCCAAAACAATTTTATTGATACAACAAACAACAGATCTAAATATACAGCACTCTGCGAGAGCATACTTCTGCCAACATCATTGTTAAGAAAGTCAGTTTACAAAGTTACGATGCAGAAAAAAAAATTCTGGGATTCATCCCAAAATTTCATCAATTCTTCCTTAGCCCAAGGCCTACTCCTCAACAAAATGTCATCAGTATTCATCAGAAATGTTTTGAGATATTGTAAGGACAAACATGAATGAGTACAAAATGTATCAATCAAATAAAAAATATCTCAATGGAAAAAAACAAACAAGATTCCTAGATTTGTCCTTGAATATAAACAAATCTTCCAAACTACATAGCCTACCTTTCCAGAAAATTTGATTTTAATTTTTTGAGAACTTTTGGAGATACTGTGTGGTGTAGATATATAGCTATGATGCATAGGGGGTAACTGTATATATATTTGCCTTAATATTTGATCATTTCTCTTGTTGCATCTCCTCGCACAAAATTCCATTGCAATCTATAGAGAACTTCTTGAAATACGGTGTAGTGTTGACACATAGCTATGATGGTACTTCTGGAGATATCCTATGGACAAAAGACACTGGTGGATCCTACCCCATCTTATTATACTTCATTAAATCTATCTATCTATCCATCCTTCTATTCATCTATGTAAGACAAAGTGTAAAATTTATTGAAAAGTGTGGCAGTCATTTTAGAGGTCTAAATTATATTGGCAGGCATATAGAGAATATCAGAAAGTCACTAAAACTGTCAACATCGTATTCTTTTTCAGTTTTCAAGATGGTCTGGCTGGCTATGCATGTATGGCTCATACAGGCAATACCAATGGAGCTAGAGGGCTGAAAATATAGTCACTTACTCCTTATGTCTTGAAAAACCATTCTTTTGGGTTTTTTAAAAAAATGACCGGACTAAATTGGTTTTTAGGGGGGGGATTTCCAATGTAAGTTTATGCTAAAATGGTTCCCTAGTTTGTGTCTGGAAGCATTCAGGCTATTTAGAAAAATTTTTTTTTTCTTAAACTTGGACTTTTTCTAGTGATCACTGCCAAACAGTGACAGTTTCTACTGAAAGACTAACCAGACCTATTCATATATCATCTCAACCTAACAGCAACTTTAGATTTACATCAAGACTTTAAATTCTGAAGTAAGCAAAAATTGCTACGACCACGTGTGGCGAGAGATTGGAGAGGATTCTAAGGTCAGAAAGGCTAGGATGCCAGTTTAGAGATTGTATTTTATAAACATATCTTATTTACTGTACAATGCTGTAACCCTGGGCAAACCCTCCATCATGCCAGGCCTGGGTTGGATCAAATGTCTGCTCTCTTGCTGATCCTACATTAGAAGGACTGAGAAACATCATCTACAGCCACATTCCCAAAGGGTTGTGGGCTGAAACACAATCTGGGGGTTACCCAGTAATCTTTTAATAATTGGTAATTTCTGCAACAAGAATATTCATTTCATGTTAACACTGAAAAGCCATTAAGTGTTGTGTAAACACATAAACTGTATATTCCACTTTAATCTGGGTTTTGTCATGCGACTCTGGATAAATTTACTAACATTTTTCTTTCTTGTTTCCTCTGAGAATTTAAAGATGCTACAGAACCAAAGAGAGAGTTCTTCGCCTGGCTGATTATGACAGCAATAACAAGAGAAATCCACGACTAAGAGGTTTCCTTCTCCAGCTATTACTACAATGGATAGTGGATGCATTGTTGAACTTATGGTTCTTGTTTGTCAGCAACACCCCCAAGAGAATAGGAAAAAAAAAAAAGGAGTGTTGTGTAGTATATCAATATCCTGATATAAATGTTTTGTTCATTGACTATTGAAATGTTTTTGTCTAATTTATTTCATTTTGACGGTTGGTATAGTAAGGAGTTAACAATATATCAATTTCTTATGTTTAAACCAACACTACCAGATTTACCACGTGGCCATGAGCTTAAACAATAAATACATTCTGAAAATGCATTCACGAACACTTCTTTCCAGCTAGAGTTACGAAAACATGGCCGTCTGTAGAAAAAAAAACTGGGGCAGCATAAAATATCTGTTTTCAAATCATTATCATCATCATCAGTCTTTTAACGTCTGTCATTGGACATAGACCTTCCCCAGGATTTACCACAATTCTCTATCCTGGGCGACGCGGAGCCAGTATTTCCTGAATCCGTCCAGTTCATCTCTCCATCTTGTGTTCTGTTGGCTTGGTTTCTTATGTGATCTCTGGGGATCCATGTTGTGAGAAGTGATGTCCATCGTTTGTCTTTCATTCTTGCAATATGGCCTGCCCATTGCCATTTGAGTTTTTCAATAATTTCTATGATGTCACCAACACCCGTTTTCTTCCTTATATACTGTACTGTCTTGTGATCTCTTCATATAAGGATGAGTATAATTCTCTCATGCGCACGTTGCATACTTCTCAGCTTGCAGGTCTGTCTCTTGGTTAGGTTCCATGTTTCAGCTCCATAAGTGACTTTTGGGAGAATGCATTGGTTGTATACTCTTCTTTCTAGGATTATTGGGATCATCTGGTTCTTGAAAGTTGAGCTTGCTCTGCCGAAGGCTGAGCCAATGATATCTTCAACTAACTTCATCAATTGAAATATCATCAGAGTGCAAGATGAATGTGTAAGAGCAATATGTATAACTACAAGCATCATAGCAAAGCATATGTTGCACTGATGACTGACAACACCTCATGTTTGTTTTTTAAGCTACTACCCTTGGGAATGGTATGAATCCACTCCCCACCCATAGGTAAACTAGGGCAGACTGGGCTCTCCAGCTAGAGTAGGCAACCAGTCTAGGTGATGGACAACCTTAATTCTCCACCAGCCTGAAGAGGAATAGGCTCTGCCGGGCTCTCTTGAGACATCCCAACAATCCTGCAGTGGGTTATGAGATAGGTGAAGTTAACCAACTTTAATGCAATGCCGGATTTGAGGAGCACCTAGTTGTTATGTCAAGGTTGGCCATGCTACACTGATATTAAACGTGAATAAAAAGAAGCAACTGCACTAGGGTTATCGCCCTTGACCCCAAACAGATACTGACGAAGAACGGGGGACCAGGCACTTGATATCCAAGTGCCTTACCAACAACAATCATTTATAATCCGTACCAATTCTACACAAAACCGATTACACTTAACCTTACAAATGTCACACTAGTGAGGACCAAACTCGATACCAATTGATTCTGAGGATTGCATGATAATCATTATTCTTTATCAAGTTTTTTTTTTTTTTAACTACTTACTTTAGAGCTCTCTTGAGCCCATCGGTCACTGCTTCCTTCCTGGCTTTTTCAATGCTTAGAGCTTTCGACTTCATTCCTTCACTGACGCCATATCCAATGTCTTCATGATAGACTCCATCCTGAAGACAAACAGACCATAGATGGAACATTTTCAAAACAAATAGAGACAATGTACTTCCGGAATAATCAACAATTTTTTCAGTTATCTTATTTAAAACATACAATATTTTACTTAGAAACAAGGGGTGAGGGTGATGCTGTGCAAGTTTCACTGACTATGAATGTATGAGTCCAGCCTCCTCTGTCATATCATTAGTCATCATGAGTATAGTCTTATCACCAGCCATTCATGATAGTTTTGCAGGGATCTTTTGGTTGTCACCAATTTGTAGGATATTCTTTTAGGTTTGTAAGTGAAGCGCTTTGTAAGTATCTAGTTGAGGAACAAGTAATGGAAAGATATACGAGACAAAGGATTTTGTCTCCTCATGAATTGGTATAGGCAACAATCACTGGAGATGTAGAAGGAGGAAAGCAGATGTACGAAGAGAATGCGCACCAAGATGAAACAAAATAAAAATACATACAAGTATTTAGATAGAAAAATAAGATGTACATTTAATACAAGGACGTTATTGACGAATAACGAATGAAAATGAAATACATTTAATGATAACATTAATATGATCATTCACATAAAGAGGTGAGAAGAGATAGTGAAAGGTGGGAGCTTTGTTGTCATAGATAGTAATGGTGTCAGAGTCCAAGCAGATGTGTGTGAACTGCTTGTGAATCCATATGGCTTGGAGTGTACCAAGGAATGAATATGGAGACCGGGTTCAGTGTGTGAGCTGAACTACCAAGTTGCGTGTGTGACTTGGGGCTATTCTCTGACGCTGATAGACACTTGACGGACAGGCCATAAAAGACAGAGAACACAGAGCTTTATCCATGCATGTTTCCCAAAGTAAAGAGAATTAGGATAGATTGTCATGACTATCGGATAGTAAAAAGCATTGCCATTTCAGTCATGAGAGTGAGAGGTGTATACACGTTTGGAGCACATGTTGAGGACACAGTTGTGTTGTAGCGTAGCTGTGCGTATGTGAAATGCCTCGACATCGGTGAAGTGAAAGGGGCAAAGTTGGTAGAGAGATAGGTCACAGTCAAAAAATAGTCAAGATTGGTTCAGCCCGGCAGTTGGCAAAATGATACTGATCTTGGAGAGAAGGAAAGAGAGAGAAAGAGTAGCCGGCAACAAGTGCCGGGGCCACAAGCATAACCAGCTAGGAGTGCCGGCGCCAATGAGCGTTTGAACATGCGTGTTCAGGGCTTTTATAGGGGCCGTTGTAGGAAGTGACGTTTTCAATATCTAGCTAAAAGAGGGGTTTCATGTTCAATTCCCAAGTAAAAGTATAAGTAATAGTAAGCAGAAAAGAAGAAATTGAGGGTGATGCTCTGTCAGCCTGCCTTTCTATAATGGCATGAATCCAACTCTCCATGAACAATGGCCCAATAATTTTGATGTTAATCTTGTCACTTACATACCATAAGTATAGACAGGGAAAACAGAATGATACCCAAGTCTTCTCTGTAATCCAAAATTAAATCATTAGTATACACTAATTTACTTGGACTAGTGTTATAGTCACAATGTTTCAGCCATCTTCAAATGTCCATCGTGGTCAGTAACTTTCAAGGAATTCAAGGAATTTCAAACCAAGCTGTTTATTTAATGCACTGGTAGCTTGTCCTCATTCCACCTTCTACACCAAAGGATATCTTTTTTCAGGAAATTCTTCCTATCTAATTTGTCCTTGTGACATTGCTTGTCTGCTTGAATCAGAGCATATGACTTTTTTTTGTACTTTCCAATTTGGAACAATCTACCACTATGGATCAAATAAAGGTCTAGTACAAAATTCCCAAAAAGGTTACCAACTTCAAGAGACCTGAAAATAAATCAGTGTATAATAAGGATAATCTCTCATATCAGAAATTCAGAAAAATTTCCAATCCCCTTCCTAAAAATGAGGATTAACATTACATTAACTAAAAAACATTCAAAACTTATCACCAGCAGGTCAACAATAGAAACAATTTCAAACATTAATCAAAATAAAACCTGCCATCTTTAGTTCATTTATTTTAAAAAGATTGGCTCGTGTTCAATCATGTTACCAAGTAATCCAAGACGACATCATGTAGAGCCAAAATATTTTGGAGCCCTACGTTACATCTTGGACTTCTCAGGCAATTAAACACTAATTGAGTGAATCCAAGCTTATAAAAAAATAAATGAAACCAGATAAGGATATCCTCACTAAAAGGGAAGATATAAAGCTTCTTTGTTATACAATAAATGTTAACCAGAATTTTTCACAATAACATAATTGAGTTTTAGAACTTGATACTCACAAAATTTGGATTTGCTTATTCTTTGATGATCTATTGTTTCATGAAAAACATATTTAAAACATCTTTATCCATTTGTGAGTTACTAAGTGTGAAAGATGGGTCGGGTTGGATCAAAACTATTTGAGGGGTGTTATGTCTCAGCTCCTTTGCTCGGTACTGACTATGTACCGATTATCATTTTCATTTATTTTTCTATGTTCTATCGTTCAGCAAAAATATATTCAGAAAATCCTTATCCATTCCTGTGATACAGTAAAATTGAGGTAATCCTTTGCTCACACAGATGTAAAATAATAATTTGTATGCTGTGTTTAGCAACTGTACTTTACATCCATATAAGCAAGGATTACCAAAAATGGTTTGCTCCAGGAAAACCACCATAACTCCCCATTTACTAAAAGCCACCATACTTGCCACATACAAATGAAAATAATGGGCTACTGATTTTTTGTAAACCCCATATTCCTATCTCAATTAGTCTTTAAGTTATTATACTTTGAAAAAGTGTCATTCAGGTTAGATTGATTTTTAAAAAAAATCTAAACGAATCATCAAAACATATAATCAAATGGTGAAAACCAGATGCTTCTAGTTGCAGAGGTATGGGGTAGTTTCGTGACCAATACATTTGATGAGAGCAAGAGCAATAAGACAATATTTCATAGTTTTATAACTGAAGTCTTTTTATCAGAAACTTGAAATTCTTGTATGATATCGAAATTCAACTGCTTGACATAATTTTTTCCTGTGCATGACGACAAAGCGGCACAGCTTAGAGGGAACATTGTCCATAGCCCAACTTCCAATGAAATTTCATTAATATCTTTTGAGAACTTTGAGTCATTGCATGGACAAATATGAGTGGATGTATTGAAAAAATGAAAAAATATCTCTCAATCGAGAAAATTTCTCAACCCGCCCCTAAGTTTAAGCCATTCATCCTTATCCCACTTTGTACATGTCCAGAAAATTTGATATAAATCCATTAAGAACATACCTATGATGCAGGGTATGTAACTAAAAATTCCCGAATCGGGAAACACTTCTTCCTTAGTCTGTGGCCCATGTCATTTGAATTCATTGAGTAGTTTTGATTGAATTGTGTGTACAGATAGATAGACATGAATGAATACATAAGCCTCTTCCAACAATTATACTGCAACCTCTCAGAAATAGTTGAAAAAAAGGGTGGGGAGAACTGAGGTAATAGGAATAAGAGCTTGGTTTAACTATTCAAATACAGAAACATTCAAATTATTGCCTCCTTTCTGTCTTTACAGACAATGAAACACACCCCAACCCCTGGTATAAGCAGCCTGAAGGACATCAAACTGACTTGAGGAGGCTCCACTCCATGTGTTCGAAGAGTTGTCCTCCTAGACTGGTTGCCTTCCCAAGGCTAGAGGGTCTGATACACCTTGCTATTTTACCAATAGCTGGGAGAAAAAAAAAAAAAAAGAGATGGATATTTGCCTCCCCCAAGAGCAGTAGCACAGAGTTAACATAACCAGCCCCAGCCAGAGTTTGAACTCAGATCACAGATTCTATTGTCTGTGCCATTACCTATAACGCCAATTGCACCTACTAAAATACCATACAAAACATAACAGACCACATACAATATTTCAAAAAAAAAAATTTAAAAAAAAAGAGACATCACAGAAATAGAGAATGTACAAAGAGAATTAAATATAGTCCCATGTTAATCTCCCATATGAAGAAAGACAACATAAACTACAATTATCAACACTTGAAGGAAGGAGAATTATGGGAGATGCAATGGAAACATTTTAAATAACCAAAGAAATAGAAAATATTCCAGCTGATAGATCTTTCACAATGAATAGAACAGCAAACTATACACAAGGCACTGCAGAAAGAACACAAGAAACAACTTCTGACAAAAAACTATAAATAAATAGAACACCCTAATGGATTATGACCCAAATATACTAGAAACCAGTAGTTAACAATCTCACGAACAAACATGACAAGTACGCAACACAAAACAAATCTGAGAACCAACTAGGAAAACAATTCTAAACAAAAGTCTTGAGGCGAGTTATAAACATAAATATGTGCATCAATTACTCGCTAAAGAATTTCATGAGTCAAATTTCATGCGTTCTGAAATTCCAGTTTCTGATAAGGATAAGGAGAAACACTGTCCACAACACATTAAACTTGGCTAAATAAACAAATCTTGAAATAAAAAAAATTAATTATCAAAAAAATGAATATGAATAAAAAAAAATTTTTGAAAAATATTCCAACATTTTTATTTTAGTTTTTCTTTACAAACAAAACAAGGTTGGAATTCCTCAACAGGGTTGTTCTTTTAGTAGAGTACATTGAAAATGGAGACAGGATATTATTTTTAGATTTGTTGTCAGATTGCTGGTCCAAGTATCAATTGGACAATACCTTTGGGATTCTTTCTCAGTTAACAGGAAGAGAGTGGTTTAACTGAGTGCAAATACATTTGCACGAGGCACAAAAACCTGAGGAAAAGTGATTATGATTTGAACAGTTTTGTCAAAGTCACAAGAGCAGCTTCCAAAAAACAAAGACGCAATCTACATGCAAAAAATAGTTGGACAAATTCTAAGAGGGAAAGGAAGAGTTCAAATTAGACAGGAGGGAAAAGGCTGAATCAAATTTTCCATCAACAAACCAATTTGGAGATTTGCTTAGAGCTATAAGAATAATTCCTATATTTACTGTGCTCAAAAAAAAAAAAAAAAAGTTGAATATATCATTATTATTATTATTCTTTATGGAATATATTAACAGCAGCTGCCATTTAAGGTCCACTGCAGTACATAGGCCTTTCCTAGCCACATATAAAGAATTGAGGTATCCTCAAAATGCACTTGATAAAAAAAATGGGGGGGGGGGAATCCAGGTGATTCGTGACTAAATAATGATAATAATAGTGTGTGGTCAGTGTTCATGCACACCTGATGATAATTTTCTGACTTACCTATCTATCTAATACTAAGAGTCTGATTCTGTTTATCTGTTTGTGACCACTAAGAAACTAAGAAACCAAAACGGTGCTTTGTTGCCAGACATATTAAATTATGGTACCTCTAAAATATGGTAACTTGAAAAATTGAAAAAAAAAAAAATCCAGATGATTTGCAATTTAATAATGATAGTTTTTACTCACTCCAATCTATCTATATCAAAATAGATGATTTGTCAAGTGAGATAACTATCAAAAATTAATTATAGAGTAGTCTCCCTTTTTTTTTTTTTTTGCAAACGTGTAAAAAAAATCTACACATGTTCTTGTCACATCAGATTGCACTTATTTCCTTTCAAAGGATGATTCAACAGGCCACAGGGTTGCATCGTAACAGTTAGACTCGTGACTTCTCTTTACAGAAACAATTAAGTCAGGCTTTTTTTATTTCTTCCAACAATTTCTGTAGATATACTTTAGTGTAGGAGGTCAGTGCGGGAAGGAAACTACCATTTTGCAGATATTGAAAACTGGTTGCACAGACTTGATGTGATTTGTCAGAGGGTACCTTACAGCACATGCCTGAACAGACAATATCCCATGGGGTTATTTAGTCGCCAGTGGAATACCATTGAGTGACCTTGTGTACTGTATGGCCTTCATGACCACAATGCCCATTCTTCACATTTTATGCAGAACATTAACCAGGTCTGTTTCCTTCCCACCCAACAGTCTAGATTTAGATCCCTGTGACTATTCTTGAAACTAGCTAAAAACACGGCGTGATTTTAAACTGGATGAGATTAGGGAGAACAAGATGAGGTAGCTGATGGCGATCCTGAAAGATGATTTCAGGGACCAATTTGAAAAGCTGGACGGATGCAGAGATGAGTATGTGAAGTCCGAAGGGGAGTAAGGAGTCATTGCCCTAGGTAGGCTACTTTTTTTTTTTTTCCCCATTTGTGTCAAATGGTTGGATACTTTCTGGATAGACACTGTATACTGTAAAAAACACAAACTACAGGACACCATGGGATTTGAATATGTGTCAGCTATTAGTAGGACACACCCTTTCAAAAACATCACTTGTGGGAATCTAAATAATTCAAATTAAATTGGCCCAACTTGATGGAATTATTATTCATAATTACTTAACCAACACATAAGGAAAGAAAAGGGTGTTGGGTAACTGAGTGAGTACCAACACAGAGAATGGACTTGGCAAGTCAAATTCAAACTCTTTCTGGGACAGTTTGTGTTCACATTGCTCTAGAGCCCTTGGGAAAGGCATGAATCCAACTCTACCCCTAGCTATGGATAAAATAGCGTAGATGCAGTGAATGACACCAATTTGAGTACTTGTTACCCCTGTGTCTGATCCATGCATCTCAAACAAGCCAAGTGAGCAGTAATGTTATATACAGAGCCCAAGCAAGGATGGCTGAAGCTGGAACCAGCATAGGGGCACTACTTACATAAGGAGAGAAATAGATCAAAAGATTTTACATGAAATTTAAAAGCTATCATTTTGAGGTCAGGTTGTATTTATACTACTTGAAAAAAAGAGTTATCAGTTATTTTGACTATGATTCACAATTGATAATTGCCTTATTTCTTGCTCAGGAACATTCAATTTCTAATCTGTTGGTATGTTCCACAGTTTTCTGTGTAATGGTTAGCACGTCTGCCTTACAGGCTAAAGGTCCTGGATTTGATTCCCAGTATGAGCGAAGAGTATGGAAAACTCTTCATCAGGATGATTTTTCCCTGTGCACTCAGTAGGTAATTGAGTATACTCAAAGTTGTGTGATTAAGGGTAGTGTTTAGCATGATACTTACATTGTAAATAAATTTTCAAAAACTAACTTGCTAAAAACATGCCCGCACAGGTCACATTGATACACACAGAAAATTTCATGGTGTTACGTTGTGTGATTTTTGAGTGTGTCTGTCTGTATGAGGTAGCCTGAGATTTGGTGAATTGAGATGAGCGGTACTAATGAGTTAAATGGAAAATACATTGCATTTAAGTGGAGAAAATGTTTTGTTTATGAATTCCAGATGAGCAGAGCTAAATTACAAGCAAATGAGTTGTTTTTTTTAAAAAATCTTGATGAACTACAGATCCAAATATGAGCAATCAATAAGAAAAAGCCAAAATTTGGGCTTACCTTCAGTTGCACACGTACAAATGCACTGACACCCACATAAAATCTGCCATTGAAGTGATCAATAAAATCTGAATAAAGAAATTAAATAAACAAATATTCACATAAATCAGTTGATAAAGTATGTATGCTTGCATATTGTCTTCTGTGTATTTCTTATATATATATATATATATATATATATATATATATATAAAATGAGTGACAATATGGCAATAAAAAGATTGAGAAAACTAGTAGTGCATCTCAAAATTTCTTATCAAAGAAGAACCTTATGCATTTCGTCTGTATACTGACTTCTTCAGAGACAGAAGTGGAGAGGAAAACAATACACTTTGAAAAAAAAAAAAAAAAGAAAAGAAAAGAAAAAAAAAGAAGAAAAAGTGACATTCAGGCAAAACCCAGATGTCAGCATAAAAGAACGTCATTCAAAGTCAAGCCTTACAGTTGAGGAGGTAATCTGTGGATGTTTTTTTTTTTTCATCTATTCAATGTGTGTGTATATATATATATATATATATATATATGTGTGTGTGTGTGTGTGTGTGAACACTCACATATATACTATGAGATTTTTCATACACATGCAATAATCATTTCAGTAGATTTAGCAAACATACTCGTTTGTATATATATGACAACTAAACCACATCTGGTATAAGGCTACATTTTATTGAACGTCTAATCAGTATCAAAATTATATGAACAGTTTGTTTGCGTCAATGTGATCAAAACAAACTGCAGCACAATCTTGATTGCCAAATATATCCATGTTATATGGAAAATATCTTTAAAATCAAAACGGTTAACGTTTTCTAATGCTATCAAAATTTACTATTTAAAGGGAGACCACTGTGGTAGAAGAAACATCCAAATCTACGCTCTTTTTTTTTTCTTTATCAGTAAATTCGAAAATGTCAGGAAAAACAATCAAGTACCTCAAGGGAAGCAACACTTACAAAAATTGTCTACCTTGCTTATTGACACCCCAGTCCAGTGATAAAGCAGGGGGCCAAATAATGAATTCTAAGTTTTTCTCTTTAAATCAGAATCAATTTAATAATATTTTCGGCATTTTATTCTGAGAATTTACTCTGTAAAATAAATTACTGAATATATATATATATATATATATATATATTTTAATCTAAGAACCCCCCCACTCCTTATTAAATTTTTGTTCATCTCATTACCATATAATGGAAGAAAATTCTTCTCCATTCAGAATTATGACTAAAATGCTCTTTATAAAATCTAATTGCAATAAAGTCAGAGGTCAACCAAACACTTAATCTTTCAAGTTGTAACAAGTTTAAGACTAAAACCTTTGAAATTACCATGTAAATAGCTTTACCAAAGAAACAGACATTCATTTGGGTACAAATAATCATTGAATAAAGCAGGGCTTCTCAAACATTTTTCATTAGCAACCCATTTCGATGAAACAGAATATTTTATGACCCTTTACTCATTGGTACTAAGACTATATGTGAGTCTTTAGTCATAATCTAACTTTAACTTAGCATTTAAAAGACCCACCAAAAAAAAGGAAAAAATTGCAATATATTTTCAATCTATATCAAGTTTTACAGTGTTTATTATGAAAAAATAATTACTTTTCAAAAACAAATTAATAAAACATAACAAAAAAGTAAGTAATTTCTTGAAAATTAGTCAGCAGTATTGAGCCATTTTCAATAAGCACTAGGAGTACTTCTTGAATAGTGATCTTTGAAAAAAAAAAAAAAAAAACTTTTGTTACAAAATTATTTTTTTGAAAAGATTCAAATATTTCTGTGACCCCTCAAAAATTTTCAGTTATGGTGGGGTCCCGACCCCAACTTTGAGAAGCTCTGGATTAAAGAAATATTGATTTCTAACTTACCAACAGTTTGATTGCTGATTGAATGGGACCAGCCATTGAAACCAAATGTTTCATTTGCCAAATTGATAAGACGCCAGCCTTCAATATAAGCCAACTAGAAAATAAAAAAAATTGATTCCTCAAGTTCTAAGATTAAATATTTTTCAGACTATTATCTTCAACCTGCCTCAGGAGTATGTTGCATCATAGATGAAAAATAAGAAAATGAATAAAGAAATATTGACTCACTTCTAAGAATTAATTACAACATAGGAAGACAAGAAAGTGTACAGGCTGAAATGTTGTGCTTTAAACAGCAAAGAAAACAGTAGTCAGATGAATATACAAAATTAAATCATTTGACGTTTCTAAATTTTTTCTGCGTAAGTTTATGAATTTTCAAGGACTTTTACCCGTAAAATATATTAGATATTTTTAGAGGGTTTCCAGTCATGTCAACAATATATATGTGTAATTGTAAATAATACTTGAAAACCGAATATTTTCAGCTATTCGGTTTAACCCAGTACTTGATCCGTTTTATGAACTATATTATCTCCCTTGATCCCTTACAAGATCAATTTTTTAACACCTGACCTTTCATTGTAGAGGAAATTTTTTTTTTTTTATGAATTAGCAGTATGTAATATAGGAATCACAAAAATGTTTTTGTACTATTGATTTTGCAATAAACATATACAGCCTATAGAGAAAATCTGTATTCACAGACATCCATGATTTTCCAGTTTTCATTCCAAAAGTTATAATGCTGTTGTATAAAAACATGTTTGTGTACAATATATATTCATTTATAGAGCTAAGAATCTTGCTTGCATATGGAGAAAGATTTTTCCGTTTGATAACAGCCATTAAAAATTCACATTCAGCTCAGAAATAGCTAAAATTATAACCAGTGGCAATCACTGATCTTGTAAAAATCTGTTCTACCAGACATAAGTTCAGGATTGACCTATTCTTCTTCTAAAACGTATCAGGATTCTTAAATATTTCTGATCAGGTTTAAAATCAGAAGTTTTATTTCATAAATGAGTCAACGTGGAATGTTCAGAGGAGAATGTGATATAAAAAATGCCAATACTTTGGATAATCCATAAACTGAGCAAAAAGTTTGTTCTTTGAAAAGAATTATATCTCTATATTAAGCCTGAAAAGAAAAAAAAAATGCATATACATCAGTAAATTTCCCACTATTAGCTTTATTCTCTACAACGTAAAAAAAATACATTTCATATGTAACCTAATATAACAATAAATGAGAATGACTCTTGAAAAATATGAAAAAATAAAGAAAAAACCTGTCTTGTTTATAGGTAGTAATACACTGGACAAATGTTGCTTGTTTGGGTGAAATAACAGGATATGTATTGACAGCTTGTGTACATTAACCGTTGACTTTCTTTAAATGTCAAGATTCATATATATTCACTTTCTCATGAGAGCAAAATGTGACACAAGGTCAGTTTAATGTGGGGTTCCGTATACTGTTGACCTTCCCGATAGCAAGCTTCTGAAAAACAACAGCAGGAATCACTATGTATCTGCAACAAGATACAGCAAAGTCTTGTTCTAACCTTGCTTGTCCTATTAGAACTATTCAATGATACATGTGTGCTGACGGCACATTCGTGACTATTGTCAGAGATTAGTTGGCAGCAATAGCGCATGAGGATTTCAGTTCTTTAATTTAAAAACTTTTTGGTTCATTTATTTTATATACAGACCTGTAACCAGCATATGGGGGCATAAGACAGTGAAAAGTAATCTTCTATTTTGGTTTCATATTATTAAAACAATTCAGGTAAAATCAACAGCCAATTTATTATATTCCCAAGGGTGTCGTAACCACAGGAGTCTACGGCATAATAATTTTAAAATATATTTTTACAAGCCAAAACTGAAGTTGACATTTAGAAACAGATCTTTAATTCGAAGTGAGTCTACTGAGTTCGGAAGGTAAGGGAAGTAACTTGTGTTATTTCAAAAGGCTTACTAAATTTTAATGATTATAGAGTTTAGTCTTCAGGTAATATTTCAAGTCATTTGATAGGAAAAAAAAAGCCCGAAAAAGATAGAATCACCGGAAGTAGATATAAAAATAAGTAAAAGGAATCAAAAAAAGAATTATAGATTTATTTATTTATTGGTAGGCAAAATGCAGGTGGGGAACATGATGAATGGGAAGGGAGGCAACTTTAAATTAACAAGAAAAATAACAGACTGTTCAAATCAAAACCTGTGACGTTCTTCACACAATTTTTCTATAGCATTTGGCAGCATCTGTTTTTGTAATAAAACTTTCCAGCTGTTTGAAAAAAAATATATGCAAAGCCTTTAAAAAATTTGAAAAGACTCTTACCACAATTTCGTCTGTATCCAAGTAGTATGTAAACTTGTGTTCCTCATAAGTTATGGATCATAACTATGCTTACAATATGAAATATTTTTAAAAAATGTATCAGCTTCTTGAATAACAAATGCTTTTTCTTAAATCACATTTTTGATCTTGAAAATCATTAAAAAAAAACAAACAAAAAAAACTATGATGCAGCGTGGAATAAAAAAAGTAAAAATAAAAATGCTGCTTTCTTTGCCCACTCTCTCTATCCTCCCTTTCTCATGAACACTATGAACCTATTCAAATTTGGTTAGAATGAAAAACTTTTTGGCATTCATAGACTGGTTAACTTCCATCATAAATAAAAATAAAAAAGAATAAAAGAAAGAAAATTTATCATTAAAGTGAAAACTCCAGAGTGAATCAAATTTTCATAGAATCCTAATAAAGAATAAATTGTCTTCATTTGCATAACGAGTTTGAAGTCGTGAGAAAAATTTCAAGATCAAAGATTGAGAATAGCATTGAGAATGAGACATTATACTCAAATAATTAATTTGTCAACGTCAATTTGATATCACTCAACATTTATGTTGCCCTTCTGTCTTAGACCCATATGCCCGTAACTCAGTATAGGTTTCTCAGTTCCCTGTATCATATCACAGGGGGACTCATGTTTTCAATGCTGTCTTTGGTGAGATAACCTGACAGAGACCCATCCTTCTCCAGGTTTCCTCAATCCTACTTTTTATGCTTAGCGTACAGGCATTGAATACCATTTATAAAGTCTTTGGTATGATTCAGTCTGTGGATTGAACCCACAACCTACAAAAGACATAGACAAGCACTCTACCACGAGGCTATGGTGATTGGTTGTCTTGGACCAGATTTTTTTTTTATCTTGTTGCTTTAATCAGTAAATAGATAAGTAAAAACAATGGCAAAATATTAACTGACCTTTTGACCTCCAGCACCTGCTCTTTGAGATATGAAATTTGGACCGAGCCTTTGCCGAAGAACTTTCTGGATTGCTTCATGCTCCTCATCAGTAAATTCAGCCTGAAACAGATATTAATGAGAAAAATGTTGCAAATTCTGATCTTATCTTTTTGTAGTTAAACAAAAAGCACATCTCAATCTATATAATGAGCAACCCATCTGTCTCTTACAGTCGATGGTAGACAACTCTAGCAGAGAGGGAACAATTCTACTTTATTTAAGTTTATTTTCCTTTCCCTTATTCAAATTCTGAATCAGTTTGATAAAACTGGTATAACTCCTTGATTACTGAATTTATTTATGAAAAGCTACTTTATAAAAAGAGGAAATTAGAGAAAATTTCATTTTCAATGTGAGAAATCCTCCTTATTCAATTTTTTGATATCTCAATAACATTCAAACTGAACAGTTAACTCTGTTCCTATATTATAGGAGAAAAAAAAAACAAATACATCATATGAGATTTTTCTTCATTTGAGGAATTATAGGACAAAAAGCCACTTTATGCAGTTTAAAGACAATAAAATCAAAGGCCAACTAGTGAGGTATCCAGCAAGGTCACCCCAAACAATTCATAGCTATGGATTATAGAAAATTCACCACCAACCTAGTTGAATAATATTAATCCCAGCTATGAATCAATCGTTAGATTCCTTTATTCTATAGAAACTAAATTTCATTATTCTTATTGTCATCTAGCTAGTTGCAGCTAGAACATCAAGCTTGGAAAATCAATTCTCCGAGAAATATTTCTTCTGTTTCCATCTGGTAATCTAAAAAAATTATTTTTTCTCAAAACTGAAAAATCATCAGGTAAAGGAATTTTATAATTAATTCATAGTAGGTATCGACATTGTTAAACTAAGTTGAGGGTGAATTTTATTTAAAAAGAATGAATTCACATTAAAGACGGTCCCATTCTAATTGCTGAAAAAAGATGTTTTTGTCTTTCTAAGTTTGGCTTTACCATTAACGGATTGTTTTTCAAATAGGGCAGTAATTCATAAGTTACCAGTACATTGCCTGGTTTTCAGTTCTTTATATCATTGTCCGTAGAAGAGTACTTTTTTTTCTTTTTTTTTTAAATACAAGTTCTAGTTCTTCTCGGTCTTTTGAAAAAAAAAAAAAAAAAAATAGACAAAGAGCTCCTCATTTAAAATTTAACCCAAGCTATTCAATTTCTACGAAGAAATATTTCTCAGAGAATTTTCCAAGCAAACCTGTTAATCTACAACTAGCTGAATGATAACAAGATTAGCAAAATTTAGGTTAGGATATAGGAATTTAACAATTCATAGCTGGTATCTATATTGTTAAACTAGGTTGGGGTTGAATTTTCCTTAATCCATGGCTATGGATTGTGCGGTGGCAAATTGTTGGGAGTGAATTTTTCATAACTCAACAGTATTGACTGAGCTTTCAATTGTTTCAAGTTTAGTACAAAATGGAAACAAGAATTTCAGTTAACAATACCTTGTGTTAATCTTTGAAATTATAGAGTAAACAAAGATACAGGGCATAGATTTAGGTGTACCGCTAGAAAAGCCACGTATATATATTAGTATAAATGGATTCAGATTATGATTAAGCAGATCGATTGAATCAATTAAGCAATGAACTGATCAATAAACCCACTATCAATGGCTTTGATGCTCAGCATGCTAACCATTTCACATCATGTGATTTTGGAATAAAGGGTAATGAATATTTGTTGCTCACAATATTTGTTTATAACATTAAAAAAGAAATTGATTCACAGAGAATGGCTTGTGAGATTTAGTACGTCAATTTTGATGGATGTGTTTTTCAAATATCAGAAACCATCCATATTCACCTGACATTTCTCCTACAAATTATCTTTTCAGGCATTTTGAACTTCATATCTGTAATAAAAGGTTCGATAATACGAAAGCTATAATCTGTGCTTTTACTGGATTCGTGACCACTGAACCTAAAGAGATGGTATATCATCACAAGAGGTTGTTTGATTTCTAATCACTTCAAATGGGTTGTATTTCAATTGAATATTTACCC
This sequence comes from Thysanoteuthis rhombus, assembly GCA_963457665.1. Classification (NCBI taxonomy): domain Eukaryota; kingdom Metazoa; phylum Mollusca; class Cephalopoda; order Oegopsida; family Thysanoteuthidae; genus Thysanoteuthis; species Thysanoteuthis major. The sequence continues at coordinate 21,402,323 of OY735225.1, read as the reverse complement.
TTTTCTGTTGTTTATATCATTTTTCATCTTATCAAAAAAAAAAAAAAGACATTTCATATGAAACAATTTGACTCTTAAATTCATAAACAGCTTGATACTGCTTCTAGCTGACAGTAAAACTTTTTAGTGACTTTTTGTTCAAATCATTATAACAGATAGAATGGAAAATAAATCTAAAAATTTGCCAGATGCTCAAACTTTAATCAGTAGTTATTCCCCTTGACATTAACATTCAAATTTTCCTACATGTATTCGAGAATTAATATGAAAAAATTATATTTCTATTCCAACAAACACTGACAATTTTCAAGAACTTCTTTGTAGTTTTTTTCAAGTTGTAGAAGCAAAGAATTTACTAATGTACATTAAGATGTCAGGTCTATTTCAAAAGTACATTCATCATTTGCTTGCTCGACGTGTTTTTTTTTCTTTCTCCAATAAAAACACACAACAGGGAATTCTATCCTAATATAAACTAGAGAGCCCACAGAGAGCACATATTTCCGTCGACGCTATTGATTGCATAGATTTATGAAAACAAAAAAAAAAAAAATTAAAAAAGTAAGGGAGAAAACTTTGTACAAATATTGAGTTACCTCCCGTAAATGTATGGCTCACTGAAAATCTCAGTTGAAATCCAAAGAGAACCTTTGGCAATATTGTTTGAACACACAGAGATAGATATGGGTAGATAAATATGCCTCATCCAACTTGGTTGGCAGAGGTAAATAAAATAAGCATAAAATGAATAAGAACCGATTAAAACAGGTCTGGTTGTATGTGATACATACATACTGAGCCAAACAGCCAGCCAACTTGAAAAATGAAGAAACCCATGTTGAAAGTTTCTAAAAATCCTCATTTTATCTAATGAATATACTAATTTAATCTTTTTTGTGAATAAAAACCAAGACTAAGCTGGAGATTTTTCATAAGTCTGCAACAAAAAGCAATCTGAAATACAAATTCTTTCTGAAAAGCTGAAGCAACTCTGCTATCATTCAAGTGCACCCTGATGTCCGCACAATTCTACTAAGTTGACCTTCAGTAATAAAATGTTCGCTCATGTTTATCAGAAGATATAAAATTGTCTTGCCCATATGCATATCCAGGATATTGTAACTATGCATATATGCATGCAGTCATATTTTGCCCTTCACCTTCCACTGTTCAGGCAATTTAGCACTTGTACTATGATAGTTACTCTTCTGTTATTCTCTCAAGGTTTACCACTGTCCTTCATTGTTGGCAGGCAGCTGCAATCTGACCCCTCAAACATCTACTCAGAAAGGTTATAAATGATAGCCGATCAACTTTATTCTGCTTTTTTATAACCATTAATGCAATAAAAGAATCTACTTTTGTATGCTGACTATCAGTCAGTGTCGGGATCTTGCATGATATTCTTAATTGTAATTCAGGCTTATTGATTTTATCACACCAGCTTGAATGTGCAGGGTCTGGCAAAGACAGTTTGTGTTCACTTCGCACGAATGCCCTCGGGAAAGACATCAATCCATCTCTTCTCCCACCAGCTAAATAGTAGGGCAGACTGAGTTATTCAGCCATTTTGTGCATACACTTATTTAGGAATATTTAATTTTTATGCTATTTGAAAGTAGAGTTTCAGTGGTCATATATATATATATATATATATATATATATATATATATATAAAAATATCCAGTCCCATAGTCTTCGCATTTTTACATGATAATAACAGTAAAATACCACTGGCTGATGATGATGTTGAGAGTTTGGATGAGTACTGCCCTTATGCAGGCTACAGCGTCAGCAGCCCCAGCTTAATTTACACAGATCACATTATTACTTACACCGACAGGCTTTTATAGGAAATAGAGGCAACAAGCACCTGAAGTGGAGTCAGTTCACTCTATGCTATTTTACACATAACAGGAGGAAAAGATGGATTTATGCCTTTCCCAAGAGCATTAGCACCTAGTGAACAAACCAATCGAGCTGGAGTTTGAACTCAGCTCACCATGTCCATTCTGTGAGCCACTATCCGCTCAGCTACACAGTACCTCCTATGATTTGTGTAGAATGAAAATAAGTTTAAATGACTAACAAACGAGAAAAATTGATTTTATAAGCACCAAACGGGAGTAAACGCCCACATCATCCAACCAATGTAACTTGATGATGATCAGAGAATGTACCAATCGGAATATCATGGCTACAAAACAAAAAGGAAGAGTGTAACAGCCTACGGACATCCAATTTGCAGAAATATTGATCCGGAAAAACGAGTCGGGTTTTCTATCAGCTGACAGAGGTGGGTCAGTGGGTGTAGACTGTAACTTTGAGTGGTCATTCGGAGGTGACTGCATCACTGGACATTATTTATGGCCCAAGGAGACATAAACGGACAGTAGTTAATGCTAATAATCTCCTGCTGGCTGACCAGTTCCAACAAGGGAGAAAGATTGGCACCAAGAAAATCCATACGTGGTCATTACATAATAAGCACTGGTCAGACTTATGAAGACTTATGACCCAAGCCGAGGTTTTGGGATCATCTTCTAATTTAGATATTTGTATTTTTCTTCAGCTTTTTGAAGTATACAAAAACTCGAGACCAAGGTCTTTTGGCAGCATTCCATGTTGAAAAGTTCAATTAGAAAATTGGAAAAAGTGGTGATCAATGAATTAGTTACTTCTATTGCCTCTTGTCAGGATGTGATCACAAAAAAACGACTGAATTTGAAAAAAAAAAAAACAAAGAAAGAAAAGACCAATTTAGCATAAACTTGCATTGCAAATTGACACCCCCCTAATTTAGGGGGAAGGATTTCCTAGACATAATAATGAGTAAATGTTTCAATTTTCAACCCTTTAGCTCCATTTGTGTGGCCTATGCACATCATATATATATATATATATATATATATATATATATAACCAAGTTTTAAAAAAGGACAGAACCTTATGGTTGTTCAATTGCCTCAACAGACTAAATTTTAAAAAAAAATGGCATTGACAGACTAGATTTTTAAAAATAGCTTCAACAGATTAAATAAAAAAGTGTGGATGTTCCAACAAATAATGGTTTCTGTTCTCAAAGAATGAACTTCTATCAAGACTTTAAAAATTTTCTAAAAAATGTTAATATCGATTAAATTGATATATTACACTGTAAGCAACTTAATCTGAGTAAAGCATTATTAGGAAAAAACAAAATAAAAAAAATGGCTATCAGCCAGTCAATTTTATCTAGAAGACTATCCTAAAGTGATCACAATAAGTGGCTTTTTCTGTACATGTATAGCAATTGTGTTCCTTTCCATAGATTATATATATATAGGTTTACAATAAGGAAAACAGTATTCAAATCAATTTCTTTTATACTAACATGTTTCACTCTTATCAAAGTAAAAATCTTGAAAGGAAACAATTTGTGTATGGTTTTTACAAAGAAAAAAGAAAGAAAAAAATAAGACACACACACACACACACACACACACACACAATAAGTGACCATTTATTAGCACAAAAACGTTTCCCTGAAAATTTCTCCTCATAACCTCTCATATTTTTTGAATATATAGATCTTATTTTCTCTAAGTGGTTCCTTTGTATTTTTGAATATCTATCATACAGCGAAAGCTCAAGTGCTATCACAAAACATTGTCTCCTAAGAGAAAAACTTTGATATTCTTTCATTTAAAAATAGGACTTTGATAAAGCTGAAAGGTGAAACGTGTTAGCAAAACAAATTTGATTTAAACACTATTTTCCTCGTCAACTTAATAATAATATTGGATATTGTATCCACTTACTCTCTCATATATATATATATATATATTATATATAAATAATGAATAATAATAAGTAAAATGCCTACCCTTTATTTGATTACCCAAGGGTGTAACATTGAAAGAAAGATTAAGTATCCAAACAAAGAGCAGAATCATTTGGGAGTTGACTGAAAACTAATACAAGCAATTGTATCTTCTCTAAGTATCTTTCAGGGTTCATGTGTTTTTTGCTAATTTAAAGTGACATATGATCCAGTCAGAAGAATACAAGATTTTTTGATAACCCCAGAGAGCAGAACGAGATATAGAATGCTATTCAGCCTGGGGTCATTCGGTCAATTTGTACTATGATCCATCATAAACATCATATGTTCCAGTTGGCATGTCAGGGATCTTTCTAAGGTTGCCAGACTGGACTGGAAGAGGAGATAATCAGAGCTATCTCAGAGATTTTTCCAACAATGGCATTGGAATAGTGTAAAATGTGGAAACCTAGAGAGACTTGAGGCAGGGATTCAATAACCATTTCTTGAAGATGGCCCATCTCAAGGGGATGGTATTGAATCTTAGCCTAAAGACTCATTCCATTTCCAAATTAGATGTGTTTCCAATGCTTGCAAGTCTCTGAAATAAAGCTCAGATCATCTCACCTTCTAGCCAAATCTGGCAATCCTCGTTATTTCAGTTGCTTACATTATCTGTTTTTGGTTGTCTTGGGTTTTGAGATGAAGAATAGTCATTATGTATTATTTGGACTGGCATTTTCATCTTCATTTCAATCACTGTTTTGGCCCATGAGTTCTGACCTTAATACTCCCAGCTTTTTTATTCTGTTCAGTCAGGTATTCTTCATGTTCACACATTTTTATGCACTCAATTGAAAGCCATCTTTGACAGCCTTTAAAGCTTGAAGTCAAGTCAATTCTCATTTGGACAATCTATAAATTTAGCATTTGCTTATGCCTCCGTGGAAAAAAAAAATGATAAAGAACAGTAATTAAAAATAATAAACCTGGAGTTACCTCCCTTATACCTTTTTTTTCTGGTGTATTTATACTTAAGTTAATTACTTGAAAACCGGTAACCCAAATTGGCTGGAAATTGTTTTATTCTTCAAGTAAAAAACATTCTGAGGGTATGGCACAAACAAAGATCTCATTATGATGTACCATTTTTGATGGGTTACACCAACGCATCTACCCACCTACAAACAGAAATCAGATCATTATCAAATGAATTACTTACAATATAACAACAATCCTGAGTATTAACAATCTTATCCTTAAACACTATTTTAAGCATAATGAGGTGGGAAAAGAAGGAAAGGTAAGATGAAGATGGTGTGGGTGAAAGGACAGAGATTGTTCCGAACCAGAAGCTGGGTGGGGTTCAAAGGATAGGGTTACAGGAAGCCTAGAGTGTGAGGCCGAGAATTGTACTGTGTGGGCATACATTCAACTTGTCTTTTGCAGCAATTTTCTCACATCTCCTCAAACAAGTATGTCTTGGAGAGTTGCAAGTGTGACTGGCACTGAGCAGGGGCTAGCCCAAGGTACTGCCAAATGATAGCAGAGGCCTGTCATTTGTTCTAAATATGAATGGGAAATAAATAAATTAAACAGAATAAAAATAGTCAAAATTTAAGACCATGGCAAGATGATTCAGCTAATACATCATAATTTGGATAACTGATAATTAGTGTCAATTAGTATAGTACCTTCTTATATGACTATGTATTTATTTTTATCACCGAAAATGAATACGTGAAATAATACTATACATTAAAGGGTGCCAAAGTTCAGCTTGCCCAAGGCACCAGGGATCCTGGTGCCAGCCCTGGCACCGAGAGAGGGATTTCATCACCGAAGTTCATTCCCTTGAATAAACAAGAAGTGCCAGGAAATGAAGATTTAGTGTGAGGCACACAAAAAGATTTTGAGAGAAGCTGAATTACTTTAAAGACTGTCTTCATGTACAATAATAACTACATATACAGAGGGGCTATTTGACACTCATTTTCAATAGTCAGAATTTGTTAAAAATTCTTTCAGAAAATCCAAAACAAAAAGAATCATACATTCTTCACAACCGCTTTGAATGCTATTATTTGCAATTAACGTCTGAGGAAAAAAATAGAATAAAAACACCTTTCAAAATTTTTCATTTTTCTCCAGCTAAAGTGTATGGAGAAAAAACTACAGGCTGTAAACATTTATAATTTTGACATGTTGCGACCATCCCTCTTGGAAGTATTCAGTGTAAATTTAGGAATTTTATGTTAACTAGTTTTTATCATTATTGATATTATTGTTAGGCGGGGCTATTTGGCATTTTTTGATTATTTTAATTTGGTTTTATTTGCAATTACTCAACTTCTACAGTCTAAACAACAGAGTAGAGGCCAAAAAAGCTTCATGAATAGTAGGTTACTCACTGCATTGCTACTAACATTATACAATGTCTGTGGCCCCAAGATTGGAAACAACTACACTAAATATTGGGAGCCTATCTCCCCCACCTGGACCTCAAATTTGAGGGAGGGGTTGAGATGAGATTTTAAATCACCTGGGCCCTCAGAAGCTTTATGAATATTAGTTTACCAACTAACAAATCTCACAGTGAGGAGGAAGGACTCAAGGGATCAAACCCTGTACTTGGGCCCCTTGAATCTCTAGCTTTTGAAAAGGACTGCCTGCTCAACAAGCTCATGAACCCCAGACTTATAACAGGTCTACCCATGAACCACAGAAGTAGTTTTTTGGACCCTCAGGGGTTTGTGGCCCTCAGGTTAGGAACCACTGTGTTGGAGAGAGAGAACCATTAAGGAGTCAAGTCCCCCAGGACCCCAAATCTCCAGCCATGCAACTAAGTGAGAACACGGGTACAATTTAATAAGAATTTTTTAGGCAAAGTGCCAAATAGCCCTGAAGGCAGGAGTACTTGGCATTGGTTTTAACCAGCAATATTTTTTTAAGTAGAGTTTCTTCAAATTTTCTTTCCGTAACATCATTGGAGACCTTTAGGTAGTAATATAGTTTGATGTATGAATGATGAGATTTAAAAAAAAAAAAAATCCCCCCCCCAAAGTGTTAAATGGCCCCACAGTATAATATATTTGTATAGGCATATCAGTAAATGTATGCAGTATATTAAAGAATATTTATGAAATACATAATATGAATAAATTTGTTAATAGTTATATGCATACATACGAGTGAAAGATGTTACTTGTACATGTATACACTCACACATCATTCCTCTCTATAGAGAGGAATATGTGATGGCTTGGCTTTACAAAGATTTTGGAGAGAGTAGGTACAGGAACAGCAGGGCCGATATGTGGAATAACCCTTCAGCCTGAGCAATGGAATTTTAAGAGGAGTGTGACTTTCCCAGGGCTGACCCTAAAAAATATATACCAAGAGTAAGCTTACTTGGAAACTGAGGTGGTTGCACATAGCCTGATGGTTAAAAAAACACTAAAAAGTATTTTTCAGCATAATCTCTTTTTGCATAAATGCACAAAACCAATGCTTCTCTATTAATCAGATAGGTTAAAAATTAGTCAAAATTTCAGATCAACATACAGCTGGGGCTAGTCGGGCCATAAACTTCTTGATCCACCCTTTTGTGTGCGTGTGTGTGTGTGTGTGTGTACACACATGCATACACAAATACATACGTCCCGTTTCACAGAATGTTTTAATAAATCTTGTACTAAACGAGCCTAGAGACCTCGATGGGCAGTATCCACAAACAATTCCACAGAGACACATTAGCACTAAATTATGGAAAGTTTTACAAGTCAAGAACAAATTGTTTTTACAAGTTATTTATTGATTGATCAGAAGAAACAGTGCGGGTCACAAAAGCTAAGTGGGTTTTGTCTGCCAAGAAGAACCACCATGATTAAAACAATGGAGTCTTCAATAAATTGGAACCATATCATTCCTGCACAAGACTCGGTTCCAAAATTCTTCAAGGTATTGATCAACGGCGTAGCTAGAGATTGGATTAAAATTTTGGTAAGACTTGATGGAAAAGGAAAATTTGCAATAAAAAGACATGTACTATCAGGTGATTAGTGGAAAACAAACGCAAAGGCTGAATTCGAATTTATTCAATTCATATATGTACAAATATATCCTGCTTATCATACAATGTAATAGGTGAACTATAATTCATGAAGTTGTTGGGGGTCCCAGTTGATTATGAGCTCTCAACCACGCCTCAGGTCTTGATTGTCCGAGGAAGAATAGATACATTTTGCATGTCTTATGTTGGAAAATGAAAGATTTATTTGAAAAATCAATTTGAATGGTTTTAACGACTTCAACTTGACTGCTTCATATTGCTCTGCCTATATTTAAACAACCTCTTCCGGACTGCATATATATATATATATATATATATATATATATATATATATAATCAGACATGGAGATTATTTCAAATAATTTTCAAGCAGGCCTATTTTCTTTTTCGACACATACTCTCCAATATATATATATATATATATATATATATATATATATACACACACACACATATTCTCTCTCTCCAATATATATACATGCACACATTCATATATATATATATATATATATATATATATACACACACATACATGCACACATTCCTATATATATATACCATGGACGTGCCATCTGGGAAAGCAAAGCAAGTGTAGCCTACCCAGAGAAAAATCAATGGTTAATTAGTAGACATAAAGAGTAAAAGATTTCAAAATCTGAATAGATTTGTAATTTAATGCATTAAATTCAATACATAATTCAGTAAATTGTACAACTGTCGCCATCAAAGATAGCAAAGTGTTAAATTGTTTTTTTATATATGCATGTGCTAGTTTGTGAGTTCCAGCACTCCTGGCAATACCATTTTTTCCACAGACTTGAAAATTGTACTTAGTACTAAAAATGTTATTTATTTCACGAAAAAATGCTTTTTTGACCTTTTGGGAGTCTCATTTTGGTGGATTTAATAATAACATCTGGATTCTCAAGAATCTAGATATTTCTAGATGTTTTTATAAAAACCATATTTTAGATGTTACCAGAGGGAAACACCAGTATTAAAATAAATAGAATTTATTCAGAGCATCTTTATTCTTCACTGGAATTTCTTTTACATGACTTCAAATTTTGATGCGACAGTTGTTCAATTATTGACTGTGATGGCAAGTTGTTATTTTCATCCTTGAAAGGCATAATGATTTCTCCCTACCTCACCACTTGAGTATATATAATAGCACGTTACTGTGTAAAGCACACATGATATAATAGGCTGTAACTGGTCACATTTGATAATGCACTGATAAAGGCAGTAAAAAAAAAAAAAAACAGCCTTTTGCTACCTCTAGCCATCCGGTTTTTTAGTTTCTTGCAAATCCATTTCAAAATTTAACACTGAACAATCTTATATAAAGATTATTTTCTTTTTCTTCCAATATGTACAGAGTTATTTATTTCTGAGATTTGTGTTCACATTTGTAAAAAAAAAATAAAAAAATAAAAAAAAAAATCAAAGAAAATAGATTGGAAAATTTCAGTACCTAATATAGACTCGTATTTTCAAAATGTGCTAAAATTCAACTGATTAATGAAATTTAATAAAACTCACACTATTTATTGATTCATCAGCAAATTTATTTACTTGAAATATACTTTTTACAAGAAGAAACCCACCTCATTATTTAATTCTATGATATTTCATTATAAATATCCAACAAAACTAAAAGATAATTCCCTGAAGGATTTAAATCAATTCAAATCATTTTCTACAATTAGTCTGATGAAGGTTAATTAATGTCTTGGAATATTCAAAACTGCAATATTAACCAAAGTAATGCTTGTTTTTTAGCAACTCTTACTCTTATTCATTGAAGACAGTACAATATATCTGAGAGAAAACAGGAGTCCGAGACATCATAGAATCAATTAAAAAGCTCAAATGGCAATGGGCTAGTCATGTTGCAAGAATGGCAGATAACTTATGGACATCATGACTTGCAACATAAATCCTCAGAGATCACATGTACAACCGAAGCTGGCAAAATACTAGATGGAAAGACGAACTAGACAGGTTCAGAAAGTACTGGCGCCACAATGCCCACGTGTGACTAATCCTGGGAAAGGTCTATGTCCAATAAAGGACGTTAAAAGACTGATGATGAATATAGATTTCTGATGAATAAAGGCTTTCATTGACAATTTACCCTATAAAGGTTGACCAACAGCCTATCCTGAGTAATCACTGACGGTACCTGTCTGATACACTCACAGAGTCTCCAATATATATATTATATATATATATATATATATATATATATATATATATATATATATATATACACACACACACACACACACCTCAACATTCTAAGCTCTACTCTAACTTAACTTGATGTTAAATGTATCAAGCACTTTATGAAATGAACCCATCACACACTGTATTACTGATTTGTACTTTATATATATATATATATATATATATATACATATATACATATACACACACAGAGTTCTTTACTGTCTCAGAAATATATGAATACTATTTTATACATACACTGCACACATATACACACAATTTTGAAAAGAAATAAGTTCTGCAGTAGTGTAGAAAAAGAAGAAAGCCCAAGCCACTCCTCATGATGACAGTTTCAGGTGGCAGATATTTGTATGAGCAAGACATCTTCAGTGATTGGTTGGATTCCAACCACTCCTGAAGTTGGTTATTCCTAAAAACACATCCTGTGTTGTGTTGGGGAATTCAGAGAAGGCACAAAGGAAACAAAATGTCTGGAAGAAAGATTCACGCTTGGATGAAGAAACCAACAAAAGGGAAATCCAGAAATGTGAAGAGATGCAGAGAGTTTTGTTTAAGATTCCTGGCAATGACTATAATGTACTCAGAGAGCACATACTTCAGTCAATGCTGTACACTAACTCAATAAAAATAAAAAAATAAAAAATTCCTGGATCCACCCCAAAATTTATCATACCTTCATTTAGATACTTTTTGAAATTGTGTGGACAGACAGACAGATGGAAAGACATGGGATAAGACATTTACCTCACAATCTTTGTTGATAAAGAATGAAAATATTGAGACATTGACAGGAATTGGACAATGGTCCAATTTGACAATTTTGGAAAACATGAAAAAAGAAAAGGCCAAGACAAAAGTTAAATACAAACACTCATATACTTATTCATAAACACATATATATTATAGATACAGTGGATTCCACTTAAGCAGAACACATTTGGACCACAAATTTTGGTCTCCATAAATATATGAAACTTTAAATGTAGGTTCTATATAACAGGAAACTAATTGGCTCCCAGCAGTCTTGTTAAATGTGCACAAGACAAAATGAAATTTCTTGATGGACATGAAAGACTAATGATGTTATTTTATCCCAGGCAACATCTTATAACCTTACTACTTTTTAACTAAATGAAGTCAATATTATGGCAAGGCTGAATTAATAGAATTCATTGCCAGGATTGAACCATCTTTCAATAAGATTAGTAAACATCAGCCTAGAGTACCCGCTAGAGAGTAAGTCTTATTTGATGTTGTTAATGAGTTCAATCCTTACTGGATACCCCATTGGTGGTGCCCAGGTCAGGAATAAACCATGTTTTGTTAATACTGGCATCCCCATTGTAACGTGGGTATTGGATTCCAGGAGAGCCAACCACATTATAACCAAGCTGCGATAATCAGGTGCCAATCTAGGAACTTTGGAGAATATTTTTGGGTCCATCCACACTATATAAGAAACTACATTATAACATGAAAAGCCTGTATTTGTGTTCCAATCAGGTTATGGTTAGCAAGTTTGTTTTGGAGGCCATGTGATGGATTAAATTGAGCATAATCAATGCAAAGTCTGTTCAGAAAGTATCCAACCATTTAATAATAATGAAAAAAATTTTCTACCAAGGGCAATAGCACATTCGTTCCCTTGAAAGTACTTGCAGGGAGCCAAATTTAGACTGTAGGAAGTGTTGACATACCTAATTGGTGCAATGTTTTTGACAAAAAAATCCTGCATAAGACACAAAGAATGGGTTGGTTTGGTCAGTATGAATGCATGGATCACACAGCACACTCATTTAACAGCGTCTCATTGCCAACTGAATAACCCCGTATGAGGTTGTTTGCTTACACATGCACATGAAGGTCCTATCTGATTGGTCAAATTATATCAAGGTCACACAACCCATTCTCAAGATATTCAAAATGGCTAAACACTTATAAACATTCATCTATCTCTACTACACTTGCATGTTTCATCTATCGGCTTTGTCAGTGTAGTAATTTTAAATAACAATATTGAAAAGATTTTTTTCAAATAAATAATGACACGCAATACTACTATTTTCTGTATTGTCCCCTTGATAATGTTATCAGATATATATGTATATTACTCATAGATACACTGAGCACAGAAAATAGTAATATCATTTATTTGAAAAAAGTACTACTTATGCAAAGCTAAAAGATGAAACATGTTAATATAATAAACTATTTAAATACTACTATTCTCCATATTGTCTACTTGAGATATATATATATATATATATATATATATATATATATATATATATATATATATATATATATATAAAATGTCAAATGAGTATTTGTCCCAAGTAAATTGAGGAGTCATTAAAATATTTATCTGGGACAAATCAATGACTGTTATTGTCTTAGTTACACTACTGGTCAGTTGATTTTCTTTGTGCATATAACCTAATCACCATACATGGTGTGAGGATGTCAAAAACAACGATTGGAAAAAAAGATCAAAACTTGCATACTTGAAAGGCTCTAATGTAGGATGAACATAATCAGAAGATTTTGGATTAAAATGGTCGACGTCCTTTCAGTGAACTGCTAATCAGCTTTATTTAAAGTGGATGTTGTTTCTTCTTCAATTCCATCCTCTTGTACAAAAGGAAGGGTAAGCATTAAATATGCAACAGACTAAACTGAGCCTTCATTGATTAAGAATTGTCGCAAATGGCCGGAGTATTGGACACACAGGGAAATGTGAGGGAAGGCAAGGAGAGAGCGAAGAATGTTTGAGTTAACAAGTGGGATGGAATCCAATAAACAATTCCTGGAATGGATTAAGAGAAAAGAGAACAAAAGAGAAATGATTTGAGAGATTGAAAGAAATGAGAAAGAGAGAAATAGAGTAAAGAATGAGGAAAAGGAAAAAATTAAAAACAAGTGTAAAGAATGTAGAAACCAGGAGAAAAATGATCTTCATTTTTCTTTTGGTCTCTTCACTCAACCTCTCTCTCTTTCTTGGAGAAACATGTGGGCTGATCACCGAGGCCCAATGGTAGAGTGCTCACCTAATTCAATCCACCACTGTCATAGCAAAGACTTTGAAAATGGTATTCATAGCCTCTCTCCTAGGCACTTGGCACAAGGACTAGGATTGAGGAACCTCTCCTCAAAGCCAAGAGGTAATGGCTAAATTATATTGGATACACCAGTTCTTATAAGATCAGCAATGTTGAGTCTAGTCAATATCGAAATGGGTGACCATTGGGGAATACTAGATGCCGTCAGCAGAATGAAGCTTCAACAGGCATGACAAACCGGAATTACTTACTAACGATTGCCCACATGTACCTAACCCCACAACACCCTTGATGAGTATATAAGCAGATAATGATGATACATACATAAATACAATCATATGGAAATACACACACTTGGTTGTCAAGCATGAGCGGTTTTATGATCGATCACTTGTATCATGAGTTCAACCCTTGTTTGATGAACCACTTATGTATCCCTTACCAGATTAAACTAAGTAAATATCTAGCTTTTGCTGTAGTGGCTGAGATAGTTGCACATTCCCCATTGGGCGCTTTGGTCAGTGTTCAAGCCCAGATAAAAGTAAGAATTTTAAATGCAAACTTTCAAGGCAAATTGACCCTCCTCACAGGAAGAGAGGTGCAACAGTTTTCCTACCTCATAACTGTGCTAGACTAAGCTAAACATTGACTTAGTTCTGTTAACCAGCGACACAAAGTGGGGAATCTATCTCTGCTCACATCTGTTGACTCATAAAAATTAATTTTTAGATATCATTCTATTTGTTTTTTATGTATTCAGTTTCCTTATGCTTACTGTGGCTGCCTAGGATCCACATATCAAATTGCTAATTATTCTGCCTGTTTACAATTTGTGGAAAACTTAAAAGCAACAAACACAAGAAGTGGCGTCACTCACTTCAACCTGTATTATTCTACCCATACCTTGAGAGAGATATGGATTCATGCCTTTCCTGAAGGCATTAGGGCAAAGTGAAAACAAACTGTCCCAGCCCAAGTTTGAACTCGATTCACTGAGTCCATTCTCTCTACTGTTACCCGTTCGACCACCCTCACGCCTCTTACCTCTGTTCACTCATAAAATGCATTTTTAGATATCATTCTATTTGATTTTTATCTCTCAGCATAATTCTGCTGAAATCTCCATTCATATCTACCCTTCCATGTCAGTCGATTCATATCTATTTATGGCCCCTCTTATTAATAGCCATTATTATTATTGTAATCATCATCTATTCAGAGAGAAAGCACTGGTCTCGTTGCCAATGTTTTACATCTCTAACTCTGACAGAAGGAAGTGTTTAAGATATGGAATTGTTCAGAAATAGGTTCTAGCCAAAGGCTGGGCGTGTCAAATAGAATGCTGATATATATATGAGAGAGAGAGTTACATACACACATGTATTACATAGGCATAAATATGAATTATATAAATAAAAATACACACCATGGTGAAGACTATTTTTCAAGAATATTGCTTTTATTATATGCTTATTTTGGGATTAGGAAATGTTTTAATATAATAAAGAGAGAAAATCAGGAAACCATCATAATGCAATATATATATATATAACAAAACATACCACAAACGTATGTATTTAATATATTAAGTAGATCTTGGTTTTTTAAAAAGTGCCCAATACTATTAGTAGAGTGCTTCTAAATGGAGTAAATATTTTTTTCAATGGCTCATAACAGATTGTATATTCTGTTTCACTTAAAAGAAAGGTTAATTTGAAAATCTTTTTCTAGTAGGTCAGAAGGCACAATCTGTAATGAACCATTGAAAAAAAAATCATATATATATGTGTGTGTGCATTTATATACATATATAAAAATAGAATACTTGAACAAAAGGGTCCATTAAGTTTTAGAAAAAAGTAAAAAGTAAGAAAAGCCACACTTGTTGGAAGTTATTAGATATTCAATAATATCTGATATTCAAAATATTTTGTTCGTAGCTTCAACCGGTTTCAGCTTTAGGAGGTCTTAACCAAGGAATATATATATCTTTTATTTATATCAATTCATAATATCATTATTCAGTCATCAAAGTGTTTTCTCTCTCGCTTTCTATGACCTTACACAAAATTTGAGGTAAACTTGTTTGTGAATTCTAAAAAGAATAAGTGAACTAATGTGTGTGTATATATGTATATATATACACACACATATATATATATCTAAAAATCTCATGAATGTACGAAAGTTTTAGTCTTATTTATTTCTAAAAAGGACATAAATGTGCCTGCGTTTGTGTGCATACATACAGATTTTTGGATATGAATAAACCAATGTCGCCTCGTATTATTTGTTATTCATAACTAAAACTGAAAAATGGTTAAAAATCAATTAAATTTTTCTGTTGCTAGCTAACTTTACAGCTAAAAATGTTATATACATACGTAAATACACATTCAAAGTTCTCATACCAAGAACAATAACTATAAACTAAGATTCCATCACAAATTAAAGATAAAAATTGTTCATTTACTTATCCTAAACTTACAAGATTCAATCCGCTATGGTAGATTTTCATCAGCTCAATTGGAAAGAAAAAAAAAAAAAAAAAAAAAATCAGCCAGATCCAGCCAAAGAATGTCAAAATTGGCAACCCTGGAATAAACATCAATGTCTCAATGCTTCTCACCCTGCTTTCTTTCCTCTCCTCATCTACCATATAAATATTTTCTCATATTTTACCTCCCAGCCAACATCTTTCACAAGAAGAAGTCAATTCAAAGATGAAAACCAATTCTGGATGCAAAAAGGCAAAAAAAAAAAAAATTGACAAGCAAAATACAGAACAGATTGAGGGGGGGGATGAAGGGAAGCAACAACCGAATGGCATCTTGGAATGTGAAAAAAAATTACGGAAACTTGGACGGCTTTTCAGTAGCAATAAATTTTTTTTGAGTAAACATTTTTCATTTATTCAAATGCGACTTGAAGAATGAATACTTTATACAGAACTAGAAAGAACTCAAAGAGCACATAACCCAGTCAATGCCATTGCCACTTGAAACTGAATGAAAATCAGTTCATATATAACTATGATACAGTGAAAGATTCCTGGATCTGCGCCAAAACTGAACCAATTCTTCCTTACTCCACGTCCTACTTTTCCTCAAAATTTGATTGAAATTCATTGGGATCTATTAGAAATATTGTGTGGACAGACATTCATATGGGGAACTATTGGAAATATTGTATGGACTGATATAAATGGTATGAGCAAAGAATGTGGAAAATTCTTAATCGGGACAAATTTCCCAGTACCTCCAGCAGCTAATTGAGTACACTCTAAGCTGTGTGATTAGGGTAGAGGTATCTCTTCGATAGGCATGCATTCTTCCAAGGAGGTGACCATAAAAACTTATAAAAATACAGTCCTGGTCTCGCACCAGCTGTTTATACTCTGATAGGAGTTATCTCTCAAGAGACAGACACTTTACCTTAGACATATAGCTACAATGCAAGGGAGATTACGGTATAGAATTTCTGGATCCGCTCCAAAGTTTAATCAAAGCGAACATAAGCAGTCCAAGGCAAAAATCCAAAACTGTTTGCTGATTCTGCTTTCCAGGCTGATAACAATTACATTATCTTATGTAGTAACATAACTGATAATAAATACTGACACTGAGGTAGGATGAATTTTTTTACCATCTATTATGTGAGGAAGAGAATATTGTACATGTGGGTGAGAGAGACAGGAAGAGAAAAACTGCATGCAGAGAAAGAGTGTGTGTGCGTGCGTTTGTGTGTGTGTGTTACACCCGTATAAAGTAGAATCAGCTGGTTAGTGTAACTTTGGGGAAGAGAAAGTTTATATTCTGAGAATGGTTGGGTTGATGAGGCCAATTACCATGAGTTCAGCAACAAAAAAAAAAAACAGCAGACTAATGTGTCTCTCATTCTTTATAGTCAACTTGTTATAAAAACCTACACTTTTCATGTGGCTAATATCAACTAAAAATACCACAAAAAACAGGCTGTCCATGGATAACAATATTCTAGATCTACCAAAAAAGTTGGGAAAAGTATATGTATTCACTTGTGTTTATCTGTCTGTCTGTATGTTTGTTTGTTTGTTTATTCACACAATATCACCAACATTTTCAATGAATCTTGATGATATTTTGTAAATAATGGGCCAAAAAAAGAATTGATTAATTTTAGGGCATATCCAGGAATTTTCAGTTATCTTCCCAACATCGTAGCTATAAAGAAACTGCTTTTCATTGAATTTTTAGTGGCAGTGATGCCGGTGGAGGTATATGCTCTCAGAGTGCTTTTTAGTTGTATATCTAATCATTGCAAGAACATGACGACCAAACATTGACTGCAAAGTGTTTGAATTTATGAGTCCTGTCTCCAACAGATGATTCCTGCAAATAACTGTGCACTCAACTGACAAATTAATCATGTAATGTTTCCAAGGCTCAGAGGAGAAAGACTGGAATCAAGAGAGAATAGAAAGGAAGACTTATCAGGAACTTTGATGAACGTATAGAGATCAAAATACAAATTTTTGAAGAATTACACCTACCCTATAGCAACAAAAAAAAGGAATAAAAGAAACACACACACACACATATATATACACACACACACACACGCACCCATATATATTTGCAAAAAAATGAAAACGTTGTGTTGGATTTGAACTGACATGTTGATCCCATATTTGATCCACTTGGATGGGCTGCCAATTATGACAAACTGCTATGAAGACTTTTGGTCAGATTCTCAAAAATTACTTGGCATTGGTTTCTCAAGGAATGGGGGAAGAGATTAAGGGAGAAAAAGAGAAGCCAGGTCCATTTTGGGAGAGAAAGAGAAGCCAGTGACATCCCAACTGTCTACAAGAAATTCCTCCGAGATTTTATCAGGAAAAAAGATGAGTTCAATCAAAATACGAGACCCAAAGAGAAAAGAACGCAGAAAAAAGATATTTGTAAAAGAGTAAAAAGTTTCCAGAACAACCACTGCCTGAGAATTGAAAGAGAATTTATAATAAAAATCATTTTTTGCCAAGCTTCATACCTTGAAAGAGCATATTTTATAAAAATGAAATTAAACAGTTGTACTTGAGCAATTCCCACATGAAACATGGTCATCTACCACTTAGTGATCAGAGTGCCAAGTACTGCTTTGAACTTGAGTCTTGCTGGGTGCAAGAGCCACATTTATGATAATTGTATGGTCATGGGCAGAGTTGGAAAAAGCCTTTGCCCAGCAGTAGATCTGAAATGGCTGATGATGATGATAGTAGATCTCTCTAGTATTTTAAATCATCTGAAATGAAGTATTTTCCTCAATAAGATAATTGTTGACAAGTATCTTCATCTTTTTGTTGCTTTCTATCATAAATGTTTCTGGCTGCCCCATTCTTCAGCATTCAAATTGAATTGAAGGAATTCAGAACAAAAACAAGTTATATAGCAATTAAAATTTCTCTGCGCATATTTGTGTTTGAATCTCACTTTCTGTTTAAGAGTTTTTTTGTTTTTTTTCATAGGTTGCCCTATAGCCATATTCATTTTCAAAGCTGTTCACCATTTTAGTTCCTGTTATTCCATGGTCTTAATCCATTAATTTGTTCCAATTGTTTAAAACTCTTTGAGAGAAGAATCCCTTCTTGAATTCATTCTGCAAAGTTTTTAAAAAAATTTTTTCTTCATTTCAAAGAATTTTCGGTCAGATGAAACTCCAATCCACATTACATACCACAGGAGCTTGTTATGTCATGTTTCAATACCTATATCACTTTGGTTACTGCTAAGTAGTCAGCAAAGAAACATGGAGAAGTCAAAATGAAGACAATGACAGTCAAATAAAACAGAAAACTGACTTAAGCAGCTTCGATGGTTAAAGTGGTATATACATTACTACATGACATAGTAAGCTCCTGTGGTATGGGCTGTGTGTTTATCTTTTCAAGTTATAAATTCCCAAAACTTTCTTTGAAGGCCGATGAATTTATCAACCAAAAACATTGTAATAAATAGCAATCAAAATATGAAGATACTAACTTGTTGATGTTTGGAGTAAGAGATTTCTTAACTCCTAAATCTATCAACCATTGAAACTGTCACTAAACACAGTAGAACTGTATAGTGAATAGAATTTTTAGAAATGGAACTCTTTCGTGAACAGAATGAAAAAGGTTAACTTAAAAAGGTAAGCAAAGTACTTTTGATCAGAAGCTATTCCCCTAGATTTCACGTTTGAAATTCAAATAATAAAATAAAATGAAATAAAAAAAAAAATCTAAAAAAATTGATTTGAAGAGTTAAATCAGGATTATGAACTTTGTTATAGCACAAAAATAATCAAAATGAATTCATTTTGTAGATTGAGTACAGATGTTCAGAGATAGGAAAAGAAAAGTTGTCAATTTTTGCTCAGACATAACACCAAGGAGAACCTGTGTGGTTGGAGTTTTGTAAAGGAATATTCAGAATATAAGGCCAATCGAAAAAAAAATTTCTTTCTTATAGTAAAAATTATAAGCAAGGCAAATTTCTGTTGAGCACATCAGTTCTTGGATTAATAGATTTACCATTTTCTCCAGCTGTCCCACAGGAATGGCAAGAATATTAGAGGGACATCAGATCATGTGCTGGTAATTAATACCCTGAAAAATGTATTATGGGCTTGCAGATCTCAAAACCAACTAATTTCATCACTAATTTTTTGCTTGCTTAACCATTCGGCAAATTTTCTTGTACAGATAATTAGACGAGATAATGAAAAAGGCATTCTATATCTGAATTAACCTCATAAATAACATTACTATGATTTCTTGGTTATGATACTCATTTTTTTTCAGAGAGAAATTATACTAATTTAGCAAATACAGTACAACCTCTCAAGTATGAGCCCCCCGAATCCAGACCTCCCCCTGTGATACAACACTTTTTGAGTCATCTAACTTCATTAACAATTTCAGTTATCTAAAATAAACTTTTTTTTCCTATTTCTTGTACAGCCATTTATACATTGTCATTTATACATTGTCATTTATTTTCATTTTCCTCCTAAAAGTTCAAATATGATATAGAATCATATAGTAATGTTTAAGTCTCTTTTAACTAGCAAATACAAATATTTAATCAATCTTTATCAATAAAATTTTTAATATCAAAATTGTTGTTAATGATAAAATCAATTAATTTGTAATTATATAAATGGAATTTCAATTCACCAGTCACCAATAATCATGATTTTGCTCCTTTAATAACATAGCATTCAGCAAATGTAAAGCTTTTAGCATAGAATCTCCAAATCCAGAACTTTCCCAAAACCAGCATTTGCCAGACCCAAAGGATTTTGGTTGAGGAAAGTTGTATTGTGTTTGAATGACAGTTTAGATGCAAAGTTCTCAAGACGGAAGTAGCTTTATGCCAGGTAGACTTCTATTTAGGAGGTCAAGGAATTTGGACCAAGTATTTTCTGGGGGTTGGAGTTGAGAGTCATTTCCCCAAAATAACACACGTTTTTCCTCTTAATTAGCATCAATTTGCCAGAACTTGCCAATGAATTCCTTGGCCTAAAAACTTTCTAAATATGGAATGCTTTCAGCTAAAACTTCAGTGTCAATAAGCAAAGTGAATTGCATGCTTATTTTATTCTAATGGGGTGGGGGTACTTTTTATCCCTGCCACATCCTATGGCACAAGTATTATATAAATCTTGTAAAATACATAGATAAAAAAAAGGGGTGATAAACTTTGTTAATTAGGTTAATCATGAGTCAGGACCACTCCAGGAATCACATGATGATGGTTGGGGGGGGGATATTTGAGAGTCTTTTTTACAGAGAAATTATGTAACAAGTGTTATTTTTTATTACCTCTATGAAAACTCCTTATGGAGCTTATTGTGAAAATGGCTATTTTTTTGTGAGGGGAATAATTGTTTTTTTTTTTTTCTACATATCAGTAGTATTTTTTGTTTTTTTTCTTTTAAACACCATAAAATTTAATATAGATTAAAAATATGTATACATCTTTTTGATCTTAGTTTCTGATTTTCTCTGTTACAATTGATACAAAAATCGATGTTAAAATAGAACAGTTGAGGGGGTGTCAGAGGTCAATGTTCCTCACCCCCATTTTATGAGGCCCTGGACTACAGCCTTCTCAATTCATGAGTAATTCAGGCACTGATCATGATACAATTACATCCCTCAGATATCTTAGTATCAAAAATGCTATTTTTCCATAGAACAAATCTTATTGCAAACCTAATATTATGCTACTCATAGGCCTAGCCCTAAATCTAAAAGAAACAATTTCATATGAGACATTAATCCAAGAATGACCTGTGTAAATTACTATAAAATAGAATAAACACAAAAAATTTATTAGCAACTAACAGCAAAGGTCACGGTGAACCAGTCAATAGATAACTAGTAATTTACCTGTTTACCATTAAATGCAGGAGAGACCACTTATTGCAATCATCTTAGGACTTGGTATTTAATGACTAGATAACATTAGGCAAAGGATATAAAAATTGGAATAAGTGCATTCACATTCAATTGTTCAAATTCATAGTTATAAACAACTTTACATCATAAATGATTAATATAGGTATTCTAATTTTTAATTTTTTTTTAATAAAGTAGTTGGTACTGACTGAACTTTCATAACAATATCCATATCTCACATAAATGAATCTTCATAACCAGCATGAGTAGAAAATTTTTTTTAAAAACAGATGTTTATCAAAAAATACAATTTGGGCATTGTTGGTTCCAAAATGACCATAGAGACCCACAAAAGAATTTTTTTGGGGAAAAAAAAAGTTTTTAGATGGTGCCTCATGCAAACTTTCATGGTTGTAGCCAAAAAAATGTGACCAGGAGCACTCAGAGATACACAGACACGCACATAGTTGAGCAAAGAGAGAAGAATTTGTAGACCAATCAGCTGTTTGGTCAGGCAGGCCATTTGTGGGGCTACAGTGATTTGATAACCGTTTGATAACATTATCTGTGATTACCATAAATGGCTTCCTCATCTAAATCTTTTCAGCCAAACATTATAAGTTATCTAATTGTTTTTTGCAGACTCTTATCCTCATTTTGGTTCATTTTTTGAAACAAGTTTCAGCCGTTGTACCCTATGGCCATCTTCAGGTGATAAATGGATGTATTTTTTTATCATTTTGATGGAAAAACACCCGTCGCATTTATCATCCATATATCACCTGAAGATGGTCGTAGAGTACAACGGCCCAAACATGTTAAAAAAAATGGATCAAAATGAGGATAAAAGTCTGCAAAAAACTTCACATGATATTCCCTCATCTAAAAAAATTCTGGCAGAAATTATTGTAAATGTTCTTGAAAAAACATGTTCCAATAAAATAACAATATTTTTATGTTTATCCTCTTTTACAGAATTTAGCCAATCCAAGCTGGGGTGTGTCTTTTATAGTGGGAAATATGATTATCAGTCAAACTGAGAAACATCTTCAAACCGATCTGGTTATTCACTCAACAGAAACTATAATGTGACCAATGTCTTTTGGCAGCATGCAGTGTTGGATGTATTCAATTGAAAAATTGTAAAGAGGGATGATCAATAAAGTTATTTCTCTCACCATTTGTTGGATCACTAAAAGGTCCAAATTTTCAACAAACAAGTGTGAACGCTGCCTGATACAAACTAAGGGACTAATGTAGCATACACTTACATTGTAAATTGACCCCCCTACTAAATCTACTTTGGAGGGAAATTTTCCAAAAAAAAAAAAAAATTTTTTTTAAAGACATAAGGAGTGAATATTTAAATTTCCAGACCTCTAGCTACAATGGTGCAGCCTGTATGCACGAAAGTCAGTCAAACTCACTTAAAAACTGAAGAAACCCTAGTTGACAGTTTTGGTTGATAATTTCTGATCTTATTTATCAATTAAAAGAAAGTCTTGTTCTAAGTGAGTGTCAAAAATCTTTACAATAAAATATGTAATGTTTTAATTTATAGTAAAAAAAACAAAAAACAAAGTTATGACTCTTTTCCTTAATGCACATTAACATGTATAATGACTTTTTCTTTTCAAGTCACGCGAGCATCAACCTGATTGAGATGGAAAGAATCAGCTTGTCTACTCCCTGGAAAATGGATGAAAGAAAAAAAGTTTTCAATTGCCCTAAAGAAATAGAACTGTAGAAAGAAAATAATCAGCACATTTCATTCTATTTAGACAGTTAATGAACATCATAATTTTGTTGGAGACTCAAGAATTATTAAGCTTATATTAGTCAGCATCAATCATACATGGCTGCTGTCTCTCCATACATCCATATATTTATACAAGCAGGAGTACCTGGTGTTACCTGGGGGAAAAAAAACTTTCAAAAATAACAACACAGGAATTCAAATGATATTTTAAAGAGATTTCATAAAATCAAATAAGGGAGAGAGAGAGTGGAATAGTCAAACCTGTACATACTCCTGGGCAGAAAGGAGCTAACTGAATCTCTTCCTTTTGGCGAATTTCATAAAATGTATTCGTATAAAATCCAGTGTCAACAAATTTATTTGTTATTTGTTTGTCTGTTCAGCTCAAAGGGTCATGCTGAACCAAAATGATTTATAAAATCATTGAAAAGAACTGATATGATTAGTTGATAGCCCAGTACCTTAACACTAAATTAACATAGTGGGCAAAAGTAAAAATCAGTGAGTTAAACTCTAACCTTTGACAAGCCTCATGACAGGTGGCGGATCTACGCACACACAATTATTTTTTTTCTTATCAATTCCTTTTTTATACAAAAGTTTATTAAAAGAAAATAATTACAACAAGACTAGCTGCTTCAGGGTCAAACTACACTCTGAACACCACTATTTCAGTTATTAAGTTGAATTTTCAAAAAACAAAAAGAAATGTTTTCCCTATTCATTGAGGGGAAAGTGCATGCAAAATTTCAATTTTCTATTATGGACAAATAGGGCTGAGAAGAGTATTTACTGTAGTAAAGATAGAAGAAATGAAGGAAAAAGTAATAAATTCTCATTAAAAGAATCTTTTTAGCAACACCAGACAATTCAATCAAGCGTCCACAGCTTTCTATTTCTTTCTTTCTCTCTCTCTCTCTCTCATTGATAATGTAGGAAATGAATCAGTCTCTTTTCTTTCTCTCTATCCATCATTTCAAGGTACTATTCTAGTTAAATATAATGCACAAACCAAATGTATAACCAACTTTTGCTGTCACCCTTTCCGAGAGGAAAAGTTTCAACTCTCTCCTTCAAAGTAGCACTTTTAATGTGAAAGAAAAAAAACTAGGTGTTAGATTAATTATTCTATGATTATTATCGAGAGCATGAAATAAAAAGTTTATAAGTTAAAAATCAATAAGAAATATGATGCTATTCATTTCCCATTTCAATATTCGTTGAGATTTAAAATGAATATTTTAGGTCACATGATGGTGTGTGTGTATATATATATATATATATATATATATATATGTATGTATCTCTTTTGAATAAATTTGCGTGTACACCTTTAATGAGAGAGAGGGCAAAAAAGAAAAAAAAAAGGCCTGATTGGTCTGGGGGTGGGGACATTAATGAAGGAGTGGGCAAAAAGCAGACTACCTGGATCATCCATTTTCGACTAGATCTTTCCAATAAAAATCTATAATAGCTGGGTAGAGTAATTAGTTCTGCATTCTTAGTATATAAGATAGCCAGAAAAATCTAG
The DNA here is from genome assembly GCA_963457665.1 of Thysanoteuthis rhombus. Lineage (NCBI taxonomy): Eukaryota > Metazoa > Mollusca > Cephalopoda > Oegopsida > Thysanoteuthidae > Thysanoteuthis > Thysanoteuthis major. The sequence goes on along the minus strand of OY735225.1, from coordinate 21,377,428 downwards.
CTGATTTTAGTCATTTTCAATGATAGGAAGGAAATATGTATTCTGAGTCAACTTTTGAAGACAATACAAGCCTGGGTGGGAATGTTCATGAGTGAGTGGGCAAAGGCGTCAAAGAGTTCAATCCCTTTTATATGTAAATGTGTTTGTGTACTCCAGCGCTCCTGGATATACTCGAAAATAATCATCAGTACTTCACTAGACTCCAAAAATACATTTTTTTGTTTATGGATGAAAAGCTTTTTCAAGCCTTATTTTGACGGGTCTATTAATAACATCTAATTTTTATTTTTTACTACTTCAGATGTTTTCCAGTGGAAAATGCCAAGGATATCATGAATAGAATTTATTCTGACCATATTTATTCTTTGATGGAATTTTGTTTTTTACAGGACTTCAAATTTTGACACTACAGTTGTTCAATTATTGACAATGATGGCAAGTTAGTCTAACCACACCACCCCAATTTTGAAAATGAGGATTTTCCACGTATTCACTGCTGCAATGCCAACTGCAATGATTTATTAAGGAAATCCCAAGGTTGACAGGGAAAAACAAGCCTCATATTTGACAACATCAGCAAGGAAATAAAGCTAGCCTGGAGTGTGCAAGAAGTTATATTTAATCCATGGGTAACAATAGGAATCCTTACTAGTATATATGATTATCCCAACAAGTAAGTTCACACAAAGTACCATAATATCTAATTCTGTGTAAAACATAACACACATACACATATAAATATGCATACATATGGACATGCATGCATTATGTCCAACTTATCTGTGCAAGTCTGAAGTCTTTGAGATTTATGGTGTGTAGGTCAATTGACGAATGCCTCCAAACTATTCCATGCATAAATGCATTCATGAAAGCAGAATTAGCCGGGTTGATACAGGGAAGTAAAAGTCTATATTGAGTAACAAAGGTTATATGTCAAAATTAAGTAACCGGAGGCATTTGAATACCAATATAAATATGAATATTGGGAACTCGTCTATATGTTGAATATTGGTTAGATATTTGGGGAGTTGAAGAAAAGGAAAAAAAAAAAAAAAAAAAAAAAGGACAAGCTTTCAGACTTGGAAAAGTTTCCTTTCATTTGACAAATGGCATAGATATGTTCATATGTGGTTAATTAAACCCTTCCATTAGAAAGAATAAATATCCAATTCTCTTTTTTATAGAAGAATTAAATTAACTTTCAGGTTAGGACTAGAGCAGCTGTTAGTAAAATGTATATACTTTTCTGGAGCACTATATATATATATATATATATATATAAACAAATAGATATATATGATCCGATAGAATGATTATGAATTGTGTCGTATCATATTGAAATGATCTCCTATCATTAGATGGTTAATGTATTACTCAGCCTAGACAGCGTAAATAGAATAAACAATATAATCTATGTAATATAACAATCACAGATCGATTCCTGCAGCAGCCACATTTTCTTTAATTGTTTATTCTATTTACGTGGTCAAGGCTGAGTGATACATTAACCATGTAATGATGGGAGATCATTTCATATAAGAGTTTCTATATAATATAATACATATATGTGTGTATGTATATATATATATATATATATATATATATATATATAACCAAGATGGCTGAGAAGTAATGAATATATAAATTTATGAAGGGAAGAAAAAAAAGAAAGGAAGAAATTTCCAAATCAAAAGGAAAATTTCCAGATCCACATCCAGATTTAACCTATTCTACCTCATCCAATGGCCTATGCTTCCAGTATATTTCATTAAAACCCATTGAGAACTTACACAGATATTGTGTTGAAAGACACAAGGGAGATAACTGTAAAATATTCTTGGATTTGCCCCCAAATTTTAGTCAATTTTCCCAAAGCCTATGGACCACCATTTGACAAAATGCTACTGAAATTCATTGAGAACCTTAGGAGATATTGTGTAGACAGAGATAGGCACAAGTTAATTCATATAACTTTTTCAGCTTTGTTAGCATAGGCAAAAATGTAAGCAAGATTGCCAGAACTCTCACATACACAAAAACCCATTTGGTGGAAAAGAGAAAAAAAGCAACATATGTTTAATTCGTGAAAATTCCACTAAGAGCTGATCACAGAGGAAAACAGAAGTCTTGGAATTAGAAATGAGATTTTCCTCAGGTTAATGCTGAATATTGAGGTGAATACAGTGGGACTTCACCATCAATGGAATAACCAACAGCAGTTTTACTTATCCGCGGTTGGCACGATTCAGATGTTTTTCATCTAGAATAGATGTTTTTGGTTGCATCTAGATATAAGAAAGATGGTTTTTAATAAGTACAATTTAATTTTAATTCAGAGTAATAAAATAATATTTTTGATAAAATCAGTCATTTTTTAATAAAGCAAACATTGATGATGAAAGTCACATTTAATTTCATAATTTTGATATATTAATGTTATGTAATATATTCTCTAGATTGTGTGTGCATATATATATATATATGCACACACACTCAATCAACAGTATATATATGTATGTATCTGGAGAAGCTAGAGCTAGATGTTTCTCAATGTTTTGTTTTTTTTCACTTATTCTTAGTTGTAAATTTGAAAATAAATTTTGCAACACTGAAGATATTTGGTTCTGTGGATTTCAGCATCCGCCGTTAGTCATAGAACAAGATCCTACTGTACTTTCATTTGAGATGAAATAAATATAAAATGAAAAAAACATTCTTATCTAGTGTAGCAGTACAAATATAAATTTCTTTATCAAATTTATTTTCGTTAAGAGCATAGAAGAATAATCAAGTATGTTTTTAGACCCACACACATCTATATATCTCACAGAAAAAGCAGAAAACAACTAAATATGTACATGAAGATCTTGATTGCGTGTTCAATGTGATAAGAACGTGCAGGCTAAGATTCATCGGACATTGCTGGGGAGGGGAAAACCAAACATTGTACCAACTGCTCCTATGGGAACCCCCATGGGAAAAAAGATCAAGAGGCCATTCCTGCACAGCATACTTGGACCAAGTCTGCAGGGATACTAACCTGCAGAGGGAAGAACTTGCAACAGCTAGACAGAGCCAGGTCAAGTGGTGGAATATAGTCAGGGAAGTCGGCTCATCCTGATGAGGTAAGGTGTGATCGATTAATCTATACATGCTTTATTCATCAGTAAATCAAAAATACTAGGGCATGCCCGTTCAAAAGGTGCATCTGCTTTCATGAAAATCTTTAGGGGGTTTAAACTTTAAATAATGAGATGCTGTTTTTAATATACATCATTAATAGTACCTATCAAAACAGAATTATCGTCATTGATCATGATAACAATGAAAACAGAATTCAGGAAAGAAAAAACTTACTCTATTTCATTTGATCTTGCTCTATAAAAAATTCAGCACTGAAAAAAAGAATTGATTCTCTCTCAATTCTATTCTGAAACCACTTTGAAATTATTAGAGATGCACATCATATATAAAAAAAACAATTTTTTTATAGTTCCAAAATATGTGTTAAGTTCAGTATAGATTTTTATTGTAAAGATACATATTGAAAACTGTTAACCCAGACAACTTCAAACTTGATATTGCAATGTCTGGTGTACGAATCAACATATCAATTCGTTGATGGCTAGTTGTCAAGTTATCTTAGAGCATATGCACACACACACACACAGATTTCTCAAACAATAGTTAGATTAATTAATAAGGAAACTAACTTTGAAAAGTCTATGAATAGGTAATCAATATTTAATTTGCTAAAAAGGAATTATAGTTGATTTTGTTAATATTTCAATGTTTATTCAAAAGCTTCTCAAAAGAATATTATTAGAAATGACTGCTATAAGATTCCTCACCAGGGAACAATGGTTAATACAGACCATTACTATAGCAATGACTTTGAACCTCACCTGGCCTTGAACTGTGCAAAGCTCAGTTCAGTCATCTTTTTGGTATCCCCAGTTTTAACTCCTGACAAAGCCAACAAAGCCAAGATATCTGGCAGTCAGTCAGTCAATCTGGTCCAAAGACTAGATGGGGATAAAACGTTATGGATCAGTCTATGATGAGTAAAGGTTTGATTGTTCAAGGTCTTTGGAGACTGAGCTTATATCAGCTGGCTTGAGCCAGAATCTCTCGGGGACCAAGTTTGCTCTGGTCCCATCATTCCATCTAAGGAGGACCGTGTCAACAGTTCTGATGTTCATCCTTCTTAAGTGTAGTTGGGGTACTTTTTTGTAGTGCAGGGACACAAGCATGGGGAACCCTATGAGGATCAAACTCAGTATGCAGCAGTAATGATCAGTGAGCTCAGCTTGCTAACACCACAATGATGCACCCCTCTTGAATGCAAGTTATCTCATTACTGGCAACAGCTTAAACTACAAAGTCTTAAATAGCAGAAGCCACATTAACAATTTCTTTTTTCTGGTAGTCCCAATTTTTATCTCCTAGCAAAGCTAACAGAGTCTTTGAGGTCAACTCTGCTCTGATTCTACTGTTACATCTGAGGAGGTCATTTGCGGGGCAACTTCCCCAGGTCAATTGGCATCTGAATCCACTCCTACTCCAGGATTCCAAAAGAGTAGTTCTGGCAAAACAACCATGTGCAGGGATATACAATCAGATTGCTTTTGGGTTGCAAGTCCTTGGGGTGTCAGGGAAGGCTAACAAATGCGGCACCTTGCCAAAGAGTGACTTGACACTGTGCAAGTCAGGGCTATTCAGCTCCTTGAAGTATATCTTACATACCTGCATAACTTATGCATACCATCATCATCATCAGTTTGTTAACATCCGTCATTGAACATAGACTTTCCCCAGGATTCGCCACAATTCTCTATCATGGGTGTCGCGGAGCCAGTATTTTCTGAATTTGTTTACTTCATCTCTCCATTTTGTATTCTGTTGGGCTCGGTTTCACATGTGATCTCTGGGGATCCATGTTGTGAGTCGTGATGTCCATCGTTTGTCTTTCATTCTTGCAACACGGCCTGCCCATTGCTATTTAAGTTTTTTAATAGTTTCTATGATGTCTCGCACTCTCGCTTTCTTCCTGATATACTGTGCTGTCCTGTGATCTCTCCATTTGGGGGTGAGCATGATTCTCTCATGTGCGCATTGCAGGCTTCTCAGTTCTTCAGCTACATCAGTGACCATCGGGAGAATGCATTGGTGGTATACTCTTCTTTTTAGGATTATTAGGATCGTGTGGTTTTTGAAAGTTGGGCTTGCTCTGTCGAAGGCTTGCCATCCTAGAGTGATTCTTCACTCCTTATTCAGGTACTGAGTACCATTTTTCAAAGTCTCTTGTACAACTCAGCAGCGGAATATACCTCAGACTACCAAACCAAAGGCAAGCACAGTGATCAGAGGAAAGATAAATGACCAAAGAAAAAAAAAAATGGCGGAGCACAAAAGCATCCAAGATAGCAGTGCAGGCTTCCGGAAGAATTCTTGCAGTCTTTTTGAATTCTTTTCTGGACAAAAGTCACATGGAAAATATTGATTTCACACACAGAATTTACTAAGTGAAGCAAAAATCTGCCGACAAATAACTTGCATCCTCAGCAATGGCTCTCGACTCAAAAGATCAACGAGCACAAATCTCTACTGACCTTCATTCACCTTAGTGGAAGGATTGAGAAAGAATTAGACAAACACAGAGATAGGGATAACATGGGTTTGTGCATCTCTGTAGGGTGAATCTAACAGTAATTTGTACAGCCAAGTACATAGGTTACACATACTACATACAAATGCACACACACATATATATATATATATATTACACACACACACACACACAATTACAAACTCACACGCACACACTACACAAATTGCACTTACACATATTACACACACACTCATTACCCATATTACATACATATCTATTACACACAACCACACACACCATAACGAGAAAAATAGAAATGAAGACTATACTAATCAAACATCTGTTTGCAACAAGAATTTGCAGTTTTAAGAAAACACATTTTGGCAGCATTGACTGCAGTGAGATCATCAAGAATTTTATCAGAGATACAAGAAATGGTAGTGTTTATTTATCTGAGGATTCTGCAGTTTTCAAGAGAACATCTAAAAAAATTCTTTTACATCATTTAAAAAAAATTTTTTAAAATATCAACATAATAGTCAGTTATAAGAGCATAAGTTTAATATTCATCATGCACTTAAAAGGAAAAAACAAATTTCTGAGTTCAGAAAAAAATCTCTGGTTCCGAAGCTTGGGACAGTACTAATTAAACAAACAAGAGTATAGATTGTTCAAAACCTCCAATATTGTTTACACAATTTTGAAGAATGTATCCATTTGTCTTCTTCTTAAGTACTATCTTGACGCTTACAATATGGGATGTCAAAAAAAAAAAAAAAAAAAAAAAAAAAAAGTTTCAGCTTAAATTACAACTTTTTCAAATTTCATGTTTTTTTGTTTTTTTTATTTTTAAAATCAATTTAAAAAAGGATTTCAAGATTTGGTGTGATGCAAAAAAGAAAAAAATTATCCCCCCTCTGCACCTTCTCTCTCTTATGAAGGCTATGAACCTATTCAAATTCGGCCAGAACAAAAAAGACTTTCATCAATTGCTAATGTAATGTGCAATTTGAAAAAAATTGCAATTTTTAGATGTCCTTACCTCTCTATGAGAGGCTCAGTCCATCCATCAGTCAATTCCCCTATAGTTTCTCAGCTGTTTTAAGTCAGATTTACTGGAAACTTGTTAGAAAGGTTCCCTTGATAAGATGCTTCTTACCTAGAAAAATCTTCCACTCAGCATTACGTGATCTGGCAATGATGGCATTTATAATTCATCTTCTAAAATCAATTTTCTTCAAGTCAGATTTACTTGAAACTACTTAGAAAGGAGTTCCTTGACAAGATGCATCTTACCAAAAATTATCTTTTACTCAGGGTCACAGGATTTGGCAATAATGGTGTTTAAACTTTATGGTGGACGGCTCATTGAACTTTTGGTTCATGTTTTATTTGTCAACAGAAATAAATTGATGCCAGACATGAACTTTGACTGATTTTTTTAGTCATCGGTGCATATTTAGCTATATTTCTTATCTTAGTAGGTCAGACAGACACAAAGTACAGTTGAGTAGCAATTCAAGAAAAGTTGATATGCTTTTTTTGAAAATAAGAATTAGCATGATTGCATCTTTAAAAAAAACCTACAATGCACTCCTGGACAAAAAAATGAGCCAAGTACTTGCTTCTCTATAAAAGATTTCAACACCATATGGTTGCATATCAAAGCCCAACTGGTTGGGAGAAAATTTGGGAACACTGAGCAGTTGTGGGGATCAGTCAGAGATGAATTGAACAACATTGTGCAGCACACTGTAAACAACTATCGGATGGCTTGACCAAACAGCTTAGTTTTTTGAAGAAAAACAAGGGGAAATCTATGCCATATTAAAATGTACCCTGTGCACAAACAATGCATGCATGGTTATATAACATTATTGAATATTTCACCTATAGTTATTAGAATAAAGGAGTAATTATGAAAACATTTGATGAAAAAAAAAAGCTTGAGTCATGTCCTGGAGTGTATATAGTAGTGTGGGCATTAATGGCTTAAACACTGAAATTAATCCCCCCCCCAAAAAACTTGTAGGTAATAAATATATCAACTCTTTCATGTCATATACTATATATCCTGCCATATAAAGATACATCAGTGTAGAAGATGCATATAGTTCAGTGTGAAATTAGAACTCCCTAAAGCCATTATAGAAAGGAATAAAAAACCTGAAATTATAGTAAAATTTGGAAAAGGAAAAATTCCAATTTTTAGAAATTCACAATATGATTGCAAACAAATCATATCAAACTATTAAAAATATATATTTATGTAAGATCAAAGAAGGAGTTTAGAATTCTGAAATATCATTGGGGTATTAGATACAGGGCACTTTTCAGAGAAGTTTTCATTAAAAAAAAAAAAAAAAAGAAAAAAAAAGGCATCTTATATGTTAGGAATAATCATTTGGCAGTGTAGTTATGGTCACCCTCTTTCTTATATTTTACAGTATTGGTAGGCACAACTTCAAAGAATTAGAGACCTGACCTCTTCCCATACAGATTGTACACTGGAGGAATGCTGAAGAATGGATCAGTCAAAACATGGTAACAAAAACAAATTAAAAAAAACAATAAAAAAAAAGAATGAGATCTAGATTTGAATGAAAATTTTCAAAGATTCAAATACTTGTAGGCAATCAGTATTAGAAACTGTCAACTAAAACCGTCAATATAGGTTTTTTCAGTTTTCATGTTGGTTTGGCTTGCTGGCTATGTATGTATTACATGTACAGACAGCATCAATGGATCACATTTGCCCCCCACCCCCCATTGGAGATAAAAGGTATTTCTCTACTCATATGTTTCAATCTTGGATTTTTCAAGAAGCTGCAAAGCGAAATCGACCAAGATGGTCAGTATAAGTCAACATAGCTTCCTACAGTTTTTAAGTGATTCTGGCTGGTGGCTGGCTATATATGTATGTATGTATCTCATGTCTAGGCTGCACCAAAGGAGGTAGAGGACTGAAATTTCCAACATTTACTCATTATGTCAAGAAAAAACTTTTCGTTTTTACAAAGTTGCCCCTCAAAATAAGTCTCTCATAGGTTGAAGGTCTCAATTCGCAATGTAACTTTATGCTAAATTGGCCACTATTTTCTGCCTGATTGTTTTTTGAAAATTCGTAATTTTTGATAATCCAACAGAAAGCGAGAGAATTTATTCATTGATCACCTTCAATTTCAATTTTCAATTGATCACCCCCAACATGCATACTGCCAAAAGACGTTGGTCACGCGATATGTGAGCGAGTAACACTTGGATCCTACACCCTGATCCTCCACAGAGTGCACAGATAATCTAATCTTAAGCAGAAGTTTTGATCCGAATGCAAAAAAACCCTGTAATTTTTTATGGGTACTACTGTAGTTAGGAATATCTTGAATAGTGTGGTTAATTCATTCCAAAATTTGTTCACACTGTTCAAGGTCTTATGATTTAAAGCGTTTTTTTTTTCTCTCTTATACTTAGATTCATTAGCTTTTACAGCAAAACATTAACTGTACTATCCAAGACATTGCTGAATATATAAATCTCAACTGTAACAATTGGGTTGAGTCATTTGTGAATTGTTTAACAAAAAGCATTGTCTTGGCTTGGCCAGAGGCCTGTAGAGATACCATGCCACCCTGGATGAGGCAAGGAATTTTCAGCATTTTAATTCGAATCGAGAAACATTGGTGACGACAGCGGAGGCGACGAAGAAAAGTACAAGATGAAGTATCAGCAGCTGGAAGTCTGACTCATTTACTTGGTTCAGCAAAATCCGACCAGCCACTCTCTCCAAGCCTCTCTCTCTCTCACATTATTTCTACATTTTTCCAATTGACTCCCTCACTCTTTCTTTCTACATCTTTCTTTCTGTAGTTCTATTTCTTTTACTTTCTGTTTCTTTCTCTCCCTTTGTACTTTTTCTCTCATTTTGTCCTCTTTTTTTCCCCCTCTTTCTCTTGCTGTACTTTTATTCATCTCTCTCCTTCTTTGCTACATCTCTTTCTGCAGTTCTTCCTCTCTCGCTCTCTCTCTCTACCTATACTACTCTCTCAGTATTTTTCCTTTTATTATCCTTTTTCCATCTGTCTTGCTCATTTTCTCTTTTTACATCTTTCTCCCTCCATTTATACTTCTCTCTCTTTTGCTGTTACTCTTTTTTTTCATCTTCCTCTTGCTGTACTTATCTCTCTCTCTCTCTACTATATCTCCCTTTCTGCAGTATTTTCTCTCTCTTGCTTTGTACCATTTTCTCAGCACTTTTCTCCTTGTTCTCTCTCCATACTCCTCTCTTCTTTCACTTATTGTTATTATCATTATTACCATCGACAAGTGTGGCCTGGAATTACGCTAGAACCCGATTTTTCCAATGAATCATCGCAATTTGAAGAAGATCCTTTCTCTTCCTTCCTTTCACTCCGACTCAATACTTCCGTTAAACTCCCTTCCTTCCCACACGGAACATCATCGTTATAATATTAATGGCTATTGTCCTTTTCGGTACCCTTCTAGCAAGGGAGATAACTCCAGTACCCTTGTGAAAAAAAAAAAGATATGAAAAAAGATGAGACTGGGAATAAGAACTGAAAAACAAACAGGTCTACAAAGTCATTCAACAAATCGTCAGTAAAAAAGTTTTTTGGCTGCATGCTGCGTTGGTGATCAATTTTTAAAAAATTAGAAAAATGGCTGATCAATGAATAAGTTACTACTCTCGCCTTTCGTTGCATTACTCAAAACCGAAAATTTTCAAAAGAACACGCATGAACACTGCCTGTCCACAAACTATGTAACAATTTAGCATAAACTTACATTGTGAATTGACACCCCCCCCATAAAACTCATTTTGAGCAGGGAATTATGAAAACATTGTTTTTTTCTTTCTTTCTAGACACAATGAGAAGTAAATGTTAAAAATTTCAGCCCTCATTTGCATGGCCTGTACATGTGATATACATACATACATAGATACATACATACATAGTCAGCCAGCCAAGCAGATCCACTTAAAAACTCAAGAAAATTACGTAGACAGTTTTGGCAGTATTTAAGTTTCTAGAAACCATGAAATATGTATAAACACATACATTTCATTTTCATACAAATATTAGGTTGTTGCAGACTAAATGTTTCTTGAATAGTAAGATGAAGAATGGTATTAACAACAAAAATGGTGGATATTCAATCAAAATATGACCCATTTGAAGCATTAACCTTTTTCCAATGATCCACTAATGATAATGTAATCATGATCAGTCTTTTAACATCCGTCATTGGACATAGACCTCCCCCAAGATCCACCACAATTCTTCATCATGGGCGTCACAGAACCAGTATTTTCTGAATTTGTCTACTACATCTCTCCATCTTGTATTCTGTTGGGCTCAATTTCACTGGTGATCTCTGGGGATCCATTTTGTGAGTCGTGATGTCCATCGGTTGTCTGCCATTCTTGCAACATGGTCTGCCCATTGCCATTTAAGTTTTTTGATAGATTTTATAATGTCTCAGACTCCCGTTTTCTCTTTGATACACTGTGCTGTCTTGTGATCTCTCCATGTAAGGTTGAGTACGATTCTCTCATGCAGGCGTTGCATACTTCTCAGTTTGTGGGTCTGTCTCTTGGTTAGGTTCTAGGTTTCAGCTCCATTAGTGACTATCGGGAGAATGCATTGGTAATATACTCTTCTTTTTAGTATTTTGAGTGGTGATAAATTCATTAAAGCAGGAATTATGGCTTTCTTACCATAGAACCTTAGATTATGGATATGAAATGCAATATACTCGAAAAGATTATAATCTGCTAGAGAAATGTCAAGTGAATATGGAGGATGCTGCAAGACTTCATATCCCAATTCTCTACACTGAGACAGTCAGCTGTAGTGTATTCATAGCATATAAGACTAATTTTTCTAACTTTTTAACCTTTCCTATTGCCCAAATATACATGATATGGTTGATGTGCAACCAGTTCTCAAGATATTCAAAATGGCTGAATACTTTCCAGACACAAACACACACTATATATAAGAGAGAGAGATCTATATATAACTATCCACTTTGTCAAATTGAGAGGTGCCACAAACTGCAGAAAATCACGTTTAATAAATTATTCGTGTAGGTTTGACAAAAACAAAAAAAAAAAAGAGAACATACTTATGAATGAGTTTGATTCCAGCTAATTTCTTTTGGCAGTACTATGGAGATACATTGGCTCAGTTTTGGAAGAACCTTTGATCAAAAATTGATGATCGAAAAAGCCAATCAGTAATTGTGTGGGAATACTTGTACAAATTATGGTCCAAACTGCCCAAATGCCATCAGAAAGGCTTGAGGAAGAGCAGAGGGCAAAGTTCATAAGGTCAGGATTACATTGGTGTAGCTACTTGGAAAGTGTTTGCACATCTCTTTTGAGCAGTATTGACAAAACGGACTCTTGGGTGATGATTAATGTCAGTTTCAGGCAAATGGCCAGGGTATGAAAGACTGCCCAATTCAGAAGCTGGGTTTCACATGACAGACATCTTTAAAATTAGGACTTTATTCACTTATTTCTTGTCGTTCACAGCCAGGCCAGTCAGAAGATAGGGGTGGGCTTTGGATAGCGTTATTGAGAGTAGTATAGAGATCAGTCTCCTCCTAGGAGAACTAACAGGATCGTCACAGGAGGTGATCTACAAGATCCCAAGCTCCTTATGGCAGCTGGTATACCTACCCAGTTGGTCATCCATCTACGTGCTGGCCAGGCCCAACTTTTCTTTACTTCGATGATAGTACAAGAACTGGTGTATCCAATGCAATTTGGACATGAAATTAGGACTGACCTGTTCACAGTGTGAAAAATACATGTAGGCTATTTTATAACTTACCTCTGCCAACAAAGTTTGAAGAGGTATATATATCCATTCATTCCCATCAGTCAGTGATTTGCAACTGAATAATAATATTCATGCACAGCCCAACAGGTCACAGGGTTGTTTAGTATTTTATATGGTTTCTCAGCACTGCTGTCGCTACTAGAATACACCAATTGGTCATTAACAATGCTAATTAAAAAGAAAAAAAAAAGCTTCAGATTGAAGGCCTTTAGTGAAAAGAAGGGGTTCTGACGAGGTTTGACAGAGAAGCTTGATCAAAATTGTTAATATCAAGCAACCATAGTAGTATAATATAAAAAACAATCGTGAACAATATCAAACCATTTCAGCTCTCTAGAGATTGTTAGATAGAAAAAGAATACAATTACAGTGATAAAATAATGAGATATGTTTATGTATAAAACATATGCTTGCAAAAAGAATAATTGTTTGTCGATATTAATTTCCATTATTAATTTGCAGTGTGCTATTTTAACTAATCAAACATTATGCTTTAATCTGCTTACATTAAAAATATTTTTTTTTCTTCAAAGAAGTTTTTTCCATGTTACATGTTGGTTTTCATTGAACAAACATAATAATGGAACTATCATTTTTACAAAATGCTGCCTTTTTCTATTTATCTGATCTGATAACAAATCTAAGGGTTCTTTCTGAGTCTCTCATTAATATTTGAGGTTCATATCATGAAAAAAGGTTGGAGACCACTGTTATGTCATCATAACACACAAATGTTAAAATGCCGAATGGTTGGAAGTATGAAGGCACAAGATCTGGAATCTACAGTTTTTCTCCTTTATAACGTGGATGTTGGGGTCCGAGAATAACAACGTTATAACTGAATCACGGACAATCAAAATCAATCATACATAGATATGTTCATCAAAGGTTTTGTTTTCATCACAAAGTGAAAGGAATTATGTGTAAAACATTATCATAAATAAATATATGTTGATTGAGTGCAAGTTGAAGAAATCTAATATTTCAGTCTTATCAAGTAAGTCCTTAGGTAAAATTCCCCACTTTTTTTTTTTCATGGTTTTCTGCCTCAGTGGGCAATAATAAAGACAAATAAAAAAATCCACCTCATATCATGGACCTCGCTATAACAAACTACGCTATATCGAGGGATGTCTGTATTTACAATCATTGAACCCAGAACAAAGCATGCATTAAGAAAGGATTGCTGCCTTAATATATCTTTTCTAATATTTCAGGCTTTTGTCTCTTTGTCCGTGCCTCTTTCATGCTAAAACTACAGGGCCTATTGAACTAATTACCTGGCATGGAGAATTTTTTAAAATTAACTCCCCTAGCTTTTCCAACATGTCATTTAGGCCACTATCCTAAATGGGGGAGGCAAAAAGAAGGATGTGTTCATCCCAAGAATCCCCATTATTCCAAAAGACTTACCCTTTGAATTCAAGCAAATCCCATCCCCAGTGGGACTCAGCTTGGCCATGATCATCAACAAGGCACAGGGACTATCTCTCTAGATTGTTCGCCTTGGCCTGACTTCCCCATTCTTTTCTTATGACCAGCTTTGTGTTTGTCCAAGAGTCGGATCCCCAAACAATGTGAGAAGTGTGATTCCCTGTCAAACTAAGGGACTTTTTCTGCATCACATCATTTTTCTATGCCTCGAGTTATGTTCCATGTCAGTATGGTTACAGTGATTTGGAAATCCGTGTATTAATTCAGGGTTATTTATGAAATTAACATATCAGTAGTAGTCATATTTATATAAGCAACTGCTGTACACACACATGTACACACAGAGTAGAGTAGCCAAATTAATGTTCGCGTGTTTGCATTTCCTCTCTTCCTGCTTGTCACACACGCGCAAATTATAATGAATATTAGTACATGTGTGTACATTATAATTTGTTCTAAGGGATGAAAAAATGCACAATGTAAATATCTTCTGAACTGCCTGTATTTAGAACAATGACAAGTACATGCCATCTTCAACAATGGCTGAACCACCCATACATATACTGATGACGCTTTTTACACACATAAAATCACGTGTAAAGGTTGAAGAGATAGCCAGTTGCAGCAGTCTGCGAAAGAGGTTGAAGTGCGCATCTCCAAGGAACATCCAAGAAAAGGTCAGCTCAATCATCAGTCTCAGTGATATATAGGTCAAGTCTATCTTGACCACTACTTTGCATCACACTGTGTGGACATTCAGAGACCAACCGTTCAAGTACTGCTAGTGTCATACTATATATATATATATATATATATATATATACACACACACACACACACACATACTAAAACCTTTGCATAACTCAATCACTTTCCATTCTTATTTATTTTAGTCTCAAGTTTTCTATAATTATAATTATTCAGAATCATGCTCTCATTTGTTTTTGTTTCAATCACAATCTTTCGGCTGATTTACTCTCCGGTCATCCTCATGTCGTTGCATTGGGAAATCTTCAAAGAAAACTAGAGCAGAACCTCTTATCTTGTTCGCAATTTTTTTTAAACTTGAAAGCACTCAGAGTGAATACCTATGCCAATGCCACTAAAATCTGAATGAAAATCAGTTTATATATAGCTTCAATGAAGGAGAGATAATTGTAAAAAAATTGCTGTATGCACCCCAGAATTTAATCCAGTGGTTTCAAAACTAGAATGCGGACCATCATCAGATCTTGTGCCAGAGAAATATCATCATCCATCGAACAGCTTTCAGAAAACATTGTTTTATATAGACCTATGACATATGTAAGAATTCGAATAAAATGCTATCCATTCTAAATATAAATGAATTTTAAAAAGATCAAAAATTATTTTTATTATAGTTCAATAATTTGTCTAAAAACTAAAATGTTAAAAATAGGGGTCTGCCAGAATATTTCCTTTATAGAAGTCCTTGATTTTTCAAAGTTTTGAAACCACTGATTTAATCAATTCTTCTTAAACCTACCCTTCCAGAAATTGTCATTTAAATTCTCTGAGATCTTTTATAGATATGTTTGTTTGTCTGTCCGCACACTGAGTAAATACATATACCAACTCCATTGGCAGGGGTAAAATGATAAGGGTACAGAAACAAGTTTGGGGGTTTTGTTAGTTTTAACAAGTCTTTTGTACTTTCTTGTTTGCTTAAGTCTGATAAAATGTGTCCCAAAATAGAGATATCATCATCATGTGCTTTGAAACTCATACTAATGACTGCACCAAGCTGGTTAGCTATAATAGAATGACTGCATGTTACTCATTGGTTATTGAAGCCCCTGAAGAAGTAAAAAAAAGTCCTGAACAGGATGTTCATTTCTTGAAATTGTATCAGATGATTGGCACCATGCATGATTCAGTATTGGAGATATTTGAATTGAACCAAATTTTGGCAATTGTTCCAATCCTTTGCAGTGTGTGTCCACAGACGCTGATCCAGCAGCATATGGCTTGACAAAGGATCCATCCTTCCACTGAATCCATATTTTATGGATCTGAGTATGTAGTCATAGTAACGAAATGGAGGGAAAGAAAAGTGAAGAAAATCAAAAGAGAAGAAAGAAGAATAGAAAAATAATGAATAAAGAGGATAAGGCATGAGAGAGAGTGAAAGAAATAGCCAAAAACAAATGAGAGTGAATCAGTGAAGGCAGAAAAAGAAAAGGAAAAGGGGAAAAAAAGGAGAGGTAGAGGATGATTATGACTGAGCAAGAGAAGGAAGGTGAGAGGAAGAGAAGAAACAGATTTAGGACAAGAGAGAATAGAAGAGAAGAAAAAACAAATAAAGTAAGAGTTAGCATATCAACAGGAAGCAACTACACTTGGAAAGTACATACTTCAGCCAAGGCCACAGTCACTAAAAACTGAGTATATATATATATATATATATATATATATATATATATATATATATATATAGAGAGAGAGAGAGAGAGAGAGAGACACACACACACACACACACACACACAGATAGAGAGACAGATTGATAGATAGAGAGACAGATTGATAGATAGAGAGAGATTGATAGATAGATAAGATGCAAGGGAGGTAACTGTGAAAAAATTCTTGGATCTGCCCCAAAATATAATCAATTCTTCTTTAGCCCATGGCCACCCTTCTACAGAACTTTTGAAGATATGAATACATGCACTTCTGCCAATTTCATTGGCAGAAGTAAATAAAAACTTTGAAAAAAACAAGAGATTCTTTCATCATTTTTTTCACTTTCATGGACATTTCTTAAATGAAACCTTTTTAATTGTAAGAAAAAAGTAGACCTATTCAAAGCAAATAAGAGAATGAAACTATTTTCTTTTTCAAATTACTCCACACTTAACAGATAATCAAACACCATCAATAATGTTTGTATCCAAGGCTCATCCTAGGATTCCTGACGCCCAAGGCAAACTGAACTTCAGTGCCCTTTATAGGATAATATCATCTTATCAGATAATGTTAACCAAAACTGTCGATACATGTCCTTTCAGTTATTGAACTGGTCTGCTTGGCATTGTATGTACGGCACGAACAGGCCACACCAGTCGAGCTAGAGGACTGAAAATTCCAACATTTACTTCTTTTTCTTTTTACCCCCCCCCCACACACCATAGAATTTTTAGTGAGGGGTCAATTTACAATGTAAGTTTATGCTGAATTGGTTCCTTACTTTGTGTCTGGCAGCATTCATGCTTTTCGTCTAGTTCATTATTCATTGAGCACTCCTTTTCCCAATTTTTTAACTGATCCCACCCCCAACATGCCATGTTATCAAAAGACATTGATCATGTGACTGTTTCTAAGAGTGACTAATAAGATCTGTTTATGTATTTATTTACTTGAAATTATCTGTAAGCCAATTTACTTCCCCTCCCTGGCCCAAGCTATTGTGAGCACTCGATCTTCCCAAACTAGCAAAACCTGACTGAGCTTGTCGTAGGTCATGGGGAATTCCTTCGCTGGTTTTTTCTCTTACTTTCACCACGAAATAAAGTATTTGAATGTCAGATATTCCTGAAAAATTTGACTTCACATCAGGGAATTTCCTCATTTTGACTGTCAGATCACCGTAGCTCCATAAATGGTCTGCCCGACCAACCAGCCAAGTAGGCTACAGATTCTTCTCTCTTTGCTCATTTGTTTGTGAGTCTCGAGTCACATTTTCGTGACTACAATCTTGAAACTTTGCAAAAGTATACCACCAGCCACCATCTGAAAGAAACTCTTGGGGTATTTCCCCACCAACCCCCAAAAGTGCTTTTTTGGGTTCCTCGAGACATCTTAGGATCAACTATGCCCCAATCTTGCGCTCGTATTTTTTTTAAAGATAATTTTAGATGAATCATCTCAATTTTTTTTTTGGTAATTTCAGATAATACTTTAAATAATTAGTTCTCGTACACTTGCAAGCTATGGTGATTTATTCATGCGAGGCACAGGTATTTTCATTCAGTTTAATTTATTCATTATCCCATTTGTACTTGGAAAGTCTTACTGTCTTAGACACCTGACGCCCCCTAGCACCTGGCACCAGCCCTGTTTGTATCCAGTGAAA
This sequence comes from Thysanoteuthis rhombus, assembly GCA_963457665.1. Classification (NCBI taxonomy): domain Eukaryota; kingdom Metazoa; phylum Mollusca; class Cephalopoda; order Oegopsida; family Thysanoteuthidae; genus Thysanoteuthis; species Thysanoteuthis major. The sequence continues at coordinate 21,359,424 of OY735225.1, read as the reverse complement.
GGAAGAAGAGAATTGATAGAAAGTTGGCACAATTCATAAAATACAGGGAAAAGGATTTAAAGGCGGAAGTTTAGATTTTCTCTTTTTGTTGATTTTGTTCTGTTAAATGGAACGTGTGATGAAATTAAACTACACTGCTTGAGTTCCTTGGTCCTTTTCTTTGGGTAACAGCTGGAATTATATTCTTGAACACAAAACCTAAGCTCAAAGCAGCAAATAAACTTTTTAAAAAAACAAAAACAAAATAAAACCCAGAAAAACAAACACTATAGGATTGGATCAAGTTTTCTTGACTCTAAATTTGTTTAATTGATCCGTGAATTTGTTGCTCAGGTTACAGGTTTGGAACATTTCAATCCTTTAACTATAGAACACTGGAAGAGTGCATACCTCTGCTAATGCTGTACACTAACTGAAAACTGAATATAAGAATATTGGTAATTCAGTGCAATTTCATTTTCATTTATTTCATTAGATGAAGTATTGTAAACCATTTAAATTTTTTTCTTGATCATCTTGATCATTGTTACTTTTTTGCTGCAATTAAACTCAGACTGGAATCACAAACAGACATGCAAAAAATCTAACAGAATAAAATCAACAAAAAGAGAAAATCTAAACTTCCGCCTTCAAGTCCTTTTCCCTGTATTTTATGAATTGTGCCAACTTTCTATCAATTCCGTTCTTCCTTTCACTGGATACAAACAGGGCTGGTACCAGATGCGAGGGGGCGTCAGATATCTAAGACAGTAAGACTTTCAAAGTACAAATGAGAAAATGAATAAATTGAACTGAATAAAAATACCCATACCTGGCATGAATGAATCACCATAGCCTGCAAGTGTACGAGACCTAATTATCTAAATTACAATTGATCTTTCGGTATAGAGGGTTGAGAGTTTTCTCACCTGGAACTTATTCTTCATTTTGATCCGCACTGTTAATTTGTTTGCCCATAGCTGAAGGGAATCAGTTTAGTTGTGATAAAATGCAGCAACAATTAAGATGAAGGAAAATAGTAGCAAAAAATTGATAATGAGAGAAAAATCGCTTTTTTCAGTAACCCCAAAATTTATTCACTTTTTTCTTGGTCCATTTTGCACCCTTCCACAAAATTTTATTGAAATTCATTGAGGACTTTTGGAGATATTGTATGCACAGAGACCTTTGAACATGAGAGAATATATAAATGTAAGTGAAAAGAACATAAAAGGGAAATTATCTCCCAACTGAAAAAGATATGCCTATTTCCGCCCCAAAATTCAATCATTATCTCCTCTTCCTTAGCACATTGCTCACCCCTTCCACAAAATTTCATTGGAGTTCATTTAAATCTCTAGAAGACATTGTATGCACAAAAACTTTTTGGAGATAAGTGTTCTTGACATATAGCTACGATGTAAGGGAGGTAAGTGCACATAGATCCATCCCCAAATTCAATCCCTTCTTCAGTAGCCTATTGCCCATCCTTCCATAAAGATTTAATGGCAGACAGAAAGACAGACAAACGGAAAGACAGACAAACAGAAATTCGCATTGTAATACATATACCTCACCAACTTCATCTGCAGAGCTAAAAATGGTCTGAAGCAGCAGCCTGGAGTCATTTTGGAATAACTTGGTGATGGAAAACAGATTATAATTCTAGAGAATCAGTTATCTCACTTTTTGTTTTTACTTTTACATGGTGACTCCAAGCTTTAATTAACCTTTAGTACTTTGTAATCCTTCTTCAAGGGTGCCAAGATTTTATGGAATTAGTGACTTTGAAAGCCAGTAATTTATAAGTCCGTTCATATATGAATGAAATTGACATGACAACACAACCTGGAGATCCAAACTCACTATCGTTCAGTGATTAAAGTAGCTTGTAGCGACAGGACAAACCTATTGTTTGATCAACAAAGCTGCCTACAGAGTGCTTAAGATTAATCTATCAGAAAGAGCACTCATTGTAGAGCAGTGGCAGGCTTGCTAATCTCACAAATCATTGATAGTAAGTTCAATCTTCATTTGTTGCTTCATTAATATGGCTAGGTGCCAAACATTGCAAATTCCAATGAAATTAATTGAGAACTTTTGCAGATCTTGTGTGGACAGACAGACATATCTAAGGACAGGATGAAAGATATGGGATAATGCATATACCTCTCCCATGTCATTGGCAGAGGTAAAAGAGCACTTTGAATAACAAATTTATCAATCAATTGAGATATTATTCAATATTGGCGATGGAAGATGGGGTAAGAGAGATTCAAATGAAAATAGATATAATAAATCTCATGGGTAGAATTCAGGTGGACTGCAAGGCTTGAAACTTCCTCACCTTTTTTAACAAAGTGACTCCTTGAGGTTAATGAATTAAACTAACACTGGGGACAATTTTCACTCATTCCAAAATCTTCATAGAAAGCACAAATTTATATATATATATATATATATATATATGACATAATTAGACATTTTGATCCCTTCAAAACTTGACCATAGCGAAATGATAACAGAAATTAAAGAATATGTTTACAAAAGTATAAAAATAGCATAAATGAATAGTGTATATTAAAATAAATTAATTTGTATTACTGTCAAGAGAATTTAGTTGCCAAAAGAGATGGATCCAGTCTTTGTCAGTGTGAGAGATCATTGTATTGACTAAAACCCGGGAAAGGGAAAGGGAAAAACATTTGGCTTTAGTCCATTTGTCTGACTGATAGGTAGCTGAGCTGGTTGGGAGATTGGACATGGAATGCCATGTAACAAATTGTTTTAGTATATTAATTGAATTGCCTATTGAGGTGTTACTACCCGCTAGAGAGTAGTTTTGTTTCGTTTCATTTCAACCATGTATATGAGAATACTTCATTTGATAATTAAGTGTTCAAAAAAACATTCAATGGAAGCTTAATGGTATACGACATGGAAAAATTAACTTTAAGGTTAGTGGAAAAAATTGTCAAATTCTTCGATTGAATATGTTGGTAAAGGAGCAACTCAAAGTTTTTCTGTGTAATTAGCATTCTTAAAGATGGTATCATAGGTTGGTTTGCATGCAGTCTGAGATTGAAACCGACATAATGGATCTAATATTCACATGGGTGAACATTCAATGAAAATGACACAAACAGTGACTCACGTCTGTTAAAGTTACAGATCCTTCATCATTAGATACGTATTTTGGGTAACCTACATGAGTAAGCCCGCTTTCAAAATATAAATAAAAACATAGTATGAAATAATATCAATATACAATATACATAATACCCAATACAAAATGACAAACAACACGTATGACATAAGATGTATAGTTTGATCAACACTGCTGGGGTACCATGTTAACATAACTGTTTTATTTTCAAAATCCTCAAAACATGTTACATGGTAAATAATTGATGATCCCAACAAGAGAAAATTTATACATTGTACCATAATAACAAAATATATGTGAAACAGGGGGAAAAAAAAACACTGAAGAAAATTATATAAACTGCATAGTCAGATATTGGAAAATAGATAACTGAAGAGATACAAATAATCTTTTGAAAAAGTTTTTTAATGTTTAGTGTTTAAAGCTGCATAACTTTCTATACTTATACATACATATGCACACAGACAACAAATTCTATAAATTTTTTCCAAATTTCTTTATTCCAAAGTGCTCAATACTTCATGAAGAATATAACAATCTTTTATGGAAATTTAGTCTATTTAGAGAAACAAAAGTCAAACATTGCAATAGACCAAATTTCAATAAATATTGTTAGATAAATGGATAAAATGCAATGAATATAGATTAACAAAGTAAAATGCAAATCTTCCATTGTTGAGATACTCAAATTTTAAGTGGTGGATTGCTATATGAATTAATGTGATTTCTAGAGGTATTATGGGTAGACTAGACAGATAAGGAGACTTTAAAGTATGCATACATTTCATATATATATATATATATATATATATATATATATATATATATTAGATGTTGAACCAAGTGGATAAATCTTGAAAATCTACAGATATATTCAGAAAAAAACCTTCAATGAAATGTAGATGAGTCACTGGAAGAAAAAAGGTCTGATCATTTATCATCTCTTATCTGTAAGCCAAAATAATCCGAGATGACAGATGGATTTCATAACTATAAATGAATATTTGTATGCATAAATACATATATTCATGAATGAGATATAGTCTACAAAGCTTTACAGCTTTAAACACTAAACACATTAAAAAAAAACATTTCAAATTTTTTGTGTTACTCCAGTCACTTATTTCCCAATATCTGTTAATGTAATTTATGTTATTTTCAGTGTTTTTTTTCAATAATATATATATTATATATATAAAATACTGCAAAAATAAATGTTTCTTTGTATCTAAGCCACAACGTTTTTATAGTCAGCCAAACTACTGCACTCTAATGGTTGCAAATTTGTCAATAAGGCTAACTTGACTGCAGGATTAACATAGGATAGGGTGCAGACTTCCAAAGTTCCTATAGGTCAAAATTCTATTTTTAATAAGTCAAAGCAAAGAGAGGCAACTCGCGAACACAACTTCCACACCATTATTATTCAGTAGCAAATCACACATAACCTCGGAAAATGTTAGTATTATATACATATATGCACACAGTCATGAATGAATGGTCTGGCTTGGCGAACAAAGACTTTTTAGGAAGGTTTACCATGACTTAGGATCTTAGTTGGAAGGATCTCACACTCACATACATTATATGTGTAAATACCTAGATATATACAAGTGTGTGTGTGTGTGTATATATAACTATTAATCTGTAATGGGAAAATCAATGTAGAGATAGATACATGTGAGTAAATATTACCTTTACACATCTAAACAACGCAGAGTTCTTTTATTTTTTGACAACCGACACGATATAACCCTAACATTAAATATCAACAATCATCGGATAGGAGAGATCTTTCTGTGGCGGGAAGATACTGATAGGGGTATGAGGGTTAGATTAGGTTGAATTTGTACGTCTCACAAAATCCTTTGTGTATTTGAGAAAATAAAAAGAGAGAGAGAAAGAGAGGAGATTCTAAATTTATGATGTGATGGTGGTGAGGTAGGGATGGAAATAAGGTGGCAGAGCTTTGGCCTAAATAGGAATCATTGTTTTGCACTTGTCTCTTTGTTCTGAACCCCCTCCCTCCCCCCACGTACACACCATTCAGTTCAAGACGATGATGCCATTTTTGTACATACACAAATTTGCAATCTAAGATGCTACAGAAAAAAAAACAAAAAACGTTTCTCTTATTGATACACTTGGACAATTACTCTCAGAGGCTGAAACCACAGTCGATGTCAGATTGAAATAGGCCTGAACTACAGACCATAGATGCGCTTGTTTAATTTCATAGATTCCTATAAAGAAACCTATCTGATGAATGCCCTTTTCTTTAAAAGCCCCTTTCTTTAAAATAGTTTTGGTATGTCAATCAGTCAGTTGCTAATAGGAACTAGATGGACCAAAAAGGAATAGATCCAACTCCAAAATAGCTAAACTGGCAAGTTTTTTCTCAGTATGTCAGCCTGTCAGTCAGCGAAAAAGAAAAAAAAATGCCTTGTTTGATATCTCCCAGTGTTGAATCTCTACAATATTCATGGAGTGATGGTTAGTAGGATTGATAGTGAATATAATACTCACTATTGTTTCAAAAATATCAACATACATATGAAATACACACCCATTTAAAACTATAATCCCTTTCATATATATTTTCTGGAAAACTTCATATCTTTGAATATTAAGAAACTTTTTCAAAATTCTTTTATGTCAATTCAGACACTCATTTCCCAATATCTGTCAATGCAATTTATGCAAATTTCTTCTGTGTTTTTTTTTTACCCTGTTTGACACATACTTTACTATTAAAGTATAATGTGTAAATTTTCTCTTGTTGGGATCATCAGATGTTTACTATGTAAATGTTTCAGGATTTTAAAAACAAAACAGTCATATTAACATGGCACCCCAGCAGTGTTGATTTTATGTATTCGTGGAATGGGGATTCACTACACAAACACATTTATGTTTCTGCCCTGTCTGGGCTGAAAAGGTCGGAACAAAGTGTTTCTATAGTGAATCCCCATTTAATTATATTTTCAGCTCTATGCTAAAACAACTTAATATTCAAAGTTGAATGTATCAAGCACTCTAAGAAATAAACCCATTATACATATATTATACTGCATTCCTGATTGTATTGATTGGTGTCTGTGAGTGCAATTAATCCAAACAGGAATATGAAATTATTCTTGACTATACCCGGATTTGAACCTATAAACTGCCTGCTGGTGACTTAGTGGTTAGAGCGCCCAACTAAAAACACATACATGAAAATGAGATAAAATTTGCAGTAGCAACATTCTTTCATTTTTAACTGTATTTTCATTCCTATGATATCAAAAAGCATCAATATCAGACCTTTAACGTCTGTTGTTGGACATAGACATTCGCCAGAATAGGCATCGAGAATTTGTCTATTTCATCTCTCCATCTTGTATTCTGCCAGCTTTGTTTATGCATGTGATCTCCGGGGATCCATGTTGTGAGTCATGATGTCCATTTGTTGTCAGTCATTCTTGTAACATGACCAGCCCATTGCCATTTGAGTTTTTTAACAGATTCTATGATGTCTCAGACTCCTGTTTTTCCCCTGGTATATTGTGCTGTCTTGTGATATCTCCATGTGAGGTTGAGCATGATTCTTTCATGTGCACATTGCATGCTTCTCAGTTTGAAGGTCAGTCTCTTGATGAGATTCCATGTTTCAGCTCCATAGGTGACCATCAGGAGGATACATTGGTTGCATATTCTTTTTCTCTTTAGTACTTATAGAATCTTGTTCTTGAAGGTCGGGCTTGCTCTGATAGAGACTTGTTATCCTAGGATGAGTCTTCTCTTGATTTCTTCTTTTGAGGATTTCATGGAGATTCATTGTCCGAGGTAGATGTAGTCTACTTTCTCCAGCTCCGCGTTTTCGATTTTGATCTCTGTGTGTTTATTTCCGACATGATCATTGTGCATGACCTTTGTTTTGCGGAAGTTCATGTGAAAGCCGACTTTCTTGCTTCCTTCATTCAGTTCATCAAGCATTAGTTGGAGGTTCACTGCAAAAAAGACAATGTCGTCTGCAAATCTGAGGTTGCGCAGACATTTGATGTCTGTTTTGATTCTTTTATTCTCCCAGTCTAGGTTTCTGAAGATCATCTCAAGGCAGGCTATGCTGTCAAAGCAAATAAGAGACTTCGGGTCTTTGGGATTTGCAGAAATATCAGGAATAATTATGCAACTTTTTTCATCTCTATACAAATATTTAGTCCTATTGGTGCTTAATGTGAATTGACTCCATGCTATTCAATAATTGTCCATTCTTCAGGCAGACTTTTATGAATGCAAATATCATTTCAGTTACACTTGAGTATTTTTTTTTTTCTATAATAAACAGTTAACTCAGTAATCAATATTTTGCAATTCATTTTTGGTGGAGTGGGGTTGATTTATTTCTATGCTCACTTACAGTAAGATTACTAAAAACTAAAAACTGCAAGTAAGGGGTTGCAAAAACATCTGTCTTACTGGTCACGAATACTGAATAGAAGATTTTTTCAAAGTTTGAAGGTCCCTACTGTAAAACTTTATTAATTTTTGACTACTATTTACCTCCATCCCATTAGTTCAGTTGATTTTTAGTCTTCTTCAAAAACTGATACTTTAAAAAAACATTACAGGGGTTTTATTGATTGAAAGCACAACAAATTTCTTCAGAATAAAAACAAAAACAAAAAAAATCTTATACAGTTCTTTTGTTTCAGTGGTTGAACGAATGTTAAACTTCTTTTTAATCAAAACTGAACTCGGGCAGTAATTCTATGACATTGTGTAAAAAGCACAGATCATGATTAAAGAATAAGCTCCCAGGGTGAATTTTTTTTTTTTTTTTTAAATTGTTGTTATACATGGAAAAAACATATCAAAAAACATACTTTTCACTATGTTGTCACATTTGAAGTTATTTTTCCCCAGGCAACACCAGGTATTCCTACTGGTAACATATATATGTTTATTAATACTGATCTTAACACAGGTATATTTAACCAAAACCGAGAGGATGAGTCCAATGGTTCAAATGTTGGGTTGGAGATATTTTCATCGGCAAAACTTACCTTTAAGTGAAAAAGTGCTTTGTTATGAAAAGAGAAACAAACAGAAAAAATACACTGTACATTATATATACTAGCAGAATATTTCGTCAGGAAGACAGGTATTTGGATAATAGTTTTTAATGAAAGCATATTCAGCATAATTGATCACAATTGGATTTACTGTGAAAAGTTATCTTCTACGTCAGAGATGAAATGGTTTTCCACTATGTTCGTATGTCTCATACATTCTTTTAGTCAGTGATTTTAGGGGTACATCAATACAATGATTCTGGCTACTATGCACCATTTGGGACAAGTAGAAAAATAGATACATAGATATCTGTTCCTCACATAAATGGACCACAATAGCCCTTGCGCGTACCAAAACTAATTATCTAAAGAAATTATCGAAAATTATCCAAAAAAAATACCAGCATAAGTTTATCTAAAAATCTAGATCTTTTATCAAAAATTATCTAAAAAATATCAGCATAAAATTTGGGTATCGTGGATCCAAAATGACCATAGAGATCCCGAAAAGCACTTTGGGGGAAAAAAATCTATTCATATAAATTTTCAAGGTTGTGGCCCCAAAAATGTGACCAGGAGCACCCAGAAACACACAGAAGCACTCGCAAACAGCAGAACCTGTAGCCCCGTTGGCTGGATGGTCAGACCATTAGTATGTCTATAGTGATTCAATACTGACATAGAGGAGTATGATTGCAGACACTATTATTTTCAGTTACAAATCCTCTGGATGTTTTTTGCATTCTTCAAGGTAGCACATTTTAGGGGTACATTAATTCAATACTTCTGGCTAAACTAGCTTAGAAGATATCAAGTGTATTTTTCCACAGTATTTACAGTGTATACATAGCTCAGTTTGATACAATGCGACAATAGTGGACTTCCTAGTGAGGATCAAACTCATTGTAGTAGTAATGGTCAGCATAGTAAGCTTGTTAACCATTAGTACACTAATCACATAACTAGGGATTTCATGAAATTATAGAAATGTTCAAAATAACTGGTTTTACAATCTTACAGTCACACACATATACTATATACATCATTCATATTGAGAGTGAAATGATGAAGAAAAAGAATCAAGTTTAAAATGTGGGTGGAATGATAATGAGAAGATACATGTACATTGCCAGGGAGAATTTCTCTAGAAAGACTAATCGATCGAAACATGAAATGTTGGAACACTAATAATCAATCGATTCTTTCTTGATAAAGATCTAAACGTAGAGCATTCATATCAATATGTGAACTGATATAAGGAGATCAGCTGAATTGTGCTGAATAATGTATGTACAACATTCCTTTGTCAGTCCTCATCTTGGATATAATTTCAGCAACTGTCTCTTATTGAAAGTGGAACTCTTCTGTGGCAGAAACAAAAAATTGGTAAAAATATCATGAGAGGTAGGATGGAAATTTCTTTTCAAATTTCTCTAAATGTGAAAGGGTGGTAACTTTAATCAGTAGGTATTCCCTTGAACTTAATATTCAAATTTTTTTTATATGAATTCGAGAGTTAAAAGCCTGAGCAGCGATTGGATGATAGTATGCACAGTATCACCATCACTTGTCTTTCCTCATTATTTTCAGCTGCTTCTTTGCTCTGAATTCCTGCTATTTAATTAGAGGGCCAAAAAATGAATTGGCTAAAAATGTTACAAGATGGAGTTTTAAAAAAACATGAAGATACCCAGGTTTTTCTTGAGAATTAATTGGCAGCCATTTTTGAATTTTGGTTGAACTTCTGAGATCAGATATAAGTCTTATAGCTCTATCAAATGTTTAAAAAAAAAATAAAAATTAAAAAAAAAAACACCTTGAATGTTGAACCCAGATTGTCAAATAAGTTGCAGAAAAAAATCTCCTCAGAGAAATGACAGAGTATATTCTAGCTTGTCACACATTATTTTCATGTAGAATAACACTACTCAGGTACGGTATTAGAAAACTCAACTAGTTCGCCATTCTATCACTTAACATGTTTTTAATACTTTGGCTAGAGGGTTTGTTTAGTTTTTTTTAGATGATTTACATTTATTTTGCAATGTTGTAATCCTTGTTTACAAATTGAATATGAATTTTAAAAATTGTTAAGTTTTAATTTATTCATTATATTTTTCTAATAAAGATTAACATAACTACAAATGTTTGATAATAATTTGGCACAAATATGTTATCGGTCTCTGACAAATTGGAAAAAAAATCTTGCCACTCCACAAGATCAGATAGCTTGAGTAATGCTGATGCAGAAGCTTAAAAGGCCTTTCAGATAACAACATCGATGGCTCAGAGTCATAAATTGTTATTACTTAAAAGTAAAAACAATGATGTCATGTTTACTCTGACACATTCAGCTTTTGAATGATATCATCACAAACAACTTTGGTTATTGATTTTTTTTTTAAATTTCTTTTGTTTGGATTTTATTCGCAGCAGAGATGAAACGAAATACAAACCATTCAACTGAAATAAGTAACGACAGTAGTGGTTGAAGGGAAAAACAAAAATCATTCAATAAAATGTGGAGCTGATTTCCAGTTTTTATTCCAACTCAAACTAAAAGGCACCAAGAGAACACATACCTCTGCCAAGCCATTGTCACTAAAATTTGATTGAAAATCATTTCATATACAGCTACGATGCAGGGGAGGTAACTGTAAAAAAAATCCTTAATCAACTGATTCTTCCTTAACCCATGGCCAACCCTTCCAGAAAATTTCACGGAAATTAATTAAAAGCTTTGAGATATTGTGTCAACAGACAGACACAAGAGGATACACACATACCTCTTCTGAGTTCACTGGCAGAAATAAACCATAAGTAAAGAACAGGTTATTCCCTGATTTTTTGCCTTGAAATCTAGTTTTAAAAAGTTAATCATACACAAGTATAAATAACAAGTTTGTTGATAAGAGAAAATACTATCAACAGGGAAGAAGATTTTTTCTTGAATGCCAAGTATTGACACTGCTTTTATTTTTTCTCCAACTGTATACACGCAGGCAGATGTTGCCTGATTTTTTTTATTTTCTTTATTTCAACTCCAAGTCAACAAATTCTGGATCAAAAATTTTGAAGAGACTCCCAACAAAAGACAAGTTTTTTTTCTGACAGAAAGATGCTTTTTACAAACATGCAACTGAAAAAAGAAATCTTTCTAACATTCAGATGTATTCACATGCAAGCAAGCAAGGAATGTCATTCTCCCCCAAGTGGCAAATACTAAAGAGGGTTCGGCATTATCTTTAAAAATCTAATTCAGTGAATAAATATCAGACTGGTAGTCGAGAGCTCTGGTGTGCTCCCCCATGTACCTGACTGATGAGGCTTATAAACAGAAAATCAAACATAACAGTAGACTGTTGACCAAGGGGTCAAGGAAAAATCAAACTGCACAGAAAGCCATCTTGTGCTTATAAAATGCAAAGTAAGTAAGAAAAGTCACATTCTGTTTATCTGTTTGTGACCTCTACAAAGCTGAAATGGTGAATTGTAACCAGATGCATTGAATTAAAATACCTTTAAAATTTGCTCACTTGAAGAATGCAAACAATAAAAGTGTGGATGATTGAGCATTTAATAATAGCGTGAAGTCAGCATTCGTCTATCTATATTATCATAACTAATTTGTCAAGGGAGATTACTTTCAAATGCTAATCGTAATGTAAGCTCCTTTATTAATTAGCAAATGCCTAAAAAGTGCAGATACTTTCCGGTCACATCAGATTGCACTAATTTTCTCTCAACGAGTGACTCAACAAGTCACAGGGTTGTCTAGTAGCTTATAAAAATGTGTATACTTAAGGAAATGATTTTGGCTGGCCCTTCAAGTGGTTATTATAATGTATTAGAATTGAGGGATAAAGTGGACAGGCAAATAAAACTGGTAGGTTGAAGCCTGTGAATTAGGAAAAAGGCAGAATAATGTTGACTCTTGAAAATAATGCAAAAATAAATTTTAAATTTGTTGTATCTTCTTTCTACTTCACTGAATATTCCACTGAACCGTTAGATAAATCTACTATTCTATCTATTATGGCTCAAGTCAGTAAATATGGTCATTTGAAATAACAAAACTTACATCCTCTTGAAAATGATAAAAATGATAATGTCTGGTTGCTTCAGGGTCAAACTTCACTCTGAATGCAAATATTTCAGCCACTGAGCTGAATTTAAAAAACAAAACAAAAAACAAAAAAAAACATTTTCCTAACTCATTAAGGGGAATATGCATTTATATTCCTACTATGGATGGTTAGGGCTGAGGAAAGAGAAAAGGGAAAACATTAAAAAAACTATAGTGGAAAAAAAAAAAAAAAACAAAGAAAAAGTATCAAATACCAATCAAAAGAATCTGCAGATAATTTTCTCTTCCTCTCTTTCATCGATTGATAATGTAGGAATAGAATCTATCCCTCTTTTCCCTTCTTTCTCTATCCATTATTTAAATTTTACAAGCTTTCCACTTGTCACTCTAAACCAGATGTCTGAACTTGTCATTTTTATTAGGTTTTTGAAAATAAAGTCAACTCATTAGGAGTTTGACAATAACCAAACTGGTAAAAAGATGAAAATCAAATGAACTGTTGAGTGAATTTACAAGATAAACAGAAACTATAACAGGGGAAAAGTCATATACTAATCTGAATAATTCATAGAATTATGAAAATGTTCATTTCAGAATTCCAGACATAGTTGATTTTTATAACTGGTTTGTTTGTTTTTTTTTCCCCTTTTTTTCTCATGCAATTAAGTTTTCAAAAAAGATCTAATTGGTTTCATACCTAGAAGGCTTGGTTTACAAAACTAGGGAGGTATTCACTGAACAACATGCTGTTAAGTTTTCCCTTTAAGACAAATAGAAAACAAGTGTTTCTGACGAGGATATTCAACAGAAAAAATATCAGTGGGGGAGAGAGATGATCAAATCAAGTTAAATCAGGTTAGATTTTATAAGAATGGATTCACATATTCAGATTGGATTTCAAGAAATATTGAGCTCTTTTTTAAAACCACCACTGAAATTAATTTCTACTTCACTGAGGAGTCTCAAAATAGAGAAAAGATTAAAATTTGAGTCTTTTTTTTATATTGTATGGGCAGAATGTTTATTTGATTATCTTCATTTTTGTCCATATATCCTTTCTCCTTGGGGATTTAATCCATCTTCTGATCCCTACCACTAATTAAAACAAATTAATTTTTACGATGACTGGACAGTCAGTACAAACCAATTAACTCTTAGTTTCATACAACAAAATTCAAATGTTAATAAAGTGGGAATAACTACTTATCAAAGTTAGCTCTCTTTCAACTTTAGGTGAAGTTTTTGATTTCCATCACAGAAGAGCTCAGGAGCTGATAGGGGTGGTTCCCAGTAGCATATGATATTAAACTTGAAAAGAATTCATTGCATGCATACTTCTGTCAACACCATTGTCACTAAAAACTGAATGAAAATCAGTTCATATATATATATATATTTATATATTAGATGCAGGGGAGGTAACTCAAAAATTCCTGGATATGCTTCAAAATTTGATCAGTTCTTTCTCAGTCCACGGCCAACTCTTCCAGAGAATGTCATTGAAATTCATGGAGAACTTTTGGAGATATAGGGTGGATAAATGATAGACAAGCAAATAATCTGTACCTCACATTAGTGAATCACCATAGCCAACGTATGTATCAGAACTATTTATCTTTCCAAAAAAAAAAAATAAATAAATAAATAGATAAATAAATATTCTTCATCAAAATAAAATATCAGCCCAAGATTTGGGCATTGATGGTCCAGAATGACCATGGAGACCCAAAAAAGCACTTCAAAAAGATTTTTTAGATGGTACCTAGTGGTGTACTCATGCAAATTTTCAAGGTTGTTGTTCCTAAAAATGTGATCAGGGGGGCCCCAGAGAAACAGATACACAGACAAACAAAGGGAAGAATTTGTATTTTACTTAGCTGGTTGCAGAGGCTGGTGTCTCATTTGCGGGGCTACGGTGATTCAGTTCAAGTGAATACATACAGTTTCTAACTTTGTTGGTAGAGGTAAATAACAATAACAACAAACAATCCATTATAGATTATTGTATTTGCCAATGCATAATGAGTACTCTAATTTTAAGAAGAAAATTAGAAGAAAAAAATTCAGCGTATCTTAAATCTGGAAGAGAAGTAAGCGCTAGATAATTATTTTGAATGATCATTTGTTCAGGGCTTCTCAAACTCGAGGTCAAAAAGACCTGCAAGGGAGTCATGTAAAGATTATTGGAGATTGCAGAAATGTCCTAAGGAAGAAACGTCCAAGATTAAATTATAAAAAAATGTTAAACTAAGGAAAATTTCTGTTAAATGATACGATGGGTAGACAAATTTCTGAAATTAGCAATGAGCAGTTCAAGCAACTCATTGAAAGAATTCATGACAGAGTGAAACTTGCAATTCAGCTGGAAAAATTGACTCCTTTCACTACAGGTTTAGGTATTGTTAAGTTACAACTAAGGCCAAATTATATAGTTTTAGTGCCTATTGCTTTTAGGCTACTGACTGCAGTCACAAAAAATTTGTCTGATTCAAAGAAGTCACAAGTGTAAAGTTCAAGAAGTCCTGCATTTATTGATGATTATTTCTGGTATGTCATCGACTAAGAAGTGACAGAGTTACATTTTTAAACTCAGATTCAGTTCTGTTCTAAGTGGCGCATAACAACTATACAAAGGTAATAAGAGTTCAAGCTCAGAAGAGATACAGAGTCGCAAATTTTGAAGACAACACTGAAAATCATGGGGTGAGCCAGCACAGGGATCATAAATATACATTTTTGATTCGATTTTCTTTAGAGTGAATAAATTATTTCATTTGTGCATTTCTTTGAGAATTCTTCTTTCTAAAGAGCTTGAATATTCTTTGTATTTACAATGTCAAAATTAAACAACCTTTTTTTTACCCTCACCATCAAGGACACTCCAGGCCTCGGAAAAAAAACAAACAAACAAAAAAAAAAACCACCCCATTTTGACTTGCAAAATTTAGAAAAAGAGAGTTAACATAAAACAAGTTTCATTACTTTTATTTACTTAACCAAGATGTTTTGCGGATGACTCAGTGACATATAGATCTTCTTGACTATTTATATACTGTATTTTTTCTTTGCATCTTACAATATGGTAATATTGACATACAACACCTAAATCACTACTAGACAATTGGCTCATGGGAAATTAATTTTCGTGATTAGTATATTTTTCCAATTATTCATCATACTTTTGTTTAACTACAATTTTATATACTACAAGTCTGGCTACCTGGTATTGCCTAGGGAAATAAATCTTTAAATCTAACACTAGAAAACAAATGATATTTTATAGAGATTTTACCGGTTTTTAGTGTTTACATTCATAATCTAATCAGGATATTACTGCTGTACAATCTCACAATATTTCAACAAAATACCTACAAGATATAGCTAGCAAGCAATCTACAAGGAATTTTGACAATCCAGCTCTTTGTTTGCCTATCAGAAGTGGTTGAAAGTAAAGAAACAAATGGGCAGCACATTAAGCAAGTGCCACTCCAGGTGAAAAGCAAAAAAAAGGTGTGTGTGTGTGGGGGGGGTCTTTTAAGCGTTAATTTTAGTTTAGGTCACTCAAAGGTCACTTTTTTGACTGACCAAATCAGTCTGGTCTTTCCCCTGAAATTTAGGGGATTTGGCAAACTTTTGATACTTTGGATGGTTCTAGGCCCGAACAGCAAATATCTAAAATGATTTTGCTAAAAAAAAAAAAAAAAAAAATCTAAAAAGATCAAGATTTCGAGAAAAAATTCTCAAAATATCTGAGCCGCATTAAAAAAAATATCTAAACTGATATTCAATATCTAAAAACGATTCCTTATATCGAAATGCAATGAAAATATTCAAGTTGAAAAACTGAAAGAGAGTCTATTGCCCGCATGCACAGTCAAAGTGTCGGCAGAATCTGAAAACCATTAAATATGTATAGGTATTTTGTGCTGCTGGTAGGTCACAAAGCATTATTGAACAAGACATAACTCTGCAAAATAGTACTTTTGGCATCTCCTGAGCCCAAGGGCAGTGGTCCATAAACTATCTTAGTTTCATTCACTCCCGAGTCTTTATTACAAAAATTTCATTCACTCTCAATTAAATTTTCCAATGTTTTTGGTAACTTTGATCATAATTCTCCAAGTGTATAATTCTAAATGTAATTTATTTTGGCCCTATTTACCCAAATCCCCATGAGAACAGGATGTGATGCAAGCTGATGCGGGGATACCATGCATGCAAACACATGGTAAAGGAACACCACAGAAAATTCTTTAATCCTTGCAACTATTGTCGCAAGGACATAAGAGCTCTTGACTTGAGGTCTCAGGACGTATCCTGAGCCTCGTTGACTCAACTATACAGAGTAATACCACACCTCCTGCAGTAGAACTCATTTGCTCTGGCACTACATCTGCATTCGTCTAGTCAGAAATGATCTGAACAGACATCCGAATGCTGTAATTTATTTTGTCACAGGAGCAAAAATCATAAACTTATCTCTCAAGAGTTTTCATTCAATTTTTTCAACATCTCAATGTAAAGAAAACTAGGAGTGACAAAAAAGTCAAGATGAGAGCTCCCCACATCATATATATATATATAATAGATAATAACAGAATGATTAATATGCTATTCATGTTTCAGAAGAGTTCCCATCTTCAGTAGCATGTGTGTACCTTTCAGTGGTTAAAAGGTTAGGTTTCCATAGAAAACAAATTTAGCATCATGTGTTTTGCTTTGAAATCAAAAATGGAAATATATGAAGTAGCCACCATGAGAAATTGAAGAATCGAAATAATCAGTGAAACAATAAAAAACATTTTACTTATATTATTGACATTAAAATAAACAGTGTTTCATATTCAGGTCAATTATAGAAGATCAATATAGAAAGATATCTAGTATTGAGCTTGATCACTATTCACTTTAAATATCTGAATAAATTAAGTCATTCACCCTTCCAGTTGCATTCATCACCAAAATAACTTCATATACTCTTGGGTGAACCCTTCATCAGTTTAAGAAGCACTACCCTGAAGTACTTGGATTAAAGTTTAAAATTTAAGTATCAAGCTTTATGGTATTAATTGAGAAATACAATGCTTCCAAGGGAAATTATGACTCACCATCACCCATACATGCAGTGTTGGAGGTTATTGATCAAAATGTTGTAAAAAAGGGTGAACAATAAGTTACTTCTCTTGTCTTTTGTTGTTGGGCTGTGATCATGAAAATATATCTGGATTTTCAAAAAATAAGCAGGCACAAATTAATGACCAATTTAGCATAAACTTACATCACATATTGAATCCCCAGCAATAAACCTGTTTTCGATTGGAATTTAGAATTAAAAAAAAAACACAATTTTCCCTACTCATTGAGGGAAGTGTTGAGGAAAATTTTTTCTGCTATAAACGATAAGGGTTCAGTAAAGTCCCGATAAATGCATACGTAGATACATATAAATGTCAGTACACATGAATAACCTAAACCCAGCAACAGTGATTGAACCAGTCTCTTGTGGGTAACAGTAATTAATTAGAAAGTATTTTTTTTTATCGGATCTATCTCCAGCTCTCTCACACACACACATATATATATATATATATATATATATACATGGGGGAAAAGATCAATTATATACAGAGTGAGATTCTGGGCTGTTTTAAACATATTTATGGCCTCTCAGGCAAAGTAATGTATTGGATTTAGCCCACAGGGCATAATGCAGACTTCTGATTTAATACATGTATTCAATGAAGAGTTAAGAACTGAGTCGAACATAAATGTAAACATGGGTTTAGAGATGATTCTCTATCTCTGCTATTTGAATAATATGATCCTTAATTTTTATTTTTCAAATTGAATTTTTGAGCATCTACAATTGTGGGACCCCCTGGCAACTGCACAGTGTGCCCATGTTATAAGACAGCCCTGATTAGATTATGAATAGATATTGAATATAAAAGTGATTGTGTGCATGTGAGCAAATTTGTTATTTTTTACAATGTTGCAGGCACTGATGTCAATAATCTCCAAGAATGTGATGTAAACGGCTTTTTGAATGACTTTCAAAAAAACTGGATCACTTAAGAATGTTGATATCTAAACAATTATCTTTGACATCTATCCAAGTCAGAAATTCAAGCTGCCAAATCGTAATGGATTTAAAGGTACTTATCTGAAAGTAGACACGAGATTGCAACAATCCTACAAGGTCACATGAGCAATCATTATGAAGTACCATTGTTACATATAAAATGTTTTCCAAATAGTAAGATGAAGGATGATATAAACTATGGCTTCTCAAACTTTTTATTCGTGACCCCTTTTGATGCGATTAAATTTTCTCCTTAAATCTTATTTAGTGATATATAAGCAATAGGTACTACTAAGACTATACATTAGGAATCATCAACGAAAAACAGTCAACATTGGTTTCTTTAGTTATCAAGTTGGTCTAGCTGGCTAGATGTATCGTGCATACAAGCTGTACCAATAAAGTTACAGGGCTGAAAATTTTAATATTTACTCATTACATCTATAAGAAAAGCTTTTTCTGTTTTTGCAAAATTCTCCCTAAATACTTTTTTAAAGGTGGGGATGGGGGCTTATTTGTAAATTGAGTTTCTGTTAAAATAACAGAAAAATCGTAAATATTTGACGAAAATATGACACATTTGAAGCTATAACCTTTTTCTAACTATCCTCTAACAATATTATGCCATCTCTACAAAATTTGTTCAGTTTAATGGAAAAAAACTGAAATTATGGCTTCCCTATTATTGAAATTTATTAGGATTTTGAAGTTCTAAATGCATACAAAAATGATAATCTGTTAAAGAAATACCTAATAAATATGGAGGATGCAGCAAGACTTCATACTTCAATACCCTAAGCCAATGGTCTCTAACCTTTTCTCACAATACAGACCCAAAGTTTCACTGAGAGACTTACGAAGAACCCTAAAACTTAATAGAAAGAATATATACATACACATCTTTTCATTTTCCTCTACTGACAAACAATACCATTTCACAAAAGAATAACAAATTAAAGTAGAATCCCTTAGAATCTCATGAAGAATGATCTTATATCAATGAAAGATTAAAAGTCTGGAGATTTAATGATTGCCTTTGTAGTAGTTTTAGCAAATTTTTTAACAGTGGCAAAAACGAAGACAGTGCCCCTCAGAACCACTTTTTTTTCATGAACCTAGAAAATATCTTTGCGAACCCTATGAGTTTGTACGAACACAAGCTGGTGACGACTGCTCTAAGCTAGATACAGTCAACTGAAGGGTGTGGGGATCTGTTACTGTCATGGAGCATTTTATTCAGTTCACGTAGGACCCATTTTTCCAACTTTTAGTCTTTCCTATTGCCATTTATTACTGCTGAAGTCCTTAAGTCCAGAAAGTGTTCAATCTTGTGTGTAGATTGTTAGCCACTGCTGATGATATTTCATCATTAAGAATTCATGGATGGGTCGCACTGTAGTATTGATCACAAATGTTTTGTTAATGCTATCAGCAGCTCGAGCAGCATTGTCTTTTTTTGAAATTGCACTTGAAAATTAGTCCAACTTTTTAAGTAGACACCACAGCAGTTAAAAGCTAAAAAACCTCCGATAATAATGGATTATATCTCTATTTACATTGAATCTACATTATTTTCTATGATGTAAAGAAGGAAGTATAACAATCTAATATAGTGATTCCCTATTCTTATTTATGATGCAACCCTCACTCCACTATGCATAAAAAGAGTGAAATGATTAACTCTTAAATTTGTATTAAAAAATTTAAATGTTATTATAAAAGGGGAATAACTACTTCTTAAAGTTACTTCCCTTCCACAATAGGGTAATTTTTTAAAATTCTATTCATAGAAGAGTTCCATCATTTTTTATTCTGTTCACAGATGAGTTCCATTTGTTAATAGAAGTGGTATCAAGCAGTTCATGAATTTAAAAGTTAATTTCTGGTTATGCAAGACATCATCTTACTGTTAAGATGATTTTAGAAACTAATTTAAACCCAGACTAGGGAATATTTATCGGTTAAAGAGGGAGTAAAGTAGAGGGTTTCTGCCACAAAAAGTATCTGCCAGCCATACACTAGGAGATCTTCCCTACTGCCAATGGCTCTGTGTATTGAATCTATCTACTTTAGAATAAAGAGAGAAAATATTCACAAAGCATATCAGATAATAACTTAAATCTATAAGATTGATCTGAATACCCAATGTGTTAACTGGAATGAAATTCTCATGTTTAATCCAACACTACCAGACTCAACAAGTGTCTAGGAGCTTAAGCAACAAATGCATTCTGAAAATGGTATTTACACACTCCTTTCCAACTGAGATTATGACAAAAATGGAACAGTCTGAAAAATGTGAATTACAGCAGATAATATCAATGTTTTCAAATCAAAGCTTTATAAAAAAAATTCTCCAACGATATATTCAACTATAACTTCAGGTATTGAAGTATCATCAGTGTATAGCATCAAATATCTCAGGAAAGTGTACCCTGGTGATATCAACAGGCAGTGCTCAGAAGCAAAAGAATTAAGAGAAACTTCAACACCTACACACTCTATACCACCTCAATACCTACTCAAGGTAATTACAGGTGTAATTGAAGGTTATATACGGATGATAGCTGTTACTCCAATACAAACAAACCAAATTGCCAAAATATTACACACAAGTACATATGATAAAAACCTTCAATGAATGTCCCCTCTAATTTTTTGTAGTCACTGGCTGAAAAAATCTTATGCTGTGCAAAATTTCTTCCTGTCAAAAAAGTATGTGCACACTTTTGAAATAGACATAGGAAATCAATATTTTTTTTTTTTTCAATAAAAACACAGTGAGCTAAAATCTTTTGTACACATTAATTTTCTTTGTGTACTGGTTGCAAAATGTGTGCGAGCATACACAACTTACAAGGAACTATGCCTTCAATCTTGCTTTTGATTCTGATACAAAATTCTTCATATTGTCTACCAATAAATACAGTATTTTAGTTCCGAGTCATTTGTTTACCTATAGAGTTATGGGTTAGAAGAAATCCGGATGTCTGGTTGATGAGTTTTCAAGAAGTGACAAAAGAACACCCATGATTCACTTTAATGTAACCCTTATTCCAGGTCACTCTTAGACCATCTGTGTTCCAAAATTAACAATTCAAAGTACTGGGTTGGATATCAAAAAAGATACAAATGGACTAAAACACTTTTTGTCTCTACATAACTACTATAGACAAGTCATTGAGCCACAAAAACCATAGGAAGCTCTATTCAAAAGTTTGAGGAATTTGACTAGAAAAAAAAAAAAAAAAAAGAAATGACTTGCCCTAAACTCCCACAGAGGGTGATAGCAGCTTAAGTACATACAATATTTGGTTCGCTTGCACTTTCCATATTCTGTGAACTGTTAGGTAGCACTTTGTATTTATGATTAAAAGAATCTACTTCAAAATCCCAGTTTGGTATTATATGACTAATGTATACACGTCAATGTGCCATAAAACTGCATTTATAATCATAATTTTGGATATGTGTTCTGTACAACTTGACCATTATAGGAAAATTGATGCGTGATTTGACTACATTCATCGTTAGATATGTGATTGAAGACTGAGAATACATATTAAAAACTAGTTTGGCACTACCTGACCATTATAATGGAGTCTATATTACTTAAAACAGCTTTCTGAAGATCATATTCAATATTATATTGTTTCAGCATATTACTTTGCCCTTATCAGAACTAATTCATCTTCGTGATGCTGTTTCTGTTCATCTCACCATATTAAATACAGAGAGAAAAAAATGAGGACATCCCAGAAATAACCAGTGACCCATTTTTTCCTCTCTGTATTTAATTGGGCGGAAAGACCAAAAGCTGCTTCATAAGAATGAAATCACAAAAAGTGATGGTCAAGCTCATAAAATCTCTGGTATTGATTTAGTACAGTATTGAACTATTTAGCCAACAAGGTTGGAATTGTTGCTGACCCAGATTTCTGGATTTTGGGACCAAGGCTTGATATATACTTAAAACATAAAACAAACAATGAAAAGTAAAGAATGAAATTGTATTAAACATTAAAATTGTATTAAAATTAGTATACTTTTAAAATAGGGTTTGTTTGATCTTCATTAATTCAATTAAATTTCTTGAAATATAGAATATGAAATATTGGAAAAAAGGTAAAGAACGAAATTTGATAACATATACAAATTAATCCATTTTTAAAATAGGATCTGTTTAATCAATCCACTGATCTTCATCTGAAGAGAATTAATCCATGCCACAGAATTTGAGAAAAAGAATGGTCAAACAGTGAACTACTATAAGACGAGCCAGTTTTCTGGTAATTCTGGAAGCTAAATAAATGGTCTGGTACTGTATAAATTTCAGCTGAGGTAGGATCAACCAGACTGGAGTAAAAAACAAAAAAAAAAACAAAAAACAAAACAAAAGAAAACTCATCCAATTCCAGTCCAAGTCATAGGCTGGAGTTTACTTTGTTTTTCCATTATAAAAACAAAAACAATAACAATCCTCTCCTAATTTAGGGGTATAAACTTTTCACTGTCCCATCATATTCGTCCCATCATATTCTATAGAATTGACTTAATTCAAATTCCCTTTGATGATTTTAATTCATGATGAAATAATCGGTAGACTAACCATTAACTTACTGACCAAGTCAAACTGACAAGTCTTACATATCTATGGAGATTTATGTTACAAATACAGTTTTATCCTGAAGCAGCCAGGCGTGTACCTTGCTCCTATCTACATTAATGATTTCCTGTTGTATAACCAATTTTTTCTTGCTTTGAGAATCATACTTTCTGCTAGAAAGAAAATATTTTTTTGATTATTTTCCCCATGAAGAAAGCAAAAAATTACCAAAAGACAGCTTCGTGTCTGAACTTCAAAGGACCAATTGGGTGTTGTATTCGCAAGGACCAAGGAAACTAAGAAAAAAATCAATCCCTTCAAAACAGGCACAGCAATAACATAGATACACATGCAAGCAAGGTTTGGAAATCAAAGTTGAAGTTAGTCTATAAAACAACTTTTATGCCAAAATCATGACTAGTACCATCCACATAAGCGTCCACTGCTACTTTTCCAGAAGATGAGGGGGGAGGATATATTTGGAATATATCTGTTACACGATAGGCATTCCCCCCACGGAGGGACAGTACTTGCCACAATTTGTAGTGTAAACAAATACAAATCACTGTAGGATCCAAATGTCAGAAAGAGCATTTGACCATTGAAGGAGACGTACTACTTGACACTGGGGAAAGCTCCAGCAAATAATATAGTCTTTTTATATGGGAACATTAAGTTGGGATTACATGAAACAATTATATTGTACCATTATCATTTATTAACTACAAGATTCCAACTTTCACACAATCTTCACCTTCAGATCAGAGAGGTGGGAGCATTTTTGCACCTCCAATCGATGCCCATGATCATCTATCATATTCTTATTGCATGAATCTGCAGCCGTTCAAAGGCCATTTGCAATGAGTGGAGAGGTGCACGTTGGTGTATGTACATGAAATGTTAGTGGACAATCCAGCTGGCTTCAGAGAGGACACGCAATAAGAGGAGAAACAATGATAAAGAGGGAATCAATAATTGCAGTTTTATGACAACATCAGCAGCAGCTATTTCGGGTCTACTGCTGGTCAAAGGCTTTTTTGATTCCTTCCAATATGAGTTATGTCTTACCAGCAAACCCTTTTATCTCATGTCTCAAACTTCTGTCTGGTTGTCTCCCTCTGTGTTTGCTATTCCTTGGGCACCATTTGTAATCCTCCCTCTGGCAATGCTTCTATGACATTTCTTACCTTGGTTTGGTTGGCAGATCCATGTTGACCTCCCCCTATCTCTAAGAGTTATTCCTATCATTGCTCTCACCATTGATCCTAATGCAACATGGTTTTCTTTGTTTTCAGGTGATTTTGTTCACTATTACATTGTAGCTGGTCTTATACATTCATTGTACATTTCACATTCTAAGCAAATTGGCCAAGGCCTTTTATGTCTGTTATAAATCATTTTATTTCACTTTCATGATCTTTCTCTTATGACAGTCTGCTATTTTATGGTCATGCAGAGCATCAAAACTAATTTCTTAATGCAGATTCTAAAAGTTTCAAGCCACACATCCATAGGATGTGGTTCTTTAGAATAATGGTTGTACAATATCTCAAGTTCTGATTCTCATTATGAATAGCTTTAGGACACACCAACTCCAACATAACAGTCATGTGCTGTCAAACAAGTTTTATATGGATTCTCAGTACTGTGAAGTGTTCTAATGTTCCCCACCCAATCTTGACGGTCATTGAATACCAAAACTGGTGGCCAAGTACTCCTCAGATGGAGCAACAAGGCTGGCACGAAGTCAGTTGCCAGAGACTGAACACTTGGGGACAATCAGACCCCTATAATTTTATACCTTTCAAGTCTCTGGTCAAGGCTGGCTGACATGACTGGATACCATCTCTCTGTTGGCTTTGCCAACAGGTAAGACTGAGGCTACCAAGAAAATCTGAGCCGATTGTCTCTTTACTGATTAGCGAATATTCAGATCAGACTGTTATCTGACTTGCACCCAAATAGATAGAGAAAAAGAATGAAAATACCCAAGAAAAAAAACAAAACAACTCAACCCATGGCCCACCCTTCCACAAAAGGTCAAATTTATTGAGGACTATGAGATATAGTGTGGATAAACATGAATGAATACATAAATATATTATGAAATATCTGAATTGGAAAAAAAAATTCCTGGATCTGCCCTATAATTTAATCACTTCCATCTTGACCCATGGTCCATCCTTCCACCAGATTTCATTGAAATTCATTGAGAACTTTTGGAGGTTTTGTGTGGCGAGACATGAGTGGAATACATAGATCTCTACCAACTTTGTAGGCACAGGTAAAATATCTTTGTGAGAAAACACAAGTAGACAATCAGTTACATGAAAAGAAAATATTGGAAAGGAAAAAAATAGAAAGCTTCATGTGATCAACATCTTTTAGCAACATGCCATGTTAGGGGTGATCAATTAAAAAATGTGGAAAGGAGATCAATGAAAGAGTTAATTCTCTCACCGTTTGTTGAGCAGTGATCACTGAGAAAGTCTAAATTTATTAAAAAAAAAAAAAAGCATGAAAACTGGCACAAACTGAGGATCGATTTAGCAGAAACTTGCACAGTAAATAGAACCGCCCACTAAAACCTCATTATGGGGAGGAGAGAGACTTGAAGAAAAAAAAAAAAGAAAAAGTATTTCTTTGTAGACATAATAAGGAATAAACAATGAAAATTCCAGCCCTCTAGCTCCTTTGGTACAGACTGCATGATACATAGACACAGCCAGCCAGATTAACTTGAAAACTGAAGATACCTATTTCAACACTTTTGGTCGATGGTTTCTAATATTAAACAGTTGAACATATAAAGCACCACATTATCATCAGTTGATAAATAAAAAGGACTTTGTTTTTTCAAGATGTCAAAATTAGTCTTGCAAGAATAGAAATTTCCAACATAAGTCTATAAACTGCCATCACCTTAGTCTATCGAATGTTCAAAGTGCGATTCAATTTTCATTGCAAGAATCAATTTCCTGCTTCACCGATTTCCATAAATAATGATGCTGAGAAAAAAAGTCTCAGAGAGAAAAGTCTAACTAAAAGGTGAGTAAGAAACCATTTTATTATCTTTATTGTTATTTACAAACCAAATCGTGAGAGAAAAGCCATTCAATCAATAGAAGATTATTTTCTGTAATTATATTCCATAAAAGAAAGAATAACAGAAAATAAAAAGCATAATTATATTTGATTTCATAATCAGATGATCAAATTTGACTGAACGAATCTAATTGAAGTTATTTTTAGATGTGTCCACACATCTCAATAAGACACTTTTTGGTCAGTTGGTCTATCGGGCAGTTCCAGTTAGGTTAAACAACAAAAATAGGAAGGAATCAGAAAGTGTGATGTCATTAAAAGAACAGATATTCCAATCAATTTTTTACCAGCAGCTATGATATCATAATGAAATGTCTAAGGTCTGCATTTCTGTATGTAAAAAAAATGCTAAAAAATAGCCATTTACAAGTTTTATTGAAAATTATACTTGCAGAATGTTTCCATAACGTATATTAGAAGTATAAGAATCAGTCGACTACTTGCTCTTCCTCCTCCTACTACCATGGATGGTGAATGCATCATTGAACTTATGGTTCTTGTTATTCAATTCTTAGAAGCATTAGCATCTATAGTGGCGACCACTGTCACTGACTGACATAACAAAATGTATACAATGACCCTTGTTCAGTGTTACCAATTTAGATATTTCCAGCTAACTATAAATGTTTTTTCAAATGATTTTTTAATAAAGATTTTTAATAAATGAATAACATTTTCATTTAATTTATAGTAATAAAATACAAAAAATTTTTAATAATTCAAGTGTAATTTTAATAAAATAGATGTTGTAGATTAAAGGCACAATTAATTTATCAATAGTATACAATATAATTCCTAGGTTTATATATATATATATATATATATATATATATATATATATATATATATATGGAGAATAGGTGTTTCAATGTTTCCACTCAATTTTAGATATAGATTGGGAAATAAAGTTGGCAACATTGTTCTTGCTAGATGTATACACAAGAAAAGAACTAGCACATTCATGGTCTGATTTTCAGGCTTTTTCAATATTGTAACAATAGATTTTTCTGAAGGTTACCTTTCAAATAAAGTATGGATGTCTGAGTAGCATAATCATTAATGATACAGACAATGGAATTGGTAAGCCAAGTTCAAACTCCAGACGATGCTGTTCACATTTACTTTGCACAAATGCCATTGGGAAAGGCATGAATACATCTCTTCTCCCCTCAGCTATGGGTATAATAGCAGGGTAGATTGGGTTCTCTAGCTTTAGTCTAGAATGATGACAACTCTAATTTCTCTAACCAGGAGCTAGAGTCCTTAAGGCAGTTCAATTCAAACATTGATGAGGCTCTAGTGACTATTCTTCATAAACTAGCTTAATATTCAACTAAATCGATGGGATCAATTATGTATGAATAAATTATACAAATATGCATTTCAGAATAAATGTATTTATAGCAAAAGAAAAAACAAAAAAAAAAAAACAAAATTTATTTTTTTGTTGATTTTTTACAACTAGTCACATTTTCTGTTTCTTAATAATCTTTAAACAATAAGGCAACAGAATTGGGTAGAATATGAACCTTGGACAGTAGCAGTAGTAGTAATAACATGACCAGCAGAAGTTGCCTGTGTACTTTCAGTGAACTTGCAGTCACAGCAACAGCCCATGCAAAACCATGGCTGACTAAATATAAAATGGCATGACGAATTAGACAAGGTCAGAAAGTATTGGCTCCATGACGCCCATGATAGAGAGATCTGGCAAACTCTGGGGAATGTCCATGTCCAGCAATGGACGCTACAAGGCTGATAATGATGATGATGATGATGATTTGCAATAACCCTTTGCTCTCTTTCTGTTTGACTTAGTGTCAGAGGGAGCCAACAAACAAAAAAGTGAAGATAGCTTTTATGTAATAGGGTTAGACAGTTATGGGGTGGTTATGAATTCTTGTTGAAAAAAGCAACGAGGGCAATTGTTTTTCTCTTTGAAGTTCATGAAAAAAAATTTTTGCAGCAAAGATCAATGATTTGGTTTTGAGAAAAAAAAAAAAATCAAATAAATAAATAAATAAATATATATATATATATATATATATATATATATATATATATATATATATATATATATATATATATATTTATTTATTTATTGCTTTTATCAAAGATTATCAGTAAATTGGATGGTATTGATTTCTGGGTTTGGGTTCTATACATTTCACCTGTCATGCTGGTCTTTTCAAGAATTTAGAAACAATGGAATTATAAGCTAACGTATTTTTGCAACAAAAGCATTGATTTCTTGCGATAAACATTGTCAAAATAATTCTTTTTAAAATGGATACAATGTTACCATGAATTACTCAATCCTATTCAAGCCTTTGTGCTCTGAATTGAATGCTTGGATCCATTTTGATTGATCAAAAAGATTGCTGACAATTCGAATTACGACATAAATCAAATCTAACTTCCCCACAAATGATGAAAGATTTTAGATTTTATGTTGTTTCTAAAAACAAAGAATAATCAAATTTTACAGAATTTCATTAGATTGTTTTTTTTTGTACTTTAAAAAAAATCTTTTGATTGCAAAACTTCCAAAAAAGACATCTTATATATATATATATATATATATATATATATATAAATTTGGTTGCCTGTAATCATTTCTGTGTCTATACATGACAAAGGTGAGAAAAGCGCAAAGCAAGAGAATAGAACTGGCATCCACACGAGCAGGAACCTACCAATTTTTCTTTCATCAGGTGAAGTATTGTAAACCAGAGATTCCCAAACTAGGGGTTTAGTCTTCTGGTGGGTCACATAAAGAATATGGGATTTGCAGAAATGTTAAAGTTTTTTCCTAATCTCTATACAAATATTTACTTCTTTTGGTCTTTATTTTGGAATGACTCAATGCAATTCAAAGATCTTATGAATACCAATTTCATTTGTTACATTTCAGTTATTCAAAAAAAAAAAAAAATTAGTATTTTTCCATCATCATCAGTCTTTTAACATCCGTTGTTGAACATAGACCTTCCCCAGGATTTGCCACACTTCTTTATTGTGGGCATAGCGGAGCCAGTACTTTCTAAATTTGTCTGGCTCTTCTCTCCATCAAATACTCTGCCGGCCTCAATTGCACATGCAATCTTTGGGGATCCATGTAATGAGTCACAATGTCCATTGGTTGTCTGCCATTCTTGCAACATGGCCAGCCCATTGCCATTTGAGTTTTTTGAATGGATTCTATAATGTCCCTGACTCCTGTCTTCTCCCAGATGTATTGTGCTGTCTCGTGGTTTCTCCATGTGAGGTTGAGCATAAACAGTAAACACAGTAAATAATATTTTGCATTTTTTTCCAGGGTAGGGGGTAATTTGTTTCTATGTTCAGTTACAGTAAGACTACTACTACTAAAGACTAATTCTATTAGTGCCTATTGTTTTAATAACACTGAGTGAGGGGTTGTGAAGACATTTGCCTCATTGGTTGCAAATGAAAAAATGTGAGAGGCCTTGCTGTAAACTTTTATTATTTCATTTTTTGATGGCAATTTACCTCGTAATTTTTTTAGCCGATTTTTAGGTTATGATTTCTGTTACTAGTAAAAACAAAAGAATGTATTAAAAATTGTTAGTGCTTCCAATCAATAACACTTCTGTTACCTTTCGATGAAAGTCAGTCATTAGGAAAATTCTGGAGGTTCAGGTGGTGCTAGTTATGATGTAACTATAATGCTGAACTGGAAATTCACATTCTGTCCATTGTATAATCATCCAAAATCATTCTTCAAAAAGAATGAAATTCATTTGAACATTATCAAAAAGGAAAAAATCCTCAAAATAATTTATTTCACATCAGATGTAACCTGAATACTTTGAAATCATACAATTAATGCAAAGCAAGGGCCCAGTTTAACATTAAAGTAACATGAATAGAACCTTCCCCGAACAAACTAAAAATTTGTCTTCAAAAACTGACACTGTCAAAAATGCAACAGAGGTCTTTATCGATTGAAAGCACCAAAAAATTCTTCAGAAAAAAAATCAAAGAAACTAATCTTAAACAGTTTTCCACTTTTAGTAGTCAAATGAATGCTAAACGCTTTTAATCGACACTCAACTCAGGCCATGAATTTACTACATTCTGTAGACAGCACAGATGTGAAATTAAGAAGAAATTCTCAGTGTAGATAATCTATTTGTTGTGCTGTATACAATATTAAAAAACATACAATATGCTGTCAAATTCTAAGTTACTTCTCCCTGGCAACACTGGGTATCCCTGCTTGTTTTTGACAGAAACAGAAACTTAAAAAATTGAAACTGGATTAAACACAGCTCTAAAAACAGATTCACATTGAAAATAAATCTATATCATAATCTGCGACGTGTCAGTCTATCTATGCCATGACATAAACAGAAAGAGAAGAAGAGGGTTACATGAACACAAAATTGGCTGGTGCTAACCAAGTTCTGCTGTATGTGTATGTGTGTCTGGTAGCCTAATTTGACTTGGGTTGCTGGTTCATCAAGAGAAGAATGGTGAGAAAGTAAAACGAGGTGGAATTGAACTCAGGGAGAGGGAGAGAGAAGCAGGTAGGGGTACACTAATGGATAGGGGCTAAATCTTAATGCATTTGTTACTGTGGAAAAGCCGAGTGTGTTTGTTTTACTATAACTACTACTACCGTTTCATTACGTACCTGTATGAAGACAATGCTCTAGATCGATATTATGAACTGTGAAAATAAGGATAGTTTTATTCTATTGAATACAACATTATTGTCTCTAACATTCCCATGAGTTTTTTTTCGATACTACAGTGCATTATACTTCCACCCCTAGGTATATCTTTAGTGAAGCAATAGGTATTTATTTGTAAATAAAAAAAGACTTTCATGGAAATTTTTCTATTCTTTCATTGCAATTCTTCACTTTCTCTTTGATGACCTGCTACTATTTACTTTCATCTTAATTGACGTTGCTTCTTATCACAAAACAAACTTAGCGCAGAAGAAGTCAGGACAGAGAGTGAGTTTAAAGATTTGATTTGGACTCTTGCTTGCCACCAAGTTCTAGTAGATCAGTGGTAAGAACGGGTGTGCATCAAGTGAGCAGTAGGTTGAGGCATAAGGTAAAGGTCAGTAGATTTAGGGTAAGAGTTAGTAAGTGTAGGTTTAGGGTAAGGGCTAAGGTTTCAAATCCATGAATGTAATATCCGGTTCAAGTAAAAGAAGAATCTCATTTTACTTGCAATGGGACAATAGCTGTAGGCGCATTTTTTTCTGGTAATAAACACCTTTTTCGGTCATTTTAGATTAGAAAAAAAAAAACGAAAAAAGTAAAGTGGAAATTGTCGTCTGCTTCTTTGACTTTGAATTCACCGCCAGCAGTTGCCGGTCGGCTGCTGAAGGAGTAGCTATTATGAAACGGCAAAGGTCACAATAGCCCTAGGTTGATTATTAAATCCCACCACAAGGATTTTGATCGATTTTTTTAAAACTTTCAAATTCAAAAATTTTGAAACGTTCATAAGGAAGTCAAGTGTAGTTATGTCCACTCACGTCCGACAACATTGCAACTCTACGAGGTGAAATACAAACAAGAGCACAAGGGTTTCGTGTAAACTTTTTCTTTCTACTAAAGAAAAAAGTAAATTAAAAACAAAAACAATAATGAATTATTTGATATTATCCGGATCGTCTTTATTTCACTCCTAAATAATGATATGGTTAATTATAAAACAATGATTGCCCAAAATGAAAAGGGGCTAACTGAGAGTTTTTTTTTTGAATAATGGTAATTTTTCGAAAAAATTGTATTTTTTTTCCATGCATACCATTGCAAAAAAAAAAGTTGTCAAATGTTTCTAAAAAGCCGATAACTGCAATATTAAGAATATTTTTGTTTTCAAAATAACGCTACAAACTTAAAATTTACAAAATTGATCATGCTCTAAAAACATACTTCAGAAACTTGAATAAACAAAAATAAATAAATTCTAAAAACTTTTTTCCCCCAATATGAGCTCTTAGAAAGAAAGAAAAAAGTAAAACAATTTGGAAAGAGAAAAAAAAGGAAATACTTGTCCAAAAGATGTTGGTCGGTTCATTGTAATCTCTCCAGTCATTTGTCAAATATTGAAGTTTTTAAAAACTTTTTTTCTTTTCCGAAATATTTTTGAAAGCTTATGAACTTAGCGCCTTTCCCGGTCGCCATAAAATGATCAAAATAAAACCGAACTTCCAGTTCGGTTTGGGTCCCTTTAATACTTCCGGTCCGGTTCGGTCAGCGAAAAAAAAGTTTTTATTGCTGAAATGAAAATTGTCGTCTAAGCAAAACTTTATTCAAGTTGTTTCTCTTATCAATCATGTTTGTTTTCTATTGACTCTTTAAAATCAGATAAGGAGAAAAAATTGAAATAAAAACAGGAATATATTGTAAAGGGTAATGACCGGAAGTAGAGGTCGCTAAGCCTTGGCTATCAGAGAACAGTTCACTTTGTATCCCGGGGGGAAAAAAAAAGAAAGTAATATGAGTGTGAAAAAAAAAAGAAGAAAAATCTACGACTTTCTATGGAACCCCAAACGGACCTAAAAAAAGTTATTTGAATCGATTTTCACAATATGTTTTAAGTGCTCCACAGGAGCTTTTACTAAAAAAGTAATCGCAACGATGAAAAGTTATTTTTTAAAATCACGTGATAATTTTGAAACAGATAAATAATTTTGCGTGATATATTGGGTTTGATTAAAATTATGTTTCTCTCTTTATCTGTGTGAGATATCAAAATATGCTAAGTGTCTCAGAAGTCTTGCACCATGAGCTATTTTCTTATCTTATTTATCATAAATAATTAAATGAAAATGTTTAGTATGATTTTATTCTTTTCAGATCTGTTATGAATTCAAAACCAACGGCAGATAAACATTGAAATTCAAAAGTGTTCAGAAATCGAGTGCCAACAGTTTGAACATTTATTGTAATTTGATAAGTTCTTTCCTATGGTGTAGAACTTTTCAGACAACCTGTACATCAAAAAAGACAACAAATGAATAGAAATAAAAGTCTATCCAATTTCTTGGCATGGAGTGAAAAGAGATATGCCCTTTTTCTTGGATTATCCGCCTGACGAGGGCTGAAGAATGGATCAGCCGAAACGTTATTTTGATAACATTAGAAATGGGAAAAAGAGATTTGATTGTCCAGACAAAAGGTGGAAAATGATGTTTGAGATAAACACTAACAATATATTATGGGAAAAAATCAGAATAAGAAGATTGTGTTAACCCTTTTTTTCAAAAATGAGGATGGCCTGCTTGCTTTGAAAGTCAGTTTGGATTTCTGGCTTCAGGGGTGTAGCAAACAATTTGGAAGCCTGGGGTTGGTTCCTTGAGGAAGCCCCCTCCAATACTTAGTAAGATTTGTCAGTAGATATGCAATAGGTGAACTACTATTCATAAAGCTTTAGGGGCCCAGGGGCATTTTCAGACCCCCCTCCCCACTAAAACCCTTTTTCTTTAACTATGCCTTTGCCTGGATTTTAGCAGAGCTCCAACTCTGACCACTGCAGTAAGAACTATTGAGATATGAGAGCAAATAAAGGTCTTTATATATATATATATATATATATATATATATATATATATATATATATATATATAAGCCCTGAGCCTATCTACCCTTCTTTTTGAAAGAAACTTTTTACTAATGATCATGTCTTCTGATCTGCATTGCAATCTAATAGGATGTGAATTCTTTCTCCTTATCTGTATTATAGCATAAACAAAGATGTTCTCTTTTGTTTTATTTATGTTCATCATTGAGGGTGCACAAGGCCTGAAATGCAGAAAATCTACTAAGCACCCAATCCCACCCCTCTGTCATCTTCCATACACATTTTGGCCTTACAGCTCATAGCATAAAACTGTGGTGGATAAAAAAAAATGATTAATAGAGAAAGTAAGCCCCCCACCCCTACCCTGCACCAGCATCTTGAGTGATAAAAAAATTTTTGTACCCCCTAATGAAATTCCTCTGAGAGGCCGTAACCTAAATCACTAAAAACTAAACTCACCTTTCAAGGTTCCATCCAAAAGAGAATTTTCTATTTGACTGGAACACAGAAGTAGTGTATTTTAGTTTACTTAAGTGATATTCTGTAACTCTTAAATTCATGAAACACTTCATACCGCTCATGGAACTTTTCAATGGATAGAATTTTCAAGATGGAACTCTTTGGTGAATTGAATAGAAAATTTAGAAAAAAAAAAAAAGGAAAGAAATTTGCCTTCTGGGGCAAGGGAAATAAGCTATTCCCCTTGATTTAACATTGGAATCTCTTCATATGAATTAAAGAGTAAAAACAAGTAGTGTACTTGAATGTTGCAAAGAAATTGAAAAACCATGACTTCAGTTACATGTCCTTGTTTAGTAGAAAACATCCTCTTCTTTATCAATGTATCAGACAAATGAAAACACATTTTACTCTTACACTCATGTAGTGTCTCTTTCACTGGAAGCTCTCCAATAATGCCTTATAACGCACTAATTATTTCTGTGACCATCGGGAAATATCCCAGACCTCTTTTTACTGCAATACAGAGAAGTCCAGCCACAGATAGATCCTTAGTACCAAAGCAATCATCGGTTATACTCTGGGGCTCTCTCCTGAAAATGACTTCCATTGATGGAAATGGGGTTGAGGGGGTACATGAGGGCATGGCGTGTACCTACTTCTAAATTTCCTGGCTTTTTATATGTTCGATGTTAACTAAGACATTACTGTATACCTAGTTCCATAATCCCAGCCTTACTGTATATTTAGTTCTCAAACTTATTTCCATTGCTGCTTGAGACAGAATCTGTAATTACTCAGACACTGATAAAGACCAACTTCAGCTGCCTCTGCTCAAAGTCAACTCACTTCCTATAGTGTATCACTAAGCTTAATCATTATTAACTTGAATATACCCATAAAAAATGACAGCGTTATTTATGTTTGGATTGACAGTAAAGAGCAAAAAGCTAATGTAGTCAGTAATTCAATAGCGAAAAAAAAGTTTAATAATAGTTTATGCAGAAAAATAACCATACTATGTATTTCTAGCGTAGACAATGAATATATGAATTTTTATATCATATGATATCATTTGAGATTTTTCGAACAGAACTTTTTCTAACAGCAGTTGTCGTAGAATCAAACAAAACAAGTCAAGGAATAGAAGAGGAAAAATAAGTTTGAAAGACGTTTTTTTGAAAAAATAAGATGTTTCTTCTCTCTTTTTTTCTCTTAGTCACTCACACTGTGTTCCTTTGACACATGGAAATTATTACATGGTTTTTGCTGTTATGACAACAGGCTATCACATTTCTTCCCCCTATTCCATATTATCTCTTAGACATGAATATATCAGATTATGGCGAGTCCTCTATGTACATTAGGTTATATCAGGAACGTGAGCAGTAAACAAACTAATTTGCATATGTACCATTTATATCTTCAGATTATTATTTAAGTAACATGACAAAGATTCTTCCCAACTTAAACCTCCTATTTTCTTATTAAAAAAAACTCATAGAAAGTTTACTTCTATGAAGGTTTATTAATTGTACTCCATCCAATACATTTGTATTGACATAATACAATATCAAAGATAATTTGAATTGCATAAATAATAATTCAATCTGTGGGATTGTATTTCACCAACGAAGTGATAGTGCATGTCTAATTATTGTAAATTTTCCTTCCTCATCAAATCTCACTAAATGTTGGAAGGGGCCCCCCAAAAACCAAGCCCCCCTGGCCCCAAATCTCTAGCTATCTCTATCTATGCAATTGATTTTCAGACAAATCCAGAGTGAGTTTTATTATAAGAAAATTGATTTGTAATGATCCTGTTATATGTTGTATTTTTCAATGTATAAGATGCACTTTTTTCCACATTACTTTCCTCTTATTTATATTTGAAATTTTTGTTTATTTCTTAAAATATCCTTTCCTGTTTGGAACCCCCACCCTCACTGAAATTTTTTAGACCCACAGCTTCTTGCTCTAAAATCCTGGATCCACTTTAGGTGCATGTTATGCCATCAAAAATATTGCTATTAGCTTTACAACGAATATTTAATACATTTTGTTTTCTTTCAAAACAAGATTTACATCATTGATACATCTTTCATATGAGGTCAATAGTTGAATAGTCAAATGCAATATTTATTAGTATAGTGCCCATCAAAAATCATGGGATTGTTGACGGAGGCATACAAAAATTATAGGATTATTTACAGAGGCATAGCCAGAGATTGGGGGCCTAGGAAGCTTGGCTCCTTGAGGGGGTCCCCTCCAACAGTTAGTGAGATTTGTCAGTACAAATGCAATAGAAGATCTACTATTTATAAATCTTTTGTCCCTTACCTCCATTGGGTGCCATCCCCCAGCCGGGGATCAAATAGACCCCCACCCAACCCTTAGATATGCTCCTGGTTATTCATGTATAGATTGGCACTATTGCCTAGAATCAGAGTATTTCTGCCCGCTGCATAGGATAAAAGCATTGTTCTCCGGCCCTCTGCCTAGGACAAGAGTGTAGTATTAGTACACTAATCGAAAAGTGTTATACACATACACATGAAAAAAAAAAATATATGGATACTCATTGTGTTTTATACATGCGAATTATAATAATGATGATAACTGTAGTATTAATAGCTACTATTAGTACGATTAGTATTATTATTGTTGTTATCATAACAACTTTATCACCACCACCAATAACAACAATTACTATGATCATTGACATGTTTTATATTATCAATATATTAACCATGGACAGAAATGGGGGAGAGGGCACGCAGGGGTACGGTGTGTACTTATTTTTAAATTTTCATTTTTTTTGTATTTTCAGTGTCTAGTTCCCAAAACCTTCCACTACCGTATACCCAGTTCCTAAACCCTAGACTTACTGTAGACCTAGTTCCCAGAACCTCGCCTTACGATATACCTAATTCTAAAATACTAGTCTCACTGTTTACTTAGTTCCCAGAACGTGTTTCCATCACTGAAATTAATTGTGATGACTATCTTTGCTGATGTATAAATGAGAATGAAGCTATTAATTTTAATTAAATGTTCATCTTTGATAATGCTGATATTTATAACAAATAAAATAAAGTTTGTAAAAACTTAAGCAGATGAAATTAACAATAAAATATTACATAGAAAAAACAAACAAATTTTATGGCCCAATAAAACTGATTAGAAATTTTCATTTCTCTAGTTCTAGTTCTTTTTTTCAATTGATTTTTTGTCTTGTTTCTCACATGGCCCAATAAAATTGATTAGAAATTTATACTTTATTAGTTCCAGGTTTTTTTCAGTTGATTTTTTGTCCAGTGTCACCAGTAAAATGTTTTCAAGTATAGTCAGTTCTATTTTTAGGGCGAATTTAGAAAAATAAATCCAGAAATGATCACAAATTCCTGACATGAATACAAGAACATAAATATACGTTTAGTATTATATTTTCCCTCCCTCTTCTTGCTAATTTATTTCTAGCCCATTTGACCATCCGTACTTTCTCAATCTCCGCTGCCTGCTACCATTCGCTGTACTCAAAGTGTCCCTCCCTTGTAGTAGAAGCTTTATTCACAGCGACGTCCGACCACAGAAGAACAGAAAAGGATGGATACCGGGCAAAAATGACCAAATTTGCTTCCCTGGCAATTATTTAAACCCCCAACAGACAAAGGCTGAACCAATGGAAACTCTATGATTATCCTGAAGCTGGATTTTACTGTTAAAAGTTGCCTTAAAAAACTATTTAACTAACAACAGTAGTTGAGTGAGAGAAGAGAGGAGTTAAGTGTAGTTTTTTTTCCTCTCTTTTCTTTCTTAACATCGACCAAAAAGCTTTATCTTTTTTTTCCCTCTTTTATTCTGTTTATTTTGGTATTTATTGGCATTTTGCCGCAGTGGGAACCTCTTTTCTTTATTTAATGATGGACAGGAGAAACTTGGGAAAAGACAGAGAAAAAGAAGGGAAGAATAAACTAAGAAAGATGAAATGTATTACTGTCTATTACCAGTGAAATAATAATAATATTAATAATTATAAAAATAATAATAATTTCATTGATGATAATTCGTCTCTCCTCTAGAGGAAAAGTCGAAGATGTCTTCCTCTTCATCTTTAAGGAACTGTGTTATAATTCAAAAGTTTAGTTCATTATTTTCCCAGAAAACGTGAGTTTTCTCTTTTAGGACTCTTCATATATCTTTGTGGTATTTGGATATTTAAAAAAAATCAATTAAAACTTGAGGAGAGACTAAGAAAGAAAGTGGCGTAGAAAAATTAGGAAAAGTTAGTTTTTTGGGGGTATGTTCTTGTTGGAGACTTCACTCTTAATAGTAGTCGTAGCTGTGATAAGTGTTGGTTCTAAATTTGGTAGTAGGCTGCTTTTTTGGTACCGTCTCCAACATCATCCTCATCAGACCGGGCAGGTGCTTCATCCTAGTCCTCGCTGCCGTCTATTGTTACCATGTATAACCAGAATGTTTCTCGTTCCACTAGCAAACTGGACACCATCTCCTCGATGTCCGCTTCTTCATCTTCCCGAGGTAACAACAATTCTCACTATTCTTCCTTAACATCTCCATCCAAATCTCACCATAACCACAACTACCACCATGGTTCGGGTTCGGGTACAGATCCTCGAAGACATGCCGCCGTTTCCGTCCATCAGACCGGCGCTACACCTTCTTCGCAATCTTCGTCATCTTTGTCGTCTTCTTCCAAAATGCTTTCCCCACGTCGGAGTCGTTCGAGTGGCACAGACAGCACTAGTAGCCAGGGAAGCCGCTCCAGTAGTCCGATGGACATGTCCATAGATAGTCTCCAGTCTGTGAGTTCCTCAGCCTATAACTTGAGCCACTCTTTCGTTATGGATGGTCGCACCAGTCCCAACCTAAGTCTTTACGACAGCCGGTCAAGCAGTATGACCAGTGTCCGCAGTTTGATGAGAGACCGGTCCCTAGAGAGAACTAGTGATAGCGAAAGGTCACCATCAGGTGTCCCTGAGGTAGGTAGGTATCCGATTGGAATTTCTGGGAGTCGGGATTTAGCCCCGACCAGTTCGGCCAGTGTCCGTGAACGAAGGTCCGGCGGCTACCAACAGCTATCTTCTTCTTCCTCTCGGGACCGGTCTTTAGACAGGGAATATCCCCACATGGGAGCCCGATCATTGGAAAGGGATTATTCATATCATCATAGAAGGACGACAGAAAGGGCAGATACCTTGCCATCACCCCACTCCGGGCACTCCCAGTCTGTTATGGAACTGCGACTTAAGGATCAGCTTATTTTCGAATTACAAAACCAAATTGCCGACTTAAATCAGGATTGCTTAAAATTTCAAAGAGATGCCGAAACTGCAACTGATAAACTCAGTTCTTGTATGAATAGCATTAAGACATTTTGGAGTCCCGAATTAAAAAAGGAAAGAGCTTTAAGAAAGGAAGAAGCAAATAAATGTAATTCTTTGAATGAAGAATTGAAAGTTACTCAAGCAGAACTCAAGGTAAGTCAAAAACAAACTTCCTTGATTTGTCTTTTGTTGTTGTTGTTATGAAGACCTACTTATGTATTTTTGTGCGGGAAAATGTTTTTAAATTTTTTTTTTTCTGTCATATTAATTTGTTTATTTTTCACGAAATATATTTCCATCACGTTCCATACTCCGCTCCAAAACTTTTTATTGGCGTAAAAAAATTCGTTGGGGTTTAAAAACTCGTCGTGAAATCAAGAAGCATGATTTTTTTTTCATGTGACAAACGGAAAATGCAGATCGATTTTTCCCACCAACTCGAAAAAAAAAAAAATAAGGTTATGCATGGGGCAGGCGGCGTGTTCAATCATCACGTGACCCCACACAGTAGACCTGTCGGGACAAATTTCGATCCCCATTATAATTTTTTTTTTTTTTAAATTAAGATTTGTCTTCCTTTCTGTTAATTTTTCCTGAAGACCAACCTCACAAACCTTAAATTATTGTTTAAAAATGTTCCCTAGGTTCACATGTGATATGAAGCATGTTGGAAAATCTTTTTTTTTTTTCCCCCATTTTTAGAGATTAAAAAAAGTATTCGTTTTTTTTGTCATTAGACATATCGATCAAGTGGGTTTCCTTTTGATTCAGGATATTTAAAAAAAGCAATTGTGTGTATATAATATATATATATATATGTATATATATATATATATATATATTATGTGTGTGTGCATAGACAATTCTTCTTACACTATATCCAAATATTCGTTCCTTAGTTCAAAAAAGAAACAAGTTGAGTAATTTTAATTGTAAAAATGATCAAACAATCCTGCCTTATCTGTCGTCTTGAGTAATTTTTTGTACGTGCATAATGTACACACAAATGAAAAAAATGACTAATATATATATATGTACATAATGTGTGTGTTACATAGATGATGCATTGTAGAAATAATATATATATATGTATATATATATATTATATATATATATAATAAAAGTAGTTCTTTGACTTCGCCGGTATAATCGTGTACCTACAACAACAACAACACCACCGATGACTCATTCTGTTCTTGGCAAGAAAGCACCGACCACCAACAAATGAATGTTAGATCATTAAAAGCCATGCTGCTTACTTTTGGTTTGGTATCGAAAATTTTTCTTAATATTCAGCAATTACTCACCCTCTAATTTTATTAATCGCAGCAAAACTTCCAAAATAAACTACCGTTTAATTGAAATTAAAATCGAGTTAACTTTTCTAATTTAGATTTATTAATTTAAGAAGTTTTTAGGTTGGTGATTATCTAGTTTTTCCTTTTCTTTTCTCTTTTTTTAATTTAGTTTTTCCCTCTAATGTTCTTGAAAAAAAACTGACCACCTTATTTGGGATGTATGGATGGAACAAAAAGGCTGAGATTCGAGTAGAATGGCTAATTTATTATTATCAAAAAAAAAAAAGAAGAATTCTTCAGTAAGTTTGTGCTTTCTATCAAAAGACCTTCGTAAAGAAATGTCGATATTTAAAAAGGGTTAGCGCGGGGATTTTTTTTTTTTTACAATATGTAACTAGATGTTGAACTGGGCCCTTACGTATCGTCCGTCGTACGAAACCACGACTTCGAAGTTATCGGTCACTAAGACGAATTTGCGAAAATGAAGCCCGGCAAATTCGGATTTAAAGACCCCTACCCCCTATCCCCGAAAAAAAAGATTCCTTTACAACCTTCATTTTCAAAGCAACATCAAAAATCTAAAGTCGTCATTATTCATAAGATGTTAAAGTGGGTTAGATCAAATAACCATAAGTGGATCTGTTTTTAAGAGGTTGGTGACTTTTCAGAAAGTTCTTCTTAATCTTAGCATTATAAATCGTTAGTCATGTGTGTGTTTCATGCATGTCTCAGAGAAGCTATTAATGTTGTCAGAAGGACGTAGAAAGGTCCTTCGAGACATGAAATCAGCAGAAAAAATCAAGAACAGAACATGGACAAATATAAAAATGTCATCACGGAAGAAAAACAACTTCATTTCCATTTCCTGGGTTTTACTTTTTACGTATGTTTATTTTGGCGCGCCACTTGGGTAATAGAAGAAAAAGTATCACTTTCATGAAGACGAAATAAAATTAAATCGCACAAAAATGTACAAAAAGTGGTCCTAATTGTAAAGTTTTGCATAATCGCACACTCGATGTCAAAAAGAGGGGCGCGCATATAAAAAGAAATGAGAGAATTTATGGAAAAAAAAACAATTAAATGGATGCATGTAAATCTCTTTGGATGGATTAAATAGGTATATCGTTTTTAGTTGAGCGGCGTTTTCAACATCGGTTGCGTAACTTTATAATCGGAACCACCTTCACTACATTATGATACATCAACCATTTACAATTTTTCTCGAAAATATTTCATGTCAGCATTTTTTACCTCTGCCAGCTAAGTTGGATAGGAAGAGGTCTTTTTCCTCGCTGTTGTCTGTCTGTCCGTCCGTCTAATTACCAAAAGATATTTTGTGGGCGGTTGGACCATTGGATAATGAACACTGGAGTAAATTTTCGGACAGGTCCACGAATTTGTTTTTGTTACCTCCCCAGCATCGTAGCTACATACCCCCACAATATCTCCGATAGTTTTCAATGAATTTCAATAACATTTTGCAGAAGGTTTAGAGAGCCTTGGACTGCAGGAGAATCAAAGAAAATTTTGGACAGATCTTGGACTTTTTTACAGTTACCTCCCCTGCATAATAGTTTTATATGAACTGATTTTCATTCAGTTTCTTGTGACAATGGTGTTGGCAAAGAAATGTGCATTCAGAGTGTTTTATAGATTTACTTGGTTTTAAAAATTTGTCAAGAGATCAAATAAATGTTTTTCCTTCATTCATTCATTCCTTGTTGCTTGCAGCCAAGCCATAGGGTTCAGGAAGATAGAGGAGGAGTAGGAGTAGGCCTTTGGTTTTTTCCTATTGGGCATTGTGCAGAGATTGGTTTCCTCCTTGGGATTTTTTATGGGAGACTCTCTACATGATCCCTAGCTGTTTATTGCACTTGGTATTTCCAGATGGTCTCCCATCTAGGTACTGAACAGATTTGATGTCGCTCAACTTTGATGATGATACAAGAACCGGTTAAGTCCAAATGTCTTACCAGCTTGTCATTGCTGACTGAGACCAGCCACCCACCCAACCACCCTCACGCCTACAAGTTGCTCGGTCTACCAGTTGAGGACTTGGAAAGATTGGAACTAACCAAATGGTTTTCAAACTTTGATGATACAGTTACTAACCTTCATTTAAACGGCATGAGCCTTGATCTCTAATGTCAAGGATCTATTATCTATTCAGATTGTCTACCTAAGAGTCAGATGCAGCTGGTTTTCATCACTTCACACAGAACCAACAGATATGATTTTCTTGACTCCCAAAGAAGATTCAGCACATAAAAAAGTGGAATGGATGTGAAGATAGATGAAATGGAGGAATTAGGAACAATGAGTGGTGTACAGCAGATAATGCAGAATTACCGTATCATTAAATAGTTACAAAACCTTCATTTATTATTAAGATTATTGTTATTTGTATGTGTTCTCTACCTACTTATATATATGGCTTTATAATGC
The DNA here is from genome assembly GCA_963457665.1 of Thysanoteuthis rhombus. Taxonomy (NCBI): domain Eukaryota; kingdom Metazoa; phylum Mollusca; class Cephalopoda; order Oegopsida; family Thysanoteuthidae; genus Thysanoteuthis; species Thysanoteuthis major. The sequence continues at coordinate 21,316,214 of OY735225.1, read as the reverse complement.
TGCCTACAATTCACTGTCATGAATTGCCTTGCTATCCATGGATTTGTTAATTGTCTGTAAATGCATTGCAAATGATTAAACCATTAGTGATGAAGGAGAAAGGGATTGTTAGTGGTCAAGAATCGATGCAAGCATTAGTGATAGAATGAGCTATTATATGCATGATTCAAACGCATTGCAACTGATTGATGAGGAGTCAGGAATTGATGCAAGTATTACTGACAAAATAAGGCTGTTATATTCATGTACACGTAAAATCTGTTATAATCCAAGTAGTGTAAATTTCAATCTCCTATTTGTTCTTTATATTTCTGTTTGTTCGTAAAATTGACAACCCATAACTGGAAATGTCTCTTTCTTTTGCTTTCTCTATGATAAAAATAAATGGAATTACTTCACATTTTTTATGGTTGCAAAGATCCATTGTGGAATTACTACGGATCTTTTGAGCTATTTTTATGTGTGGGCATTTCGCGTTGAAAGCTTTTTGAAATCCGAAATATAGAACCAGTGGAAGAGTTTCCAATTCTTGTTCAAAACTGCATTTATTGTTGCTTTTTTTCTTTCTTTTTTTCTCTATTTCTCAATTTCTATTTTTCTTTGCTTATTCTCTTGGGGAAGGCTTGAACCTAGATGTTCCCTGTGTCCTGTCCTATCATATTAATCATACTCTTGTCTCATCTTTGAAACTGATTACACATGGGATTACTGACTCTGGAAAAGGCGACAAAGAGACGGCATTCTTTCTTTTATTATAAATAAGATTGATGATTAGCGTGAACACACACGTGTATTGTGTATGTATCTGTTTATATTCGTGATTGTGCCTATGTGCATGCTTATGTGTCTATACATGATTAAATGTGTATGGATTGGACTATGGAAATTTACAGCAAAGAAGCTTTGACCAGGAATTGAACTTGCTTTCCTCATTCCAGAACTCTAGTATTATCTGTGCTGTCTCTTTTTCATCAACATTGTTGAAATTTCTGAGATGAACCACTGTCATTATTCCTTGGATTATGTGACATTATCTTCATCAATTCACTGACTGCTGTGTTTACTAGATAATATCCTTTTAAATTACCAAAGCCAGTCTTTTCGTCCCTTTCTGTCTCTGTCTTCTTCAAACTTCACTCCATGTTGTTGACTCCATATTAGTAGTAGTAGTCAAGTTGTCAGGGGCTCCCAACCTGAGGTACATGTATCTTCAGGGGTACCGCACTTCTCAAGGGGTACATAGGGGGGCCTGAGAGTATAAATAACCATGGTATACACTATTGTACAATGTGACCACCTTGTTACGAAACAGCTAATAAATGCAACTTTGAGTCAACGTTTTTTTTGTTGTTAGGGATCACATCAAATTACAGATAGATTTCAAAACACCTGGACATGATCTTCATTTTGCAGTTGCTAAAGACAAGCTCATCTATCTCACAATCTAAGACTGACATATTCAAAGAATTAATTATTGAGTGTCTTTACGAAGCTGGAAGAACTTATATGTTCTCAAACATTTGGCTGAAAATTAAATGGGGCTCCTATTGAAATCAATAAGATTTTATCAGTTTTTGATCCTTGATTTTTAGGGGTACATGAGAACCTGTCAGAATGCCCAGAGGTTTCTGAAAAACAAATAGGTTGAGGATTGTCCATTCTGATCTATTTCTAAGACCGCGCCTTAAAAATTAAGCATCCTGAAAGCTTTTACAGATTCTGGGATGAAATGTTTTCATTATTTCATTTTTATTAACTAATTTTCATTTTCTTTATTTTTCTTCTTTTTTTTTTATGTGAACAATTTTTAGCAAATCTACCCTGAGGTAACTTTCATTTTACCCACACACAAAATCACGGGATACAGTTTAATCATTTTTACAAAGAACATATATCTAAACCAAAAGATCCCAACCACCTGTCTACGATTGGTACCAAGAGTAAAGTATGTGTGTGTCTTTATACGTGTATGTATCTCTATAACTGTGTGTGTCTATACATGTTTAAATGTGTCTGTATGGATTGAACTGTAAAGATTTGCAACAAAGGAAAGGCTTTGCCAAGAATTGAACTTGCTTTTCTTATTTCAAGATTTCACTATTTGTGCTGTTACCTCTTCAATTGTTGTTGAAATAGATGACTGGGCTGCAAGGAGACAAAATGATTTGGATATATTTGCTTTTAAAATGAAACAAATTTATTTCCTAGGATCTTGATATTAAACTTGTTAGATAAACCTTTTTAGAAATAAAATTGATTTCATTAGTCATTTATAAGTTGCTTATTCACCTATATCCTGGTTGTGATTAGTAACCTTCCCATCATCCAGTCCACAAGAATATCGTTAATATTAAACCAGTCCATGCTAGAAAAAAAGTTGGGGATCTAAAGGATCCCCAACTTTTTTTCTAGCATGGACTGGTTTAGGCCACAGGTTGACAAGAGGTGGGCCATTTAGGTGTGGGACTTGAACCTTTGCTAAGAAAATTTCAAGTGTAGTGTTTTTTTCATCCATTGAGAAGCTGATGGCCTTTAGACAGTCTTCTGTGCCACAATTTGTTTAAATTTTTCCTCATACAAGAATTGCATTGTATAACTAGTTTACTATAGATATGTGCACAGATTTCAAAATTTGTATGTGTAAGATATGATATAATATTCATGTAGGCCATTAGCAAATCTAAAGAAATCTACCGTGGCTCATTACTAAAAGAAGCTGCTGATCCCTACTCTAGACAAATGTTTCAACTGTGAGTGATAACTGCTTATTGATGTTTACTAAGCTCAGCTTAGTACAACAGTTGGCCAACTAGGGGGAAGTGGAGGTAGAGGAGTACTGGAACAATTATCCAGAAAGAATTATCAGAAAATCAGCTATTTTTTAAACCAGCTAGTTCTGAATCTGGCAGGCTTTGTAGTAGTTCAGTGTTGAGCTGATGTTCGTTTTAATTTTTGTGGTAAGGTTAAATTATCTTCATCTGAAGATCAGTAGATCAATATTGATTGAGTAGACCCTAATTGTGAAGTGGATTAATTTGTACATATCATAAATGATTCGTACTTTACTTTTCTATTGCATATATTTAAGAATTCCAGGTTGATTATCAATGATCAAACAGACCTTGCTTTAAAAGTTGATTAATAATGATCAAACCTTGCTTTAGAAATGTATAGATTTGTATCAGTTTGATACAATTTTGTTCACTTTTTATTGCTTGTATTTTAAGTTTACTTGGTCCAGAAATCTAGAAATCCGGGAGGACACCTTCAGTCCTAAGCTTGTTGGATAAATGGACTGGTACTGTATCCATGATTATAATAAATGGCTTCCTCTGTATTTATATTGCTTGAGGTTGTTTTGTACCATTTTATGCATTCCAGTCCTGCTTTAGACACTGGGAGTTGTCACTAAGCCAAATAAGACAACCCTTTGTTCTACCTATGTTAACATTACAAACCTGCTAAGACAGGATCTTGCACTTTTTTTACTTTCAAGGGTTGACTCACCAAATTTAGAAGGTTCTCATGATTAGACAGTAAGATTTTAAACTTGACTCATTTCTTCTTGTGTAAAGACAAGAATATGTTACTGCAGTAGTCCCTCTTTCTAACACGGATGTTGGTGTCCAAGGAACACAACCGCGTTATAACTGAACTGCAGATAATCAAGTCAGTCACGAGTGCCAATACAAGTTCAGAAGTGAACGAAGGTGTTGTTTTTATCAAAAAATCAAACAAATTCTATGTAAAACACCATGTAATTTTATGTTAGGTGATTGCAAATTTTAAAAAAAAATTGAAATTGTAGTCATGTAATTCTTTTGATGAAATTCCATTTGTATTTATGATTATCTGGGCAAGTGGGCGAAAATATAAGCAAAAATGTTGAAGTCTACATCTCACCCATCTTATATTGCAAACTGCGTGACATCAAGGAACACCTGTATTAGTTAATCCCTGTGAAAAAATTCATGGAGATATTTGAATTTTTTTTCAGAAAAGAAACTACTGAACTTGTTCAAGTAGAAAAGTCAATTGTTGGTAGGAGATATTTATATCAGCAAAATTGTTGACTCTTGATAGGAGACTCTATTGATATGGACAGGGAAACAAACAGAAAATTCACACTGTTCATTATATAGATAGATTTTGTTTATTATCTTAAGGAAAAACACCTGGTGTTCTTTTTGACGCACAGACATATGTATATGTGAGTAAATATTTTTTTACTGATTCATTATTGATAGTACATTCTGTTTCATTAATTTTCTAATGAGCCTTTGAAAATCTTTTTCAAGTGAAACAGAGTGTACGTGTAATGAACCTGTGAAAAAAATCTTTACTCGCGTTATAACGGCTCTACTGATGGTATTGAGCACTATTTTGAATTAAAGATCTATTCAATACATATACACAAGCTTGTTGCATATTCATTACTGTTAACCTATGCATGTATATATGATATATATATATATGTATATATATGATGATTGTAGGGACATTTTATAAAGAAACATTAATCGAGTTGTAAATCAAACATCTGACCTCATAAATGAATAGAGAAAACAAGTGTTATGCAGAGCTTGGACCCACATCCACCAGGAAGCAGTCTTAATTCAAGTGTGCTATTTCAGACTCCTGAATACCAAAAGTGTCGTTAGTTCAGTCGGTAGAGCAGAGTTGCATAAAGACCACTTCCATACTGTAGGGCACTGTATATACATAGATATCTATCTATATATCATATATCTGTTGTAATATAAAGTTGATGATTCTCATAGAGCAGCATTTTATCCTGTTAGTGTTTCACATTATTTTTGCAAAAACATAAGCCAACTTGTACTTCCTATATAGATAAAAAAATTATCTCAATTATTTAAAACTGAATAAAAGTTCAAAGGTGACATTTTGCAAATCTTTGTCAATAAAGAGCTCATTAAGGAAGTGGTTCTCAAACTGTGTGCCGCTGCATAATAGTGCGTCACAACTATTTCCCAATTACGCAAACCTATTTGAAGCCTTGAATGTGCCCCGTACAGGTATTATATTTGTCCCGCTTCTGCCACTGAGTTGTCAATCTCCTTGTTTATCCCTCCTGAAAGATCTCAACCTTTTTGGCAACAAATGAAAGGGAAAACAGGTAATTAGTATGTTTGTATAAAAATCTAATTCACTGACTATGGTAACTTTTCCGTCCAATTCATTCCATTTTTACAGTACATTGACTTACAGTACCACTATGTCAAAGATATACATATACTAGCAGGAATATACAGTATTGCCCTGGGGAAAATAACTTCAAATATAACAACACAGAAAAACAAATTATGTTTTATAATGTTTTCATAAAATTGAATGTTCATTTTATTCGATAATTCATGTACACTCCCATGTTCAGTTCAACATTGTAGTTATATTGTAAATAGAAGCCCCTTCTTGAAGAAAGTATAATTTTTCTCAAAGGTTACAAAATATTAGAGGAAAAAAAGGTCATATGGATTGAAAGCACAGAAGATACTAGCAAAAAATATTTTCTTTCAGATTTTTACAAATATTCAATTATAATGGATATTTGCGCCCGGGTCTGCCTGGGAGTATGTATAGGCCTGTCCGAGATGCACAACACCTGATATGAGAAAAATATATGTAAAAGTAATGAAATATAATCCCAAATGCTCATGTGCCCACTCAATTAAACCAGTTTTTGGCTTGGTGGTTTGTGTTGTAGAAGAAAGAATATATTGAAGAACATAGTTTGACTGTGTTGTTGAATCACTGGGAAAAATGAAGCAAATATATATCTTGAAATATTTGTAAAAGAATATATGGAATATCATTGGTAAATATTGAAATGATACATTAGAAAAATATGCATTGAAATGAAAAATCGTCAAATGAAATGTTGAAAAAATCATTAAGGTCTTATTCATCTTTATATATATTTGTTAAAAGTTTTTGATTGACAAATTTCTGAAGTTTTTTCAATTTTTACCTAACAATTCATGAAATTTTGGAGGAAATGAGTTGTCTCCCTTACATTTATCTTGGTGGAAATTACTGTTGATGACCTTGAATAACCTCTTGGACTGACCGGACATAGCTCATTACATTTGCTATGAAATGATGTCTCTATATACCAAATTTCACTTAAGTGCAAAATTGTCGTACAATTATTCCAATCAGCAAGAAATGATTATAAATGACCCTGGTGACCTTGAATGACCTCTGAGTTTAACTTCACTGTGAAAAGATGTGCCTCCACACCAAATTTAATCTTCCTAGGATCATATAATAGCCTACAATTAATTAGAAATAACAACAAATGAGCTTTGATGACCTTGAATGACTTCCAAGGTCAATTTTGAGTAGCACATGCCCTCCCCTGTGGTAAAATGTACCTCTATGCCAAATTTCAGCTTTCTAGGTGCAAAATAACTTTTGATTATGTCAAACAGAAAGTCAGCATCCAGTTCAGCATTATAGTTTTATAGAAAGTAAAGGCCTTCTGTAAAACCTTTACAACATCTCTCATCCAATATCCTCTACTGTGATATGATATACTGTCATGCAAAATTTCAGCTTCCCATGTGCCTAATTATGGTCTTCAAAGTGAAACAAACAGACAGGCTTAAATTATATATATATATATATGTGTGTGTGTGTGTGCATCTAAAAGCTTTAAACACTAATTGTATGAACTTTTTTCATCAATTTTTTTTTTGTGAGTGTGTCATTTCAGTAGCTTATTCCCCAATATCTGTTAATGTAATTTTCTTGTGTTTTTTTAAAAATATTTTACACGGAATTTAATATTATGGTACTATATATGAATTTTTCTTGTTGGGATCATCAGTCATTTACCATGTAAATGCTTTGGTATTTAAAATAAAAACAGTTATACTAACCTGGCTCCTCTGCAGTGTTGATCAAACACCACCTTCCCTTCAGTTTCGACTTTAACATTTAGCTTATGTCATATTACTTGTAGTTTATATAGGGTATTAACACGATGTATTGTGTATGGATGTTATTTTATGCTACACTTCATTTAATTTTTTTGAAACTCAATGCTTACTTACATAGGTTACTCCAAAAACGTATTTGACGTTGAGGGATCAATAAGTATACCAACAGATGTGATTCATTTTTTATATCACTTCTATTGAGTGTAAACCCATGTGAATATTAAATCCATTGTGTTGGTTTAAATCTCAGACTGCATGCAAACCAACTTATGATATCATATTTAAGAATGCTAGTTACATAGAAAAAACTTCCAGTTGATTCTCTACCAACGTATTCAAGCGAAAAATTTGACGGATCTATTTCACTAACCTTAGATTTAATTTTTCATCACACACATGTGTTGTTGAGAAATGGATATATGATCCAACGGAATGATTATAAACTTCAATGAAGCTTTGCTTTTATCATTGAGCTAAACAGATGCCAGTAATGCAAAGACCCATACAACCATTTCAACTCTGGGATAGATATAGACTGTGAATAAACAAAATGAGAATTCGGAGTTGGAACAGTTGTTATTATGTTGTAGCGTCTACCCAATCAGTCACAGGTTTGATCCCTATAGCAGCCTCATTTTCTTTAATTGTTTATTCAATTTACATTGTCTACGCCTAATGATACATTAATGCGAGATCATTTCAAATCAAGTTCCAATATGATATAACACAATTCATAATTATATATATATATATATATAACTCTATTTGAAATTACTACCCGTTGTTACACAGAGAATGAGTCACTTGGCCTGGACAGCCCAAATAGAAATAAACAATTATAGAAAAATAGAGCTACTGTAGGAATCAAACTTGCGACTGATGAATTGCCTGTTCCAACGTAGCATCAATCTTAATCATGAAGCCAAACAACCTGATGGAAAGGTGAAGGTTTAGATAACTGCTTTGTACCCACTCCTCTCATTTTGTTCACTTACTTTCCGAGTCTGCACTGTTTGTTTCTAATGCTAACAATTATATTATTAAGAAATGGATGTATAATCCAATAGAATATCTACGAATGTATTATATATATGGTCTATATTTGCATTGTAATATTTTTTTAAGGGATTTACTTTTCTTTGACACCTTACTACATCGAAGTAACAGCAACATATATATATATGTGTGTGTGTGTGTATATATATATATATATATATATATATATATATATATATATAGTGTGTATGTGTATAAAAAGTTCCAAACCCAAATTATGGCTGAATATATATACAAATGTATATTCATATTTCAGTGGAGTAAAGTGTTGATGTGCCATGTAATTCAAATAGGTTTCTCAGTGTACTGTCATACAATGAAGTTTGAGGTCCACTGCTTTAGTCTTGGTAGAAATAATTATCTGCCAAGGTTTGAGGTGCAAAACAAAGAAACTGCTGGTAAGTAAATGTTTGTAAATGCCAAAATGAAATGGCAAAAATGTCAGTTTTGTTCTGAGTTTTTATTGGAAAGGGTTTCAGGCTGTATCTTGTTATTTGTAGAGAGACTGAGAACCGTGACAATTAGTGGAGAATATGGTTCCTATGCTTAAATCATGACTTTGTAAACTGGGGATCACGACTCCTGGGTGAGGGGGCTTGCATAAAAATTATTGGTGATCACATAATGCTCAAAGGAAGAAATGTTCAAGAGGGTGTAGACGAATGAGGAAAAATTCCATCGGCAAATTATACTGCGTAGACGAATTTCTAAAGTTAGCAGTATACTGCGACTCGAAATTTGCAATTCAGCTAGTTGAATCGACTATCTTTATTTAAGTTTTCTTTGGTCTCCATTTGTTTTTACATTTGGTTATTGTTATTTTATGACTGAGGACTAATTGTATACAATCTTAGTTGTGCTAATCGCTTTTATGCCATAGAGTTGTTTCGGAAAAATTTGTAAGATTCAAAGGGGTCGCAAGTGAAAAAAAGTTAGAGAAACCCTGGCTTGGATGAATTTTATTCTGTGATAAAATCCTCAAGCATTTCTAACTCCTGTTTCCCATGCATATTCTCACCCAGATAGAAATAGAATGAGCAGTCTGTTCTCTCTCTCTCTCTCTCTCTCTTTTTTTTTTTTTCCTTTTTTTTCCTTCCGGATATAGCAATGCAGCTAGAATTGACTACAGATTCAGCATGCAAATCTTTTTTTTGTGTTGGGATTTCGTAAAGTACTCTACGAAATGTCTCTCTGTTAAAAACATATTCCTTCAGCTTTTCAAAACCTTTTTAGACTGGATGAAGCCTTGAAATAACTTTCATGTCTTGGAGAACCTCCGCATAAAAATATATGCACAGCTAATGGCATACGAGTGTATTAAAAAATTTATATGTATAATGATTTAAAAGCAATTATCAGTATTGTACAGTAGACTGGATGGTACTTCCCTACATATTTGTTGGTATGGGTGAACATGCTAAGATTATCGATCTTTTTTTTCAGTCCCCTCTTCCCCAAGGGGCATTTAATATAAAATGGAAGTCAGTTTTCTTTTTAAAAATAATAATTAGTTTAGCTTACCTTTCGTAGAATTGATGTTTTTATATACTTGTATGAAAAACTGAGATCTCAGAAAGCAAATATATTACGAAATAATCAAATAACTGGTTTAATACAAAGAAAAACATTGTTTTCTGAAGATAGTCTTAATGAAAATGAAGTTCATTGGGAGGGAGAGAGACATGATCAGGCTAAGATAGACGAGAGAGAGAGATGAATAGACAGAAGAACTGATTCAGATCGACTAAAAATTGATGAAAAAGTCAGTTTGTGTTAGTAGGAAGAAAAAAATTGGTAATACTTTGATTACTAGTATGCACTCAGAGAGCACGTACCTCTGCTAACCCTGTTGTCATTAAAAACTGAAAGGAAATCAGTTTATGTATAGCTATAATGCACGGAGGTGAAAAGTTTTTAGAAAATTCCTGGGTCTGCTTCCAAATCTATCTCATTCTTCCATAGCCTGTTGCTCACCCTTTCATAAGATTTCATTGAAATTCGTTGTGAAATTTTCGATATATTGGTTGGACTGACTTGAGTGGATGTATTTCTTTTTTAAATGATAGCAAAATTAAAAAATAACTATAGACAAATTAAGGGTGACTTGCCACAACCAGGATTCGGACCAGGTTTACCAAGGCCACAAGTTGGGATCTTAACCACTTGACTATCACGGCTAACTGTCTGTTGAAATTTGTTTGCTTTTTTCAATTTTAAGGATCAGCAAATTTGAAATTCATTCAGAACTTTTGGAGATATTGTGTGATATGGAAATATAGCTACAATGTTGGAGAAGAGAAGATTTCTATACCTGCCCTAAAATTTAATCACTTTTCATTGAAATTAATTCAAAATTTCTGGAGATGAAGTATTGTGTGGATTGGTCTGGTTCATAATCCTGACTTCTAGATTCCCAATCTTAATTATCCCAAATATTGATTGGCGGCCACATTTTATGAAGGAGAAAAATATAGAGCTCAATAAATTTTTGATTTTATAATTTGATAAAACTTTTATCATTTATTCCTCTCTGCAATTGTCCATATCCCAATAATTGTGCATACCTTAATCTGGTGATTTTTATAAATTCAATAAAAGTGTTGATTTTCATAAATCATGAGATTTATATAGATATAAACTACCCTGTGTGGATATATAACTGATGCAAGGGAGGAACAAATTTCGGGATCCACCCCAAAATTTAATCCTTATCTTCCAGAGCCTATTGCACACAAAGTTTCATTGAAATTCATTGAGAACTTTTGGAGATATCTTGTAGATGAACAGAAACACGGGTAGATACTGATGAACATATATGCTTCTTCTAACTTTGTTGGCAGAAGTAAAAAAAATTGATTCATAGATAAATCCATAATTAATCAATAAAAAAATTTTCAATATAAATGGTTGCTGTTCTTAGGATGTATAAAATGGCACCCAATGGATATCAGCTATGATAAATAGGCAGAATTGATTGAACTGCAATTGATTAACAAATGTACTGTCGAGAGAAATAACTACATAAATTGGTTGGCAAACTATAATGTCTCATCAGGAAAACTAATATAATGGGAAAAAGCTACAACTTTTTGACATGGAATCATTTATCTGTCATTGAATTTTCTTGTTTTTAGCACAAAAAAGTATAAAAAAAATGTAAAGAATTTGAGAAAGAAAGAGCTGGGGGAGTAGTCAAAATAATGGGAAAATCATTGGGAAAAATTAATGAATAATTTCATCTTTTGACAAATGGCTGTTGATTTTATGGAGAAACAATTTGCAAACTTTATATATTAAATGGGAAATACACATATCTATACACTGACATTTCAGATTTTAATTTTCCTTTTCCATCTATAATTGTAAGATTGGTCATTATTGGACATGAAAACTGATATATAATCAAACTCAGAAATTTCAGGGTTTTACACTTTGGTGTCTAACTTCTAAAGAGTCAGACACAAAATTCTTTTTTACTGTGCTTGTTGGCAGAATCCCTGAGATGAATTTTGTAAAGCAGTGCACACACTGCCCAAACACCCTTGTCCTTTAGCCACCCTGTTTCCATCTACTATATCCCTTTTAGTATGCCATACTATATTCGCTTGCTGGTAGATCTTCACATTATATAATGAATAAATATTAACTAATCATAGTTTGATTGAGCACAAGGCTAAATGGGATGTAAAAAGGGTTAGAAACATTCATCATCAGTCTTCCTCAGGATTTGCCACGCTTCTCTATCATAGGCGTTGCAGAGCCAGTACTTTCTGAATTTGTCTAGCTTGTCTCTCCATCTAATATTCTGCTGGCTTCGGTTGCGCTTGTGATCTCTTGGGATCCATGTCATGAGTTGTGATCTCCAAAGTGGGATAGATGGTCTGTTGCTTGCCTTGAAAATTAGCATTTACAATTGTGGGCTAGAACACTGTTGTCTCCAATGAGAAATATACAACTGTATAATTTGTTTTCATCATTCAATTATTTTCCAACACTTTGTATTGTTTTCTAACTCTTTCCATCAACATTATTGACTAACCAAAGCCACCAATGGTGGGGCAAGGTTCTATCTTTTTTTTTTTCTTTTTGTCTGTTCCAGTGCTCCTGGCCACACCGTTTAGTCTATAGGCTTGAAAATTGACAATAAATATTCCCTAAAATCCTTCTAAAAAAAATTCTATTGGGGGGGGGGGGCTTTTTGACTATTTTTGGACTTTACTTTGCTGGTTTTATTAATAATATCTAGATTTTCTAGAATCAAGATGTTTCTCTATTTTATTTTAGATGTTTTCCAGTGGAAAATGCCTGTGATGTCCTAAATAGAATTTATTCTGACCATATTTTTTCATGGAGGGAATTTTTTACATGACTTGAAATTTCAACGCTACAGTTGCTGCTCTTTTATGTTTCATTTCATCCTTCTGATAACTTATCATTTATAATAGGACTCTGCTTGTTTCAAAGGTGAATGTTTGGAAGGATCCAGATTTTATGGTGTCTTAAACAGCCTGCCATGATTGCTATGAAAATAATTTTCTGTCCACTGTACAAAACCATGGCTTCAAAGTATTTCGGTTACTATTTTCAATGTTGATAATTTAGATATTTTATATCTAAATTTAGATAATTCCAGACTGCGGAAAAAAGGGGTATAATCTATAGCATATAAAAGATCTTTTTTTTTTTTTCTTTTTTAAAAAATTTTCTCAAATTGCTGATCAAAAAAATTTCAAACTCAACACCGTGTTGCCTTGTGTGCTGACTAATATATCTGGCGAATGTCAACTTTATACAATCGCCAGTTGAGTTGATGTAGTGCATTGTTCCTTCATGAGCCACTGATATAAACAACTTCAAACATGACTTTGCACTGCTTTGTGTACTGATTGATATATTTGGCAAATGTCAACTTCATACATTTGTCAGTTGTCACGGTGTATGTACACCCACACACGTACAGATTTCTTCTCTTGTAGTTAGATATTAGCAGAAGTACCTATTAAGATCTCTGCCAGTTATAATGATGGTAAAACGATTCTTTTTCTACTGATGATTAGTTTGTAAGTGTTCTTTCCATCAAAGTCAAGTGGAGCAGCTGAACATATATCTGGAATGATCTAGAATTTTTGTGGAAAAAAACCCTACCCAGTTTGGACCCACTAACAGTATTTTTTTTTTTTCTACTTATTAATGTAAACTTTATCAAACCTATTCATAACTTTTAATGATATCTTCTACTGAAAATGAACGTAGGCAAAACCATTACCTCCTCATCTTGCTTGTTTTATTGTAAAGAAGCAAAGTTGCCTCCTGCGCAAGCAACTTATGAGGCAATTATTTTGTCTCTATTTCTTGAACGATCCTGTGAGACCCAAAAATTGTAATGATTGTGGGTTTTTATAGGGTGCTAGCCTGATGCCTGAAATAGACAACCTTACAGGGTTAAGGGGCTCCAGTTGTCCTGCTATTTACCTATAGCTGGCGAGAGAAGTGGATTTAGGCGCTTTGAAAGGGCATTAGCGCTATGTGAGTGCAGACTGTTCCAGCCAGAATGTGAACTCAGTTTGCCAATTTTATTCTCCGTGCTTTTTAACTGTTAGACCACCTGCGCCTGTTTTGACACATTGACAGAGTTATTTCTGCCAGGAAAAAAAGAGGAGGAAACTTGTATCTCTATGATTTTAGTTTCTTGAATGTTTATTCTGCACATTTTTTCCTCCTACTTTTTGAAATTTCATTTTATTAAATTCTTAACTCTGTAATTTAATCCATCTTTGCCATATAATCAAACTGCAATTTTGTTTCCGCTTCAAAACTGATTACAATAACATAAAATTTCTGCAATAAGAAAATGAAATTATAAGTTTCAACAGCTGCAATAGTTAAATATTTATATATGAGATTTTTTTTTTATTTAAGATATATAGTGATACTTGGTAAAAGAGAAAAAAAAGTATATCGAATTTATTTTATGAATTTTAACCAATTTTAAAATATAGAGCACTCTATCCTGCCAACAAATACAAAAAAACATAAGTATATATATATATATATATATATATATATATGTATATATATATATATATGGAAAATATCAAGCTAGTTTGTATATCACAAGAACCAGTTGTGTGGCATTACTGAAACTTGATAACTAATTAGAGGGAGACCTTACTGTGTATATATGTAAACAGATACTCTCCATGGGGTTTCTCAGTTGGCAGTAAAACGCCATTGAGTGAGCTTGTGTGCTATCCACATTTAGCCCTCTGTAATCTCTTACTTTTCCCAAAGTGGAGGTTTTCAGACCTTGGACAAGATTAAGAAAAAAGCTACAAGGCAACTGATGATGATCTCAGAAAAGAACTTGGCTGTCTGTTTCTAAAAGTAAAAGGAATTCTGGGATAGGTATGTTAGGTCTCAAGGGGAGTATTTCGAAGAAGATTAAGGTGCTTTTTCCTTAGGTTGGCCAATTTTCTTTTCTTTGTCAATGTTAAATGGCTGGACAGACAGACAATGTACTCCAGAGGAAGGCTAAAAGACTTTATCAATAGAAATATTGTCTTCCTTTCAGAAGTTATTTTGGAATTAACTCTAAGTAAAATAAGATAAAAATTGAGAAAAATGCGCTCATAATTTTGATAAGCCATATATCTATCTTGTCAGTTGTGTGTTGAGTTATATATTTCTGAATAATTACCCCTGTCAACAAAGTTGAAGAGGTATATGTACCACCTCTGTGTCTTTCCTTCCATCAGTCCAGATGATATCTACAAAAGTTCTCACTGAATGCCAATGAATTTGTGGAAGGATAGGCCATAGGGTAAAGGAGAGGAGTGAATTCTGGGATTTTTTTTTTTTTCATTGATATGCAATCTTTGGGTGCTTTCTAATTTTGTATTTGTATTCCATTAAATTCCTTTTTTTTTTTTCTGTCCTTAACAGAACAACTCAGTCCCATAATACACTTTTCCATTTCTTTCTATGCTCACTTTTTTTTCAAAAACTTATTTTTTTGACGACTTTCTTGAAAACCTGAATGGTTTCTGCGGAAGCCTTTTGTGCCGTGTTGACAATTAATCGGTGTAAACAGTTTCTTTTGGTTTTCCTCCCTGTTCATCGTTTTGAAAAGCCTTACTGACACGTTGCCATGGAGATGACTTTACAAGAAATACCAGTTGACATTCTTTTAGTTTCTGCTTTCAGGCGGATTATTCTCAGGCTGTAGGTCAACTTTCTACTGCATCTGTTTTGTCCGTCTGTCCTGTAAGCAAGCAGATTAAGAAGGATATATTTCTCTTCATACTAAATTTGTTCCAGATGTAGAGAGACCAAAATCACTTGCTTGACGGCCACATTTGGTTGCCTTCAATTATTATGAAGTTATTTCAAATTTATAGAATTTATATTATAATTTTTTGCAAATGGCAATTAATAATCATAATGAAGTATTGTCATTGGTATGTCACTATTACTGACAGAAGAAAGTTGATAAGCTAAGGATTCTCCCCTGTTTGAGCCTCATATTTTCTTCAAGAAAAACTCACGGAAATGGCCCTGTAATTAGCAGTTCATTCACTGCTAATAAGTTGTTTCCCAGAATTGTCTCCCTTGAATCGTCAGGTTTTTTTAATTTTTTTTGTTTTTTTTAATTGATTTTTGTATTTTTAAAAATTACTCTGAAACTAGTACCTGAGGGAATTGCTTTATTCTCCGAGTTGAAACATTTTAATGGTATTGTGCTGACAAAAATTGTGCTATGGTAACAAATAAAAAATGTACAGAAATTAGATTATTATGATATACAGCCTAAAGCCATGTATCCATCTTACTGTTTTATTTCACTGTTTGAAATGCAGTCACATGCCAATCTTTTTACCCATCTTCCCCCATGATTTATCTATTAAATAGAATATTTTCATGTTTGGGTTTGCCTGTTATGAATGACATTGTTATAACTTTCTTACCTAACAAGCAGAGAAAAGAATTATTAAGATTATCAAACTATGTTCTTTGATAATTTACCCCTGCCAAGTTCTAAGAGGCATTAGTATCATTAGTATCACTTGTGTCTTGCTGTCTGTCCACACAATATCTCCAGAAGTTCTCGAATTTTAACAATTTTGTGGAAGGATGAATCATCATACGAAGAAGAAGAAGAAATTGAATTTGGAGCAGGTCCAGATCACCACTCCTGCATCATATATATATATATATATATATGTGAACTGTTTTCATTCAGTATTTAGTGATGATGACATCAATGGAGGTATTTGCTTTTTAGTTCAAACTGTTACCCTGATTTTAGTTGTTATAGTCACAGTATATTTTTGATGAATCACCACAAGCCTTGGTGATACAATCTGAAAACTCACTTTTATGAACTCCATAAAATGTGAACAGATAAAAACAAGCTTGGCTATGCCAGGGTCAAACTCTCTTGCTTTATTAAAATCTAAAAGGTAAACAAAATGACATTCATTTCTTCTCACAATATCATTCCAAAACCACACGTCCCATTTCAACTCTTTTTTTTTTTTTTTTTTTTTTTAGTAGTAGTAAATTGGATTTACAAATTTTAGTAAAACAAGTCAACTTTTGTTGGATTTCAGAAGTGGGTGTGAATTCCTTCTCAGCTTTTGCGTATGTCACTGTTATTTGGTTTGGTCACTGTTATCTGTTGTTACATACAAAAATAAGTTTGACAATTATATAGATTTTGTGTAAAGGTTTTTCTTCTGTCATCTTCAGTAAAAATGTCTCGGTGATGGATTTTTGCTTGAAAGCATTGTGACCAAAGTTATTATATCAAAAATCTTTCCTCAGCTGTTATGATATTTCAAGAAGAAAGCATTACATGAAACAGTTCTCATTTTTTTTTGTTTTTGTAAGCTCATCATCCATCTATGGGAGCCTGTGTCAGAGTATGATTCATCACTTTCTGTATAATCTGTATCCCTGTTTCTTGTTTAGATATACTTTGGCATCTGTTGTGAAAGTAGTGAGATGTTAGCTTTTTGTACTGAGTAAACAGACCAAGTGAGTGAATACATATACCTCTTCCAACCTCATTGGCAGAGGTATATGTATTCACTCACATCTTTCTGTCTACCCTGAGTTCTTCAGACATTTTTGGACTGCTACCCAGTTTAATTTTATTCAACAACCGCACAATGACATAGAATAACCCCACTTCCTGACATATATCATGTACAAATGTATAGTACTAGCACCCTCATCGTGCATAAAACAAAAGACTACTATTAAGGTTATGATATAATAGACCAATAAAATTTTTTTGATATACTCATATTTGTATTTGAAATCTAAATTATTTATTGTCACCAACATTTTTTCACTTTATATTTATTCATTATTTATTGTGAACCTGTGACCCATTAATTTCCTTGAGAAAAGCCTTAGTTATGACACATACTTTGAAAAATCTTTATCAATCTCCAAATGTTCTCAATGAATTTCAACGACATTTTCTGAAAGGGTGGGCCATGGGCAGATTCATAATTCATCAGGATGGATACAGGAATTTTCTCTTTTTACTGACACTTCTCCTGCATCATAGCTATTAATGAACTGATTTTCGATCAGTTTTTTTCAGTGACAATGGCATTGACAGACTTATGCGCTCTCTGTATGCTTTATATTTTTAAGTAATAGGATGTTGGTCTGTTTATCTATACAATTAGCTTGCCATTACAGTCTCTGTACTACTTTGTTAAATTGGCTTTACTGCCTACCAGTTGCTTGGTCATCGTTGCTCTTCGGGGTTCAAGTACAGTTCAAGATAAGAGCCATAAAGAAAATGCATGCATGTTGATGGAAAACATAAGCCTTGCGAAAACTGTGGAGCTTGAAATAACAAGGAAGAACATGTAGTGTGAAAAAATAAACATCTTGCATTTTATTTCCATGTATCACCTGATGAGTGACGCCCTGCAATTTTCAAAACACGAGACAAGGCTGGGGCGAACAAAAAATCCAATGATACATTGATAGGAAGTGATGCAAAATGCATGGATGATGGCTCAATCCTGGATTGCTCTGCCACTGTCTCCCACTGCCCCATCTGATACTCATGATATCTCCGGCTCTCAAGTGGGTCCTACCGAATATATAACTTCTGCTTTCTTTGGCAGGCCCAATTGAGATTAAATTTGCCATCCTTGTCCACTTGAGCCACTTCAAAATGCAACACATCTGTCCTCTTCTAATCGTATTTATTGATCTTGTTAGCTTGTATCTCTTGCTTGATGATTGACATCATACTAAATTTGCCAGTAGTGTATGTTCAAGTTCAAATTAAGGCCGGAACTTAATCCTTTTTATTTTAAAGTCTGGTTGACCTCCCCTATGTGGGACATTTTGGAGCTATGAGAACTTCATCAGTACTGTTCCATTCAGTATTGGTATTAAGTCCATTTAAATACTCATAAAATCTACAGTGTCCATGTTATGGAATCTCTTTAAATTTGTTTCTTTTCTGTTGACTCCTTGTGGAGCATAGGGCTGCAACTACTTAGTTACAGTTTGATTTGCGAATAGATTTTTACTGGGTGGAGTTGCCTCACTCACAATTCCCCTCTTTAGGCTTGAGTCAAGATATGGTGATTGCTAAGCTGTAAGATTTTTTTCCTGTCAGGATGAGCTTCTCTTAGATGAACTGCTTTTCACCCATAGCAGGGGTGCAGGATTCATGCCTTTCCATTTGTGTTAAGTAAATGTTAGTAGCTTTAGCTGAGACTTTGATTAGGTCTGCCAATTCCATGTCGGTAACTGTAACACCACATTGAACCTCTCTTTGAATTGGATTTATTACTATTTCTTATAAACTGCGAAACTATTTTACTTTCTTTGTACCATTCGGTGACCTTGATCTCTGCCTTTGAAAATATACACAAACCGCACGCACACAACTTTGAAATATATTCTTTCCTACTCCTTGTTCCTCACTTTACCACCAGACCCCTTAAATGACTGTTTTGCTTGCTTTGAGTATCAGCTTCAGTGCCTTCTGACACCCCCCCCTGGCCCCAAGGCATGGTGGAGCTTCACTTTCATTAAAACCTCATGTATTTATACGAACCCCCCCCCCCCCTTGTATAACCAACCTACCAGCCTACACAAAATAATTTGTTCCTGTACTCAGAGCTGCTCCTAAAGAGCATTCATCTACAGAGCCATTGTAGAAACTGATTTTATCTTTTCTGTTGGTGTATTTCGAGATAGACTGAAAATCCAAGGTACTTGTTCAAGGCTGACATTCTGGGCTTATCATAAGAACTGCAGAGGAAGCACCTGCTCTGTTCACAATTAGAATCTGTCAACATAGGTTTCTTCAGTTTTTAGATTGGTCTGGCCGGCTATGTATCACACACATAGGCTGCAACAATGAAGCTAGAGGGCT
This sequence comes from Thysanoteuthis rhombus, assembly GCA_963457665.1. Classification (NCBI taxonomy): domain Eukaryota; kingdom Metazoa; phylum Mollusca; class Cephalopoda; order Oegopsida; family Thysanoteuthidae; genus Thysanoteuthis; species Thysanoteuthis major. The sequence goes on along the minus strand of OY735225.1, from coordinate 21,296,774 downwards.
GAAAATTGAAATATTAACTTATTATGTCAAGAAAAAAGTTTTTTTTTGTTTTTTGAAAATCCCTCCCAACCAAATAGTTCTTAGTGGTTAGGATTATTTACAATGTAAATTTATGCTAAACCATTTCCTTGGTTTGTGTCCAGTGTTCATGCCTTTTTTTTTTTCTTTTAGAAAATTTCAGATCTTTTTTTTTTAGTGACTGGTCAACAAAAGATGGAATAAGTAACTTATTCATTGATCGCTCCCTTTTCAAATTTTTGAATCGACCCCCCCCACTCTTCAAAAAAATGACATGCTGCCAAAAGAAGTTGGTCATTCGATGGTTTCTCTTTGTGACCTGAGTGACTAACCATGTCTATTAAGATTGTGGGTTTCTTGTAATCTATATGCCAGTCTCTCAAGATGATCTATCTGTTGGTTCATCTTTCTATGTAAGTGCTTCTCAAACTGTGTGCCCTTGCACAATAGTATGCTGTAACTATCTCCCAAATGTTCCATAAAAATTTTTTTCCTGATATATAAAAAAATGTGTTGAGCCTTGAATGTATCCACTGCAGGAATTATAACTGTCCAGGTTCCTCCACCAAGTTGCTTATCTTGTGGTTTTATGACTGAATTCTGTGAGATCTGAACCTCTCAGCAACAGATAAAGAAAGGGATGATCAGTACGTATATATGAAAGCTTTGTTCATTGCTTACTGAAATATTTTTGTCCAATTCATTTCATTTTTACATTTGGTGTGCTCCATAAGTCAAATGTGTATTTTTGTAAGCTGTCTTACTATACAGTTTGAGAACCATTGGTTTATATGGCTATCTATATATCTCTTGATGTTCTAACTGTTATACAGGTCTCTAAAAAACTGAAAAAACTTCTAAAAGAGTTACTTCTTCTGCCACACACATAATCACACATTTGCAAACCAATACAGCTATAACATAAGGCCAGTCTATACAGTCTATGGTTCTGGTATCCCTCTTAACTGAAAGCTGGAGAAAAAACTTGGTAACAGCCTTAGATAGTCTTCAATATCTATACATGATGATTACAATTCCAAATTCTTCAATTTTTTTTTGTGCTCCAGACGAGATTGAGTAACTCAGTATGAAATATCTACTGTATTTGTTAAAAGCTTGCATATACTACGTCAATGTTCATCGGTAAATCTATTAAATCCTTTCTTACATCTGTACCAAACTATTCATCTGTTATCCATCTGTACTTACCTATTTATCTTGAACATCTTATTTAGTTACATAATTCATACCTATCTGTTCATCTGATGTACATTGGTGCCTATTTTTTCAGTTGTTGCACATTGATCCTTACCTGTTCATCTGTTTTACTTCTGTACGTAATTATTCATCTGTTTTACTTCCGTACGTACCTGTTCATCTGTTTTACTTCTGTACGTACCTGTTCATCTGTATTACTTCTGTACGTACCTGTTCATCTGTATTACTTCTGTACGTACCTGTTCATCTGTATTACTTCTGTACGTACCTGTTCATCTGTATTACTTCTGTACGTACCTGTTCATCTGTTTTACTTCTGTACGTACCTGTTCATCTGTATTCCTTTTGCACCTACAAGTTCATCTGTATTACTTCTGTACCCACCTGTTCAGCTTTTTTCCTATTTTGATAGTTACATGATTTATACCAATCTGTACATCTGTTGTACATCTGTATCTCATCTGTTGTACATCTGTGTCTCATCTATTCAATTGTTGTACATTTTTCTTATCTATCTTTTTTCAATTTATACCTATTTATTCATCACGTCTGCATCTGTACCTTATCTATTGTACATAATGTATACCTGATCATCTGTTGTACATCTTTCCTATCTGATAACATAAGGTATACCTGCCTGTTTATCTGTTGAACATCAGTACCTACTTGCTCATTTGCTGTGCATCTGTTCTGTATCTACTTAGGGTCCTTCATGGTATATCTATTGCAAAAAAACAAAAACAAAGGTTACTCAGAAGTGTTCATCTCCTTAATCACTACTGGGTTACAGGGTACCAATGACAGGGAAGAACCCTCTTGTATTGCAGACTTTTGGAAATGCTGTACTGCATTCTTCATAGCATCGCTTGGGCAAGGGGAATTACTTTGCTGTGCCAAGCTATTCTCCAACTGTCCATTAATGATTCTGTTGGTATAGAAAATAAGCAGGTCATAATTGGTTCATTTGGACCCTGAAATTTACAGTCTGTTGGGAATAGTGCTGGGAATTGTAGAGTTGGACACTTTCTATATCTTGAAGTTATTCCTAGCATTGCTCCCTCCATTGATCTTTGTGTGACCCTTGGTTTGTTATCAAGCAATTTCCATATCTGTATGCCCTACACTGTTTCAACCACATATATATATTTACATATACTTATATACGATCTTAGAACTCCCAGTCTGTATTTTGATAAATCTTCAGTTATCTCTTATACATGTAAACAAAGCATTTATGGTTGTGTATACATCTAATTGTCTTTTTTGAAATGCAATAATCCACTCTATTACTTTTTTGTTATTCCAAATGTTGCCATTAAATCTCTTTCCAATTAATTAACACATTTATCTCAACTAATTCCTCATCTGTCTACAAAAACACCAGCTAAATAAAATCCCCCATCTGTCATGTTTTCTCTTGCTCTCCCTTTAAACGTATGCCAATTCTGATGGTGTATGTATGTATGCTTTGAACTTGGTGAGTGACTGCATTGTTAACAAATGTCACATTGTCTTCAACTGAACCAAGAAGATAACAAAGAAGAAGTGGGTTCATCTTTCATATTAGGAGGACATATACCAATTCTAATGGTGAATGTACGCTTTGAACATGGGAGTGGTTTGAAGGAAGATTATTTTTCTCTGCTTCACTATCAGCAAAAACAATTTCTGAAGTCATTATTAATCTTTTGCTACTATTTACTTTCATATTAATTGTAGTTACTTCTTATCACTACTAAACTGAACAGTTTCCCTTCAGCAGTGAGTAAATAAATTAACAGCGCTGACTAGAATAAAGAATAAGTTCCTCAATGCTGGAGGCTGGCTCACTTCCGAGTGATTATATCTTTAACAAATGTGGCATTGTCTTCTATTGAACCAAGAAGATAACATTTTTGCCCAGAGGCAGAGGTGGTGGTGGTGGGGGGACTATTTGAAAAGGCCCCCACCCAGAGTCCCTAATGGAGGGGGGGACCCCAAACCTCTAAAAAAATGTAGTTCACCTATTGCATTTGTACCACTGACATGAAACAACAAGAAGAATGTATTCGTACATACATGAATTGCAAAATAATTATTCAGTCTTTGGGATTGTTTTTCATCGATTAAGTGAGTTTGTCTATTCATTGCAAACTTTCCTTTTTTATCAAATCATTAAATTTTGAACAGAGTCCCTCAAAGAGCCATGTCCCCTGGCCCCCACATCTCTAGCTACACCACTGATTAGAGAAGATGACAAAGAAGAAATGGGCTCATCTTTCATCTCAAAACTATGAAAACTCAAGGAACCCTTTTATAGAGTGAATATTCTGGCAGACCCTTATTCTTATCATTTATTTCTTAGACAATATTTGATGAACTACAATAATGTGCAATTTTTAGCCTTTAAATAGTATATCTATTTTAAAAGGATTATATTAATTTGAATTCTAATGCATGGTACAGGTTTATGTTATTGATTTTTTTTCAATAGCTGTTCAATGGATGTTCAAATCATCATCCATTGAACAGATGATGATGTTTCTCTGCTTCAAAGTTCACTATGTCAGGTTCAGAAGGAACACTGCTGTGAATCCCCAAGCATTATTTGACGGACCTTCAGGGATCTGTGGATCCCAGTTTTGCAAACACTGCCATAGAAGCATACCTATTAGAAACTGCCAACCAAAACTGTCAAAATAGGTTTCTCCAGTTTTCAAGTTGGTCTGGCTTGCTTGCTTGCTATGTATCATGCATGCCCAATGCACTAATGGAGCTTGATGACTGAATTTTTCTATGTTCACTCTCTATAGTGTCGAGAAAAAAAAAAGTTTTTTTTTTGTTTTTTTTTCCTTTTTTAAATTTCTCCCTCAAGTAGGTTTTTAGTGGGGGTTCAGTTTGCAATGTAAATTCATGCTGAATTGATCCCTTATTTTCTGTCCAGCACTATTAAAATTAGTCTTTGAAAATTTATACTTTTTTTAGTGATCACTGGCCAATGAAAGGTGAGAGAGAATTTATCCATTGGTCATCCCTAGCATAACATGCTGTCAAAAGACATTGGTCGCATAACTGTTTTTATTAACTAACCAAACCTGTCTGTATTGTTATTAATCTACTTTACTCATGATAATTTGTCATTTTATTACTGATTAACGTTTTTAATATTTTTTGTAGAAGGTTTGCTCATTTTAATGAGAATTTCTTTTCATTTATTTTGCAGTGTTTGTATCGCTTGTTTACGAATTCATTAAAAATTGTTGATTTGAGAGATATAATGAGTATATTAAAAGTTAACCTTGGTGCAAATGTTCAATTAATATTCTACTGATCATGTACTATAATAATTTGGCACAGATATGATACCGGTCCCTGGCACATTTGGAAAAAAAACTTGCCTTACTGATTTAGGACAAGAGTTACTCTCACATTTTTACAAATGACAAAAAGCCAAAAAAAAAAAAGAAGTCTGTCGTACTTAGGCAGATGTATCTATAGAGGTAGAGAGACTAACTTTTACTCTGTTAGATTGTTTTCTTCCTGTTGAGTTCCTTACTTGGTTAGTTGCCATGCTCAAACAACTGGTGCCACAAATGACTGGTGCCACGTGGAAGTCTCTGGTAATTTTGGCCTATTTATTCCGCCTGCAAGTACTTATATTTATTTACAGTATTTTTTCTCCACACCCACACCCAAGCTTTTGGGTGGAGTTTGGGGTTGGGGTTGAACTATTAACGCATAGCTCTCTGACTCTCCTATGAGTATGTATGTGATATAGTTATTCTATGATTTGTTCTTGTTATTGGCGAATAAACGTATTTGAAATATATAATGAAGAACAAAATTTTTTGTCAAGTTTTATAATCTTCACAGAAGTTTTACTCAACACATATTATTCTGATTAACTACAGAAATGAGATCTGATTGAAGTGTACTATATATATATATATATATATATATATATATATATATAATGTACAAGCACACTTGGTATTATCCCAAAATTTGTGAAATTTGAAAAGATAGATTAATGTGTTTACCAGTCAAGTTATCCTCTATTTCCTTCAACTCACCAGACATTTCATACTTTTCTTGAAATCACTCCACCAAGAAATGAAGAACCTTATTTTCTGTCTTCTGTTCTCAAAAGTTTAGGGTAGCTATTCATATTCATATATATATATATATATATATATATATATATATTATATATATATATAACACCCCATATTTTGCAGCATATAGGATGTACCCGGTAAGGTTTTTGGTGATATATCATATATACATTCTAATAATGCCTGGATCATTAAACTACAGTAACTCATAGATCCAAGGCTTGATGCCAAGCATGACTTTCATGGTAAAGTGTGCCAGGTGATTTTGAGATATATATTTATATATACATACACACACACACACACACGCACACTCCTGACATAAGTGACCTAGCGAATAACTCCTCTGCTGACTGTACATTTTGTGTTTTCTTTGATGCTAAGGATAATAAATAAAAATAATAGTTACCCAAGAAATATTTATCTTAATCATTTGCATAGCAAATTGCTCAGTTTCACCTGTCACAACACAAGAGACCCTAAATTATAAGAGTCATCCATTACTTTCAAAAATGCAAATGATCCAATGGCATCAGATAATACTTCAAAATAAAGCTTCTTTGATCAAGTCATCAGAAGGTGTGTTTTCTCTATCAGGGAAAACAGAAGTTGTTTTATTCTTCTATGATGAGTGTACAGTCCAAATAAATAAACATCCTGTTATAGCTCAGATTTACCCCTAGGTTTAATCCTAAAATAGAATTGAGATGAAAGAAGTATTATTCGAAGAGTTTTTTGGATGATTGAACTTCTTCTTGTTTATATTGTTGACACAATGTTTTGGCTGTTCCATTCTATGGTCTTCTTCAGGAGCAATACACAAATGTAATGGTGGTAAACAATTGTTTTTTTTATATAACAGCAATGCTCATCACAGAATATCATGAAGAAAATGGGAGTCCAAGACATTATAAAAACTATTAAAAAACTTAAATGGCAATGGCCAGGCCATGTTGCAAGAATGGCAGACAACCGATGGATATCACTTCTCACAACATGGATCCCCTGAGTTCACATGCGAAACTGAGGCCAACAGAATACAAGATGGAGAGATGAACTTGACAAATTCAGAAAATACTGGCTCCATGACGCCCATGATGGAGAATAGTGGCGAATCCTGAGGTTTATGTCCAACAACAGATGTTAAAAGACTGATGATGATGACGATTGCTCATAATGTAAGATTCGGGTGGTTTGTTTTTTTTGTTTTGTTTTTTTTTGTACTATCCAATTTGAATAATTCGCCTAAAGAAAAGCTGTTGAAATGGATTGGCCGAAATGTGTGAACAAAAAAAGAGATCCTTCATTCAAAAAATCCTTTGAATGTTAATGACCTTTCTCAAAATTATATATAGAAAGAAGTGCTAGTCGAAGAATTGATAATAATGGACAATGGTTCATCTATTTCACACATGGACAACCATAGGTTCAAGGACCAGATACGGACTATGGCAACATTTTTTGTGGCCCATGGCCAATCTTGGCATTTATGTAAAATTTCTCACAAGAAGTCAATTTTATGATTTACATTGTAAAATTGCTATTGTTTTGGCTTTACAAATCAATAATATGATAACTGTTATTCATATTATTGTCTTAGATAAAAATAAAGTACTCTTCCTCCTTCTTCTGCTAGATCAAAAAAAGTTGGCCAAGCTTGACCTAATTCAAGAAAATTTTGTCTTTTCAATCATTTTGTCTTTTATTTGCCAAGTACCAGAATCCCTCGCTTTTCAAAAGTTAGTCTTATTGCGTATCTTTGCTTTAAAAATAAAGAGATCCCAAAACAGATATAGCTTTCAGCGTTTGTTTTTCAGCCAAGCAATTATAGAAGCAACATGCAACTTTTTCCTCTCACCTGAACACCTCAGTCTCCTGTTCCTCCCATTGTTTCCAACCTCTTACAACTCTGCTTAACATCCCATAATCATTATTTTTTGGAGGCTGGGGACACTCAAAAAGATTTCCTATATGAATAAGGATTAATTGCTTCTTAGATTGACACCATTTTAGTTTGAAGGTTTTTGTAGGAATGCTCAACTTTTGGCTAGAAGGGGAAATCTGTGCTTAGTCCCCATTTATAACGCAGGTGTTGGGACCCAAGAAAGACAAACGCCTGATAACTGATCTGTTGAAAATCTGAAGTCAATTACATGAACCGAAACCAGTTCTCTAATGTATGAAGGTATTTTTTCAGAACAAAATCAAAGAAATTATGTGTTAAACCCCATGTAATTATGTTAATTAATTATAAATTGAAGAAATTTGATTTTTTAGTCGTTAAGTAATTCTGTTCTTATGCATGTTTTTCTTGATGAGTGGACGATACTATGAGCAAAGTTGTTCGGATCTACAACCTATCCACTTTATATCGCAAACTGCGTTATAGCAAGAGATACCTGTACTGATATTTGCATGTGAGGCTGAACGTTATGTGTCTGGTTTAATGTTCGAGCACTTAATCAAGAAATGATTTACTATATTCTGGACCATACCATAGAGCTGGAAAAGTGTTCTTGTTGCTTGCCTCTTTCATACCAGTGTCTCAAAGATAGTGACGCTTAAGTATTTGCCATTTTGCAAATGACGACCACTTCTATTCTGCCTCACAACCTGACAGCTGCAATAAAAATATGTCAGGGTATTACTCATTAACTTATGTGGACCAACATCTTCATCTTATTTGCTTATTTTAATCTGTATTTTAATACTGAGGTGTAAATTCATGAATTTTGATTCTTACCCTGCTACCTTAGTTCACTATGTATTAAACCAATAATGCCAATCTAATAAACTGCTTCATATTTATACTTTTCACATCATCATCAGTGGAATATTAAGATGGAAGGAGTTTATTACATTAGTATCCTGTGAAAGAAGAGATAGTTTATGAGGTTGCTGTGTTTATATTAATGATTTTCCTCAGGTGTGTGTGTTCTGGAGTTTCTTCCATCTTTTATGAGTTTGGTCTATACATTCATTCAGTTCATATATTTCTTCAAATGTTGGCTATTGCCAAAAAGTGTATGCCCTCTGTACTTCTGTTGTATTGAATTCATGGTGATTTGTGCCAAGTTATTTATAGGAACTTTGTCCTCCTCTTTCTTCTACCCAAGCCCCTTAAGCTCTTCTTCCTCCTTCCGACCTCAGCTCTTTAATCTAATTCCTCCTATACCCCTCCCCCAGCTCCTTTGCCTCTTCTTTCTTCTATGCTAGCTTCTTAGCTCTGTCCTTCTCCTCCCACCTCAGCTCTCTCCTCCTTCCATCTCCTCCTCAAACCCATTCCTCTGCCAGCATTAGCTCCCTAGTCCTTTCTTTCTCCCACTGCAGTTCGATAGCCCCTTGGTTTTCCTCCTCCTTCTATCCAGCTCGTTAGCCCCTTCCTCATCTTCCCACTTCAGCTCTTTCCTCCTCCTCTTCCTTAGTTTCCCCTCTTTCCACCTGAGTTCCTTTGCTACTCGAAATATAAACATCAGTTGCACTTGTTCAATCTATTAAATTTGATAGATTTCCTGAATATTTACGCATACCTCTGTTGATAATTCATTTTTCGAAATGTTACCTGAACATTCAATGAAGTGTGAACTCTTCTTTCTCTCTTCGTCCATAGCTGTGAGAATCAAGCAAAACCATCATTAGAAAGACAAAAGCCGAGTAGTGTTCTTTCCAACCTTGTTTTCATTTCAGCCGGCCGGCATTTTAAATATAGAGAGCAGCATATCAGCCGTGGCTCTCTGAATGTGTGCGTGTGTATGTCAGGTGTAAAATTAGCAGATGAATACAACATCAGTTCCCCAACAAAGGTTGACCTGATCTGCTATGCTATGGAAATCACTGAAGCATAACAAAATAGTGAAACTCTCTTTGCAGGCCCTCACCTTTCCCCTCCTCCCCACATACATGCCTTGGAAGTTCTATGTTATCCGAGGTTGCTTCACTAGAATCATGATCGGTTGATTTTGCTCGAAGAAAATCAAGTGGCCATTGTTGAGTGAAGACATTTTGGAATTGGTAGATCGGCCCTGATTCTAGATAGCCTTGTAATAGTAGGGAGGGAGTTCTGAATGCAGAATGGGGGTGGCACTGGAAAGGTGGTGGGGGTTCTAAATGCAAGATGAGGGGGTGGAAGCACTGGATACTGATGGCACCATTGAGGAATTTGCTGAAGGAGAAAATTCTCATTTTAAATTATCAACAAGCTGTGTTATAGGATGTGATGTATGTATGTATGTATACCTCCAAGTCTGCAGCCGAAGGATGAAATGAACATTTTTCACAACAAATATTTATTTTTCAACATAAGTGCATCTACAAGGAAGGAAATTAATTCAGACGTAAATGTTAATCCCATAGATTGAACATAATACAATCAAAATATCAGATAAAAATTCTGTAATAACCAAGTGCCAGAATACGGTCTTGTGTGTGTGGATACCATGTACATATAAATTCGTACATATGTATGCATATTTCCTTACGTGTATATTTGCTGATAGATATGCCAATATGCATGTAAGTATTCTGGACTTGTGCCTAAGCTAAGCTTTGTTAATATCTACATATACATTTATGGACTTAATGAAGGTAGATTTCATCAGCATATTTATAAGTGGCAAGAGAATATTACTGAATATACTTCAAACCAGTCAACATTTTTGCATGAGAGAAGTGATTCATCTCATCTGAACTTTGACTAAGTAGAAGTGGTAATGCCTTATTTTAGTCCAAATTGGGCCATTAATAAATAAATGCCTCCTGATCATAACGATAAATGTTAGGTTCTTTTTATCTTTTTCTTTTTTAAAATTTTTGACTAGTATTTACTTTTTTACTGTTAGTTGCTTTCTATTGCAACTTCCCCTGGCCATCACTCTATGGCAGTAAGTAAACAGTGCAGATTGGAAATAAAAAAATTAGCTGTTCATGACTCAAACTATCATATTTTTTTTTTTTTTTTTTGCTTTAGGGAAACCTGATTCAGTATACCAGCTGCTCTTACAGACTGAGCTGCAAGAACCGTATGGTTGGTAGAGGATCAAATCTAACCTTTAACCTACCTTTCATTCTCCTCAATTTGTTATTGTTTTTACTCTTGTAGTATTTATAGCTGCAATATTATCTTTATTTACATATTTTTTTATTAGACGAAACATAGTCAACCATGATTAATTTCTAACGTGTGTATTTTATTTCACCATATTATTTTAGTTGCTTTTTATTGCAACTTACTCAGACTTTCAGTCTACTGCAGTTAGTTAGCAAGCAGTATTCTTTCCCAATTTTATTTGTTTTCTATTGATTTTAGTGTTTCCTTCATTTTCAAACGACTCAAATGACTTGAGTTCAGTTTTTATAACACTAAACAATACAGAATTAATAAATATTACCTGAAATATCAGAATCTGATTTAAAGCAGTCATTCTGAATGGGGGGGGGGGTAATATTGCCTTCAAGGGGGCAAAAGTGGAGTTGAGGGGTGGGCAATAGATTTTAAAAAAATAATCAAAAGGTGGTTGGAAAGAAAAAGGTTGAGAAAGCCTGATCCGAAGCATCAAATGTCAAACCTAAATAAAGTTATGTTCAAGATTCATTTAAGGTCATTCAGGCCGGGAGTACACGTTAATGCGCTCTAAATTTCACAGTCATTTGGAACAGAATATGAGGTCACATGACCATTATATTTGTATATTTTTGGCACAAATGAAATCCATATCTTGTAAACTTCAAAATGATATAGATGTCTTCCCAGAGTTCCTTAGAAACTGAGAAAACCTAAACCTATCATTGTACTCGCTACCTTTGCTTTGTAACCCTTTAAAAAACCAGACCTGAATGAGTTAAATGTTGGACCAGATACTTGAAAAAATATTTATTCCATATATTTTTCAGAGTTTTGTTTTTGTCTTCTATTTTTTCTAACACAGCATTTCTGTCAATGTATTCTTCGACATTTACTCTTGTGTATATTCTTTCTGATTCTTAATATTTGCTTATTACCCTCTTCTTATAATACACCGATTTATTTGAGCTAGTGTCCTCGTCTTGGTTGTTATAGTCACAACATTTCAGCTGTTATACCCTCTGATCTTCTTTAGGTGTCTGTTGTGGTCAGTAACCTTCAGGGAACTTTGAATCAAATCCTTCATTCAATCCATGGGGGTAGATTGTTCTTATTCTACTATCCATGCTAGAGGATCATTCAATTCTTCGTAGTTAATTCACCCTCATGATGTTGATTGTCTGCGTGAATCAGGATATATGATTGTTCTGCACTAACTGATCCAAGGATCGAAATTGCATCCGCCAGATTACTGGATACTCTTTAAATAACGCTAGGCCACGTGTCCCATAGGAAACACGGAAAGAGGAAACAAAAGAAAAAGTTGAAAGAAAAACTAGTAAAAAATTTATGATGGAATTGTTCATCTAAGAAAATTTCTAACGGGATGAGGATGGTCCGAAAAATACATTGAATGTTTACAATTCTCCTCTCAGCTTCTGAGACAAAAGAATTTCTTTTTTTTTTGTGCCACTTATTTATAAAATTCAAAGAGCAGCCATAAGTCTCTCTGTTCTACCTATCCAATTATGTTCATTCAAATTTTGTAATCACGTTTCTTGACAACCTGCTTTAAACTGTTTGTTATGAAAAAAGCTCTGTTTAAAAGAAAGTATTCTATCTTCAATAAAGTCTTTGGTCCATTCTCATCATCTTCTGGGCTGGCAACAGGGGCAGTCACCCTAGGGGCCAAGTGCTATAAGGCACCTGTCATGTGTCTGAGATAAGATTTTCCAAGTACAAATTGGAAAAGGGGTAAATTAAACAATAAAAACAGTTCTGAAAATACTCTGTTGTGAAGTCAGATTTTTCAGGAATATCTGACAGTTAAGTACTTTTTGTGGTGAAACTGAAAGAAACAATAGACACAGAAAATTTACCCGATTATTGTAAGAAACTTTTTATTCCAATATATCTATATTTATCCCTGAAAAAGCAAATAGATTCAGCTTGCCTGGGGAACCAGGACCTCTAGAGCCAGCCCTGATGATTTTTTGTACGTGTTTTCACACTTCAGCTTGATCACTGTGTAGCTCTCTCGGCTCTCTTTCGGAAACCAGGTGATTCATTCCCAGGTAAAGGAAGAAACATAATCCAATTAAGCCTCTTTGGGCTTTGGTAAAATTAAAAAAACAGATGTTTCACAGTCACTCAACTCAGCACACCTGCCCATCTATTGTGTTGAGTGTCTGATACATTGAGGTCACTGATGATGCCATAGCTATGTAGGTATAACCTCAGTTGCTGGAAAATACTGTCTAAACATTCAATTCATGCTATAAAGTGATTGATAGGCAAATTGTAACAGTCTGGTGAGGTCTAAAATATTTGGGGTCAGATATTTGGTGGTCATTGAAGTTATCTGTGCAGGTGATGGAAACAGCGGACCTTTTGCTTGATCTTTCTTTTCAACATAATTTAAAGAACGGTTGCATTACATTTCATACGATTTTTGCTGTTGATACCAAGTTTGTCTGGAAAGTAACCAGCTATTTATTATTAATGGAAAAATAGCCTACCTAGGGTAATGATACCTATGTCCCCTTCAAAGTACTCCCCTTGGAACATCATGCACTTATCTCAGTGTCCTTTTTCAATAATGTCATCAACTGCCTCGTTGTATTCTCCTAATCTTGTCCGCTTAACTTTACAAACTGACCAATTCCAGTCCCAGCATGTAATCCACACTGATACATGAACTGACCAACTCTAGTTTCAGTTTGTAATCCATACTGAGATGCAAACTGACCAACTCCAGTTCCAGTCTGTTAACCACACTGAAATACAGACTGACCAACTCCAGCCTTTAATGCACACCAATATACAAACTAATTATTACTATGGCTGCTCTTAGTCATAGCCTTTTACTGACCAACTCCAGCCTGTAATGTAATGCACTCTGATTTTCAAACTAATTATTACTATTGTTATTTGTGATAGTCGTTTAGCTTGAAACTTACTCGTTCATTACCAGTTTCTTTTATTCCTGATGCTAATTTGTTGGTGACACATATCGACCCAGTCCTTCTGGTTTCTCTCTAATTTCCTCATCTTGTCGTATCAGATTTCATTAGGCAACATCAAAACCTGATGACTGAATATCTCGCTGATAGTTGATAATGATCAACTCATTCCAAAAGTTAACATCTGCCTGGCGCCAGGCTCTCTCCAATGCCTGCAAATCAAGACTTATTTTACTAGCATAATATCCATTGAAAAATGACAGGATTTTTTGTGGGATTATTTACGTATGGGTGAATTATACAAATATATATTATAACATAAACGTATTCATTTGGATGAAATTAACTTGCAAATACCAAGTCAAGAGTTTGTTTTTTTAATGATTGTGATTATTACCCAACTCTCCCAACAAAGTTCGGAAGGTATATATATTTGGTCGCATCTTTCCGGATGATAGCTCCTCAAGTGCTGTTTGAAATTTTGTGGAAGGCTAAGCAATAAAGTAAGGGAGGGTCGATTATTTTGGGGGCGGTTCCAGGAATTTGTATTTGAGAGAGATTTTTCTGTTTGTGTTTTTTTTTTGTTTTTTTTTTTCCTCATACATTTATATACATGCTCATGTCTATCCACACAATATCTCCAAAAGTTCTCCATGAATTTCTGTCTGGAATTTAGTGGAAAAGTAGGATGTGCTATGGAAGAAGTGATGGCATTGACATAGGTATGCATTCTCTGAGTACTTTCTAATTTGAAATAGTCATTGATATTTCCTTTTATATTCAAAAAAGAATGATATTGATGACCTATACTCATCTAAAAGAATAAAAGCTAAATTTAAAATTTTCATAACAGTTTACCAATACAGCCTTTAGTTTATCACTGCTTCTTCAATTATTTTTCATTCATATTCATTTTTTCTAATAACAATACTGATGTGTTGAATGAAATTTATCCATCTTTGAGAACTATGATGATAGATGTAGAGGCGAACCCACTCACACATAGTTTTGTGCTGTAGCATATGCAAACACACAGAGAATTTGCTTTACTCCTTTCCTTTCTTTCCGTTTACTTTAGCATGACACAAAGTAACAACTGTACAAACAAAAAAGCAACTTTTATTTGGTTGGTGCAAAAATAATTGTTTCTTGTTATTTTTAACTTGGATGCTAATTTCGGAATGAACTATTATTCAACTATGTTTATAGAAAAAACATGAATTTTGCTTTATTTAATCTGAACATTTTCTTTTCACTATTTGTTCTGATTTATTTGAGCCTGTCAAATCAAAGATTGGAAAAAAGCAAATTTCGAGCAATTTTGTTCGACCAATTCTTGTCCATGACAACGCCTGATCACATGTCACACGAGTGTCCTTGCATAAATTGAACAGACTTGGCTATGTAAACTCTACCTCACCCAGCTGACTCAACAGACCTCTCTCTGATTGACCACTTTTTCAAGCATTTTGACGACTTTCTATTGGGAAGGTCTTCAACAATCAAGCAACAGTTCAAAACGCCTTCAAAGAATTCATTGGTTCCAGGACCCCAGAATTCTATGTATGTGGGAATAAATGTTCTAGTTGGCAAAGATATGTAGATTCTAGAGGCTCTTATTTCGATTGGTAACCTTTATTCTAACCTGAGATATTCTGCTTTAAAGTTGATATTGAAAAACAGCAATTATTTTTTCACCAACCAGCCTAATACTTTTATACAAAGCGCCCGTTTCTGTATTTCTGTAGACTCCTGGGTACAGTGGTTAGAGTGGCAGGGGTGCATATTCCTGGACATGATGATTCAAATTGTTCATTTGCTTTATTCTCTGTACAGATTTACAGATTTGATCATCTGTAGCGCATTCTATTAGCAGTGCTATGGCAGCTTTTGATTGAAGGAACTGATAGGGTGAACAAAACAAGGTGCCTCATACACCAAACTTTTCGATAATAAACAAAACAGGTTTGGTTAGTCATTCAATAGGAACTGTCATATAACTAACATCTCTCGACAGCATGTCAAGAGTGATCAGTGAATAAGTTACTTTTTGTTTGGGAGTGATCTCTAAGAAAGAAAAAAAAAGAAAAGTCTGAATTGAAAAAAAACAAATGTAAACATTGCTGGACACAAACTAGGGACCAATTTAGCATAAACTTACCTTGCAAATTGAACATACCACTAAGAACCTATTTGGGGTGGTAGGAATTTTCAAAAAACAAAACTTTATTCTAGACACAGTATGGAGTAAATGTTTGAAATTTCAGCCCTCTATTAGTGAGACCTGTACACATGATAGATACATACATATATAGCCAGCCAGACCTATTCAAAAACTGGAGATATCTATGTTGACAGTTTCTAGCAAATTGTATCTAACAAAGAGAAGCTAACTCTGTATGCTGCAATGCTGCTGCCATTCATTGAAAATACGTCTTAATTCTTATAAATCTAAACTTATAAAAGTATAACAAATTAACAGTGTCCCTTTCACTCTTCCAAAGTCTGCAAAGTCTTTTTTCCGGATTATCATCAGCTTCCTTGGTATCCTCTTTAATCCCGCCCATGGTCTTTGAGAAAAGCCAGAAGTCACAGGAAGCCAAATCTAGATTGTAGGGGAGCTGACTAAAAACCTTGCATGAAACAAGAAAAATAATTCGCTTAGTTAGTTTTGGTCAAACAGCACACAAGCTCTTTCAATGGTGTCTAACTGCCAACTGGATTATCCAATGGGAATTTGCCTGTTCATGCTTGCACAGTAAGGTTCCCTCAGGTTGTTTGCTTAGTCACATTAAAGCTACACAACCAGTTCACAAGCTATTTAAAATGACTGGATACTTTCCGCACAGAATATGTATATTACTACATGAGGTTGCTGTTTTAACTGATTTAGTTAACCCGTCTCTAAATTTAACTAGCCAGTAATAGTAATTTAATGTTATTTATCAAGTTTGTGGTAGTATAAATATCTCTCTGGTCACACCAGCCCACACAGTGACAGCAACAATGATTTAACTTCTTCTTTCTTATTCTACCCTAAAGCATCCATCCATCTATCTGTCCATTTAACTTTGGTTCAAAGAAAGACATTCTGTCTTCATTGTCCGCCCACATAAATGATAAGTTAGTAAAAGCATTTTTCTTAGGAATACGATTTGCATGTTCCAGTAGAATTGTAGACAGCCATTTTGTAGTAAGACCTAGGTGTCTTCAAAGCCAGGTTCTTTTCTTTTGTTTCATTCATTTTCTCCTTTTTAAATGATTATTCACTGACCAGTTCGGAAGTATTTTAAAGAACTATCATGAGAGGATGACGACTAATCCTAATGAATGACACTGTTGGGGGTGAAGCGTCACATTGTATTGATTTTTTATTGTATCCCACAGTCAGTTACTTTTTCCTCCTTTCTCATTACAAAAATAATCAAATGTATACACTTTTATAGATTCACACTCACATATATATATATGTTACTATCTGCTAGAAAGTGGTTTGGTTTCATCAATCATGTGTATAAGGACATTATTTGATAATCTAAAGAAGAAAACAAATTGATAGAAGCGAGATGGTGTACGACATGGAAAAATTAACTAGAAAGTAGAAAAAAAAAATTGTCAAATTTTTTGGTTGAATATGTTGGTAGAGAATTAACATGAAGTTTTTCTGTGTAATCAGTATTCTTAAAGATGATATCATAAATTGGTTTGCATGCTGTCTGAGATTAAAACCCACACAACTGATATAATATTCACATAGGTGAACATTCAATAGAAGTGACATGAACAGCGAATCATGTCTGTTGTTATATTTACTGATCCCTCATCATTAAATACATTTTTTGGGTAAGCCCTATTTTAAAAAATTAAATGATGCATAGTATAAAATAATATCCATGTGCAATACATTATGATAATATTCTATATAAAATAACAAACTACATGTATGGTATAAGATGTATATCAAAATCATAGCTGAAAGAGGGGTGGTGTTTAACTTACACAGTTCTGGTGCCATGTTAATATAGATGTTTTGTTTTTAAAATCCCCAAAACAGTTACATGGTAAACAACTGATGATCCCAACAAGAGGGAATTCACATATAGTACCATGATAACAAAGAATATGTAAAAGAAAAAACACTGAAAAAAAATTACATAAATTATGTTAACAGATATTGGGAAATGTGTAACTGAAGTGACACAAGAAAATTTTGAAAAAGTTTCTTAATGTTTAGTGTTTAAAGCTGTAAGGCTTTCTAGACTACACATCTCTATGAATATAAGTCTATGAAAATGTGTGTTTAAAGATGTATACTAGCATAGTACCCATAAAAAAATGACATTATTATTTACATATTTACTAAATAGCGCAGTTCGCGATGTAAGGTTGATGGATGCTGTACCCGAACATATAAACCTATATCATTGCCAACTTGTCTAAAAAAACTATGAATAAAAACAGAATTTCCCCTTGAACTAGTAATCTTGGGTTGCATGGTATACCATAAGCTGATATTTTGGGCTGAGTGCTGTTTTACTATACACCATAAACTCATTTAATGACAGAGGTGACACAACTCCCGTGCTACCACTAAGAAATATATTAGACTTACGTGGCAACTCAACTGTAAAAATTGAATGAATAGATGATGTTTGCTATCTTTCAAATATTACAATTAACATCTGCCCTTGAATATTGTCCGTACCTATCTGCAGTTATCATGGCTTGGTTACAAAGCGGTTGGCTTTCTTGGATCCGAATACCCATTATATAATAGGTTATGAGCACCTGCATATATTTTAGTATAAGTATATTTATTGCTAACCAAAAAATGTATGCAAATTATACTTTTCTGTAGATTTGCTAGCACTCTTTATATTTTCTGTTTTTAATGATTTTATCCAATTCAATCATCTTATTGTTTGGAGTAAAAACAAAATATTTATTTTGATATGTGGAAAACATCACTTTTATTCATGAAAATTTAGAGAATCCTATATTTACTTTCTGTAATATTATATCAGCAGCTGTAGTAGTAGTAGTAGTGATCATACATACACTCATAGATAGCTGTGTGCTTAAGCATATGTGAATGCAGAGACACAAGCTTTGCTTTATCAACCTCTTTTCTTTCTGTTTTGCTTTAGCATGACAGAACTAACAAACAAAAAAGTGATAAATGGTTTTATATTATAAGATAAATGTATATAATTTACTGAGCTTAAGATAATGACAAAATCAAGGTAATTGTTAAATCATTATCAAAGTAGGAAAATTTTATTGCATCTATCTACCTAATGGGGAGGGCCTGCCTGTCTTGAAAAAGAAATCTATATGAATAATGGAGAAACATTTGGTTAAGTGCATTGACAAGGAAGGAGATTATGTTGAGAAATAAATATTGTGTAAAATGAATACTTTTTTCATCAATAAGCTATGGATTTATTGATGTATCTACATCTACACATACATTAGTGCATATGTGTAAAGACACATGTATGGAAGTTGTGTGTTATATTATCTATTATTTGTGTCTGCCTTGGGTCAGAACAAATGAAGTTACAAGTTGATTCCATTGGTAGTATTAATGCTCTTGGGAAAGGTATGACTTCAGTCCTTCCTGTATTTTCCTTTATTGCTAGTCTTTTTAACTATGGCCTTATTACTGGGATTGTTCATTATGCTGACAGTAATGATAGTGTCTCATCTTACTACAGAGGTATGAATCCAATCTTCCCTAAACATTATCCCCCCATTTGTTATCTTGAGCATGATCTTATCACTGGCATGTCATTGTAGTAGACAAGGAACTTGAATTCACTCAGAGAGTGCATACCTCTGTCAACACCATTGTCACTAGAAACTGAACAATCAAGCTACAGATCTTCGACTATATCTTGATAAAAGCATGTTATAAGTATTCCTCAGAGATACATCAGTTGTCTTTCGGCTTTTCAGATGTTTTCATCCAAAATAAAAATTCTAAAAAACTTATCTTGCGGTGTTAATAAAATTGTGAAAGAATTCTTGGATCCGTCTCCAAATTTAATCAATTGTTCTCTGACCAATCTTTCCACAAAATGTGATTGAAATTCATTGAGAACTTTTCGAGATATTCTGCAGACAAACGGACTGACAAGTATGGTTGAATGCTGAGCAAATCTCTGCTACTTTCATCCAATATATTGTGGAAGCGTCTGGCATATGGAATAAATGTGCGGAGGAGGATGATTGGGAAGAGTAATGATTCTGTGTTTGTATGTATAAAGCCCAATATTCGTAGACTTGTGTGGTGACCAGTTGGGGAGTGGGTGCTGTGACAGTGATTTGGTAGTCATGAATAGATATTGCCTATTATATCAGTGGTGTGTTCTGTCACAAGTCCACCTACATTTGTATCCAATCTAATCAAAAGAAGCTGTTATCAAAATCAGGAAGCAATCCCTCTGGTTTATTCAGTGCTCTGATAAACCCTCTTCAAGAAACTACCAGACACATTTAAATAATAATGCTTTTTTTAATGCTATGTCGGATCTGTATGAATATTTCTTGGGTTGGATTGCCTGTTCGTGGGCTGGATGTCTGCACACATCGGACTGTGTAAAGTCACAGTCCTCGGTGTCCCTCTGAATGTTGACAATAAAAGTATCTCTTTTTTCCCTTTCTCTCTTATTCTCTTGTTGTCATTCTTTCCCTCTCACTATTTCTCTTATGTACATTCTCTATTTCTTTCTCTCACTATTGCACACACTTCATTTTTCTCCTTTTATCTGTTTATTCATGTGTATATATATATCTATGTATATGTATGTATGTATGTATGTATATATATATATATATATATATACATATCAATCACTACTAGCCACAACAGATAGGTTGAATCACTATTGCTGGCTTCAAGTTATTCATGTGTTTTGACATTTACAAGAATCTATCCAGACTTTGCCCTCACCATTACTAGAGTTTATTCTGACCATATTTATTCCTTGATGCTATTTTTTTTCATGAATTCAAATTTTGAAGCTGCGGTTGTTCTATTATTGACTATGATAACGAGTTTATATCTATTCAAGTCAACAAATAATACAACTTTGAAAAATAAATAGAAATTTATTGAAAGAAAAAAGCAAACCTCCCAGAAAGAATATTAAAACATGTCAACTAGGAAGCACTCAGAGTTTATACTTCTGTCAGTGTAATTGTCAGGGGAAGTAACTGTGCATGGATCTGCCCCCAAATTCAATCACTTCTCTCTCTGAAATTCATTGAACTTTTGGAGATATAGTGTGGACAAATTTTGGCAATATTATATGTGAACTTTTAAATATGATGTAGGGGGGATAATTTGTTAATGGATTCAGTCCTTACCCCATTACCGAACCTCCCACAAATTGAACATTGAAATCCATCGAGTACTTTCAGAGATATCTTATACCACAGACGGACAGAAAAACGCACCTGAATACAGTTGCAATTGCCAAAGTAGTGAATCACGGTAGTGGTTTACTATAACCCTAGAAATCAGCTTTTTTCTTCTTAGTTCTTTAAGGGGTTTCTGGATCAAAGGGGTTACTAGATTAATGAGGTTGCCATATTCTAGAATTAATGCCTACAGGACCATGATTGTCAGTAGGCATAAAGCAAACCAGCATAAAAAAAGAATGAGAACTCAAAGACAGGATTTACGTAATAAAAGCCAATCTGAGGGAGAAAATTTAATGAAGGAAGTTATATGGCAGAAGGAAAAAAAAGTTGATTTCTAGGTATATAATGAACTGCTAATACAATTCACAATAAGTATTAAAATGACAAGTGATAATGAGTAGTCAATTAAAAGCTATGATAAAAATGTCAACACCAACCTCTGACTTTAACAATAGAGGCATAAGTGTTTCCAGATGAACATTTCATAATAAATAGCATATGAATTAATAATAGATATTCAAAGGACATTTTATAAGCTTTTGAGATGAATGTCACAAAGCCATGTCATTTAGGTGTTATATTAGCTTTATATAGTTTTTCTATTGTGAAATAATGCTCAATCGTCAACAGGAATGTCATCCAGTAATATATACTTTAAATGTCATTAAAATTGTGAAAATGAGCCACGCACCACACATTGGGTAGCACTACCATAGGTTGAGAGCAACATGAATTGAACTTCTCTGAATTATTCCCCAATGGTCTGGGGACCTGTTATTCACAAACTATCAATAGTTGTGTTGTGACCTGATGTGATATTTCTAAAATTTCTCAATTCAACGAAAATCGGTTTTGTTTCAACCACAAATCCACTTGGTAATGGAACCTCTAAATTGCTTTACTTCCATAACTTTTTCATTGGATAGTTCCATTAATATACCACTCAGGATGTTGGTTGTAGTATTCAGAAAAAATAAAAATAAGAAAAAGGTAAATATGATATATTGACTATTCATAAAATAACTGGAAATTAATATTACTTTTTCTTACTTTTTTTTTTCAATATCTTGAATGAAATGTTTCATTTCTTTTGTACATTTTGTTTTTTCACCTCGAAAAATCCATTTGCTGAACAATTAGTTTGAAATTGGAGGTCTGTGTTGTGTGCCTGCAGAGGCAAGGCTGAGGGGATGGAGAAGAGGGTGGCATTTGCTAACGCCACGAAAAGCTTTTTAAATTGGAAAAACTTTATTCCTAATTTATTTTTTTTATGCAAAAAAAAAAACTATATTCCTATTTTTTTTTTGTGTGTGTGTGTGGGGGGGGGAAGAAACTATAGAAGAAGAAACTCTGAACATACAATCTCTTTAGTTCACAACTGATTTCAAAATCAAATAACCAATCAACGGTTGATATGCTGTTAAACCAACCAACCAGCATAAATTATATTTTTCCTACTGCATTTCTACTGACATTATACAATAATATGGATGTAGCATGAATAGCAAAATAATAATTCAACCTTTAGGGTTGTTTTTTTTTCCAATTAGGTGATACTGCATATCTACTTATTGAAATTTTTTTTTTTTTCATTTAATCTCAAGCCCCCACCCCCAATCTCTAACTTCGTTTAGCTACACCGTGTGCATGACAACCTTTTGTTGAATTGTTGCACTAAGGATATTGTGTTTTGCTAAAATGGGACATAATTTTGTCTAAGAGAATCATATTTTTCGAGATTCAAATGGCGTATAAATATATGTTGAGATATGACATAAGCAAATAGACACCATTATTTTTCTCAGGTTTTATAATTAACTAGATAACCCTATAACCTATTGGGTTGCCCTTTGAGAGAAAATTAGTCTAATCTGATGTGACCAGAATGAACTTGGATTTTTTTTATGCATTTGCAAACAAATATGGGAGACTACTCATGATTAGGATTTAACTGTTAGCTCCTTTGCCAAATTGACCCTTGTAATATAGATAAGTGAGTGTGAAGGCAAGATCCTACCCTATTTTCATTCAGTTTCAAATCACCCGGGTTTGTTCTGCATTCTTTAGTTTAGCACATTTTAGGGGTACTTTAATTAAATACCTCTGGCTACAATGCACCATTATGGCTACTTAAAGTTCATCAAGAGATTAACAGAATCGGATTTTTAGTATAAGATTGATTGATAGATATCAGATCATCAAAGAAATTGCAAATGCAGATCCCACACTATTATTATTGAATTGCAAATCATCCAGATTTTTTTTTTCTTTTTTGCACTTTTTACGATAGTGCATTTTAAAGGTACCATTTCAGCTACTTTTGGGTCATAAGCAGATAGAACTAAACAAGACTTTCAGTGTTTATATATATATATATATATATATATGTGTATGTATGTATGTGTATGTATATGTATATATATATATATATATATATATATATGGATGTGAGGTGATCTGACAATGTTGATGAAAGTATCAATTGGAACATGAAGAGAAAAGCAGGTGTTACATCTCAAAAATTTTTATTATCACATGGGCATGTTCCAATCGAAACATACCATGTGGCAAAAAAAAAAATTTTGAGATGTAACACCTGCTTTTCTCTTAATTTTTTTCTATTCACGTTCCAATTGTCACTTTCACCAACATATATATAATTATTCAATTTACTATGAAATGTAAGCAAAAGGAGATATAGATGGTCTAACTCAGGATGGTAACATAATTTAAGTGTTTCTACATTTAGTTTTATCCAATGAATTTTACTGAATTTCACTTTTTTCAATCAAGTATATATATATATATTGGATGCAAACAGGCTGGAATACAAGATTTTTCGTACATTTATCAATGCTTATCAAATTATCATTATTCCCAAATTGTGATGTAAATATATTTTTCATGGTTTTATTTTTCAACTTTTAAAAAAAGAAAAAATTTTTTTTGCCAACCTGGGCTTGGGATTCACTGATGTTATGACAAATATAGGTCTTTATCTTAATTATTCTGCCTATTCATGTTTGCTTTAGATTAAAATCATTTGACACACTTGTTGATCTGACGGGTTTTGCATTGTTGTCAGTGAACAAAAGTCAGCCTCTACCCCCCACTTGCGAAATTGCCTAATTTGCAAATGAATCATTCTGTTTCTTTTCTGATTGTTCCATTTTTAACCGTTGGAATTAATTCTTTTTATTTTGGTTTCTTTCAATGAAAGACACGTGTTGATTTATTTATTGTTCTGGCAGTTGGTCAGGGTTCATTTGAAACAGTTTCTTTCTGACTTGGACACAAAATTTGTTTCTTCCTCTGACACTGAATTCTCGTTTATTGATCCAAGCCATTTCGCTGTTACCTGGTCATTCGTAACAGCCGTAACTGTTTAATTCAGCTGATAAAACCTTTGGAAGATTAAATCCTGTAATTGTGTGATTCAAGGAGTATCGGGAATTTTAAAAAAACAAAAACAGGATTCTTTACATCAAAATTTCCAAGTGATTTAAGAGGTGAGGAATTTTGTTTTTTCTCTTTAAAGTTTTGAAATCGTAGGGAGAATTTATGAGGTTTCATTAGGATAATTTTTGTACCTTTCTATTTATTGTATGAGTGTGTATAATTATGTTTATGTATCTAATGAAAGAATAGAATAATGAGGGACAAGAGAGTGAGGGTGGTGCTGTGCAAGTTTCTCTTTCGATAAAATCATAAATCCAATCCTCCTTTTGTACTGTCCTATCCTATCACCAGCCATTTTGACCATGTAACTTGAAAAAAAAGATAGGTAAGAGAGAGTACATGGGCAATTCACTCTCACAATTTTTTTCAGATACAATTATTTCAACAATAATAGCTGAATGGCTGTTATGTTCATTGCCAACCTTGACAGATAAGGGCCACCTGTAGCGATGTACAGTGGCAATTCACTCTCATAATTATTTGAGTAATAATGCAGAATGGCTTCTATGTCTATTGCCATCCTTGACAGATGAGGGCCACCTGAAGAGATGTACCATTGTAGAAACAATCTAGATTCAGTGAAATACTTTATTTTGGTCACTATTTATTTCGAATCACCCTAGCCCTACAAATGGCCCAATCAACCAGCCAAGTAAGCTATAGATTCTTCTTTTTTTGAGTGTCTGTATCTATCTATCAGTGTGTGTGTGTGTGTGTCCGGGCACTCCAGGTTACATTTTAGGGGCTACAACCTTGAAAAATTGCATGAGCATACCACTAAGCACCATCTAAAAAATTTGTTTTCTGTTTTTTCCAAAAAGTGCTTTTTTAAGGTCTCTATGGTCATTTTGGTCCAACCATGCCTAAATCTTGTGCTGATATTTTTTAAGATAATTTTTAAAGATCTTTTTTTTTTTAGATAATTTTAGATGAAAGATCTATTTTCCCATGATAATTTTTCTAGATAATTAGTTCTGATACACGTATAGGCTATGGTGATTCATTCATGCTCGGTACAGATATCTCTTGTTCTTTCCATTCAGAATGTTGATTCCATGCCAAAAACCAAGTAATAAATGAAAAAGACTATTTGCATGTTATCTTGTACACTGTTCAGTAAGGATGTTACAATGTAATCAAATTTGGAATTACTCTTTGGCATTGTTCTGTAATTAATTTGCCTCTGGTAATGAAATCGAAAGAGGTAGATGTATTCACTCATGTTTATCTGTCTGATTGTGCACACGATACCTCCAAAAGTTCTCAATGAATTCCAATTAAATTTTCTGTGACGACGATCCACAGGCTAAGGAAGATTTTGTCTGATATGGGGGAAGGATTGAGGTATTTTTTTTTTCTTTCCCCTGCATCGTAGCCATTATGAACTGATTTTCATTAAGTTTTTTGTAACAATAGTGTCATAGTAGCTATGTACTCTTTAGTGCTATCTAGTTTATTGTGTTATCATTTTTTAGGAACTGTAATGAATTTTTAATGTACTGATTAATTGCTTTTTAGAATATGGGCTATGACAAAAAAAGAAAAAAAAAACACTTATGATTGTTTATCATTCAAAATCATCTTTGCTTTCGGAAACTGTGCCAACATTTAACTAATTGATTTATACAAGCTAATTAGTCTCATTTTGTGGTGTCGAGTGGTGAAGAACTCAACCCTTTGAACCCTTAATTAAACCCTACAGTTGTATTTCATCATTAGTGAAAGTTTCCTGAAGCTAAATTTCAATTCAAACACCACAGTATATAAACACGTAAGTGGTGGTTTTTGTTGTTTTTTTTTTTTGTTTTTTTTTTAAATTGATAACAAAAAATAAACAAAAATGAAATGATTTATTCTCCAAAATAGGAAAAATGGTGCAAAAAGTTAATCCAATAAGTTGGCATTATTAGGGGAAGACAAAAATATTATTAGAAACATTGGCTTGTAGGAAATATGATTTCCAAATGACGGAGTTACGATTCTTATCATTCAGTAAATTTAATAGTATTTTGTAATTGTGGAAAATTTCTAATTCTTGCAAGTTATATTTCCTGCAAAACAAAGTATCTGTGAAATTATTTTTATTTTTGGCACCTTAAGCAGCCTTTTATTTTATATATATATATATATATATATATATATATATGATATGATATGATATGATATTGAAACTCTCATTTGAAATCATCTCCCGTTATATTCATGGTGAATGTATAATTTGGCTTAGACGATGTCATAATGGGAGATCATTTTAAATGAGTTTCAATGTAATACAATTTATAATCATTCTGTCAGATTATATATCTGTTTCTTATATGTATGTATGTATGTATATATATATATATGTATATATATATATATGTGTATATATATATATATATATATATATATATATATATATAATATATATATATATATATATATATTTTGTGATCTAGAGCAGTGTTGTGGCACCACAGATGATTTCATCATTGGTGTGTTGAGGATGAGTTAGCCTAAGACTGTCCTTTTTCAGGATCTGTTATCATCTCTTAGATTGTTTATCAACTATAGCTATAGACCTCAGTCTACCCTACTATTTACCAATAGCTAGAAGAAAGAAGAGATGGATTCATTCCTTTCCCAAGGGCATTGGTTGAAAGAGAACACCAAATGTTAGTTTGAACTAGGCCAACCCACCTGATTTCCCATACCATTAACTATACCCCACATCTAAATCCCTAAAAACAGCAAATGTCATTTCCAGATCTTCCTCAAAGGTAGGTGCATAAGCCGTGAATTCTTATTAGAATTATTAAAAAGTACTTCCTCTGATTATGAAGAAAGACATTTTTGTCTTTTCAAGCATAGCACGATTTGTCATTGAACGGTGTTTCATGAAAAATGCAAAAATACACACTCACGTACAAACACACGCATACTCACATGTATATATATGGCATGTTCATGTATGTCTGTGTGTGTGTGCGTGTGTATTGCCTGTGTTCGCTTATATGTGTATACATATAGCCTATGTGTGCTTGTGTAAATGGGCTGTGTATGTTCGTATGTATGTGATAAGGGCCTGTATGTGTTCATGTAGCATGTGTCTGCGTATGTGGCCTGTGTGTGCTCATATGATATGTGTATGGCATGTGAATATGTGATGTGTCTATGTTTATTTTGTACTTTCGATGGAACATCCTTCAATAAAAAGTTGTTGGATACTTTTCAAGAGAAAATGAAGCCCCATCCGTAGGAATCTTTCAAGTATAGGCCATGATTTTAATTTTCAGGGCTGGCAAATTTGGCTAGCTGCAGCCAATATTTTAAACAAAAATGATAAATAATTACCTTCTCTTGCTCAGGACATCATTCATAAAATTCTAGAGGTCAAGTCAGACTTTCTCCAGTAAGTAAAAGAACTGTAAGTGTAAATTTTAAACTTGAACCCAAAGAACAATCAGAGAGGGCATACCTCTGTCAACACCAATGTCAGTGAAAAATGAGTGAAAATCCGTTTATATATGGGTACAATGCCGGGGACGTAACAGTAAAGATTCATTGGATCTACCCTAAAATTTAATTGATTCTTCCTTAGACTATAGCCAGTCTTTCTTGAGAAAATTCATAAATTCATTGAGAGCTTTTGTAGATATCATATGGACAACACATAGCTACTGTAGGTAACTTATTCAGAAATTCTGGATCTGTCCCTAAATTCAGTGAATTCTTCCTTAGCCCGTGGCCCAACCTTCAATGAAATGTCATTTTAATTCATAGAGGACTATTGAAAATATTATGTGTGACTGACTCACACTAATGAATACGTACATCTTTTCCAACTTTGTTGGTGATGGTAAAATATTTTCAGTTTTCAAAATGGGCTAGGTTGCCAGACACTGATCTGTTTGTTAGACAGACTAATCAATCAATGTTCCTCCTCCTCCTTCTCCTCCTCTTTTTCATTTTTTTTTTTTTTTTTTTTTTTTTTACCAATTATTTGTAAAAATCAAATTATGGAAGGAAAATCAATATTTTAATGATGTTTGACCATCTTCCTTCATTGAGAAAAACAAAGGTACAATTCAGCGAATGTGGTCCCGATTGGACGTCATGCAAATGATGTATGCAATCTGTCAAAAAAAAAAAAAAAGAAGTGAAGCTATAACACTATACTTCATGTTGTTTTTCTTTCATGAATTCTCTTATTTCTGTTTATTCATGTGCCATCTTTAACATAGTATGCATGAGTGTGGAATTTTCAAACTCCCACCTTCTATGTGACATCAGCAGAATTTTGAAGGGGGGGGGGCTTTATAAAGTTGTGCCAAAACAAACACCGAATGATCAGTTGATAAACCGGACATAAGACAAAGATTATTACAATAATATCGACGGTTTGCAAGTTTGGGGTATTTTTATTGACAACATTTTACTATGGAGTCAAAAGTCCGTAAGAGTAGCTATCAGACAATAAGTATAATCTTGGGACGTAACTCATCGATAAACACATAAAGTGTAACTCAATCTGGGTAAACAACAGGAAATGATTGTGGTTTAGGTGCGGAAATGGTGCTTAATGACCCAGATCGACTGAGGAAGAGTTTCAGCTCAAATTCTCTTCTTCCTTAAAAAAAAACAAAAAAGAAGTTTTTGTTTTTATGTATTTTGTGTGACAGGATTAAGACATTCACATGAAGTACTTTCATTATTCGATGTATTGACAGCCGCTAAGTTCAATTCTTTATCAAATGTGTCTAGAACGAAATGAGATAAGTTGTCAAAAATTAGTTAGTTGAACCCAGGTATCCTTGTTAATTATTTACTTATGAAAGCCCATCATCTGTGTTCCATACCTGTCCTCACTTCATTTCTTTATCTCGGGGTCACGGAGTTTGTATCCAGATTACAGTTCCCAACCTTGGTATGCCAGACTTGTGAATAAAGCCAATAAGTGTGTTTTGGTTATTTGGCACAAGGACATAATGATGGTGGAGTACCCACTCTTGACACTAGCAAATGGATTAGTCTGTGCGGGGCCTGTTATCAGGGGGGAACAAGGTTTTTTGGGGGGCCCCTTTCCCTCCTCCTTGTGTTATCCTTTTTTTATCCACTCAGAGAAACATCAATTATTCGAATTTAGGATTATCTGAACAAAATTTCATGGTCCTGTAAGTATCAAGGTGCCATTCTGTATGCTTTTCCCTATTGTGATCAATTATCTGAATTGAATAACCCCCACCCCCACCCCCCACCCTACACATATTTCAGGGAAATACACCTCTCCACCCCTGGGTCTGCAAAACAAACATACAAATTTTTGTGCTTTATAGCAGGCGCACTAAATGCCAGGAAGTCTTTGTACCACTATTATTGCTACTGCATAGTGCCTTACCGACTGTCCCGCCTTTTATTCCCCTCAACTGGTTGTGCCGGTCAGTTAGAGAACAGAGACAGCTTTCATTTTGTCTATCATTGCCTCTTCTTTTCTGCTACTACTATGGGAAGAAAGTACCACCCACTGATATCTTTCTTTCTCTTACTTGCTCTTTCTCTCACTTGCTCTTTCTCTCACTTGCCCTCTCAATTGCCCTCTCTTTCACTCAACTGTTTGGGGAGGAATAAAAAACAAAAAGATTAGGGGGCATGGTAGTGTTCCCGTTGGTCAACATTGATTTCAGGACTTAATTTCTCTCCTACGAGGTGATGAGGACGTTGGGTCAGAGACTGGGATCGGGGATACTGAAATGTTTTTTGGCTACTGCTGTCTGTGAGGCAATCAGCTGAGCAGAGAAAACACACACACACACACACACACACACACACCAAATTCAACAACTACAGCCATCAGTTATTATTAAGATGAACACTGATGAACACACTTACAAATAGTTTGTCACTGACTGATAGTTTCCTAAATATCGATATTTCTGTGAAGTAGTATGGTTCCCATGAAGGACCATGGTCCCTCCCATATAGCTAGTAGTATTTTATATATATAGTATTATAGTAGTATTTTCGCATCTCATCAACATTGACTATATTTCTGTTGTACCATATTAGGTCTAGGATTCCATGGTCCCATAATCCAGTCCTGGGGTTTTAGTGTGCAGTACCAACTTGTTAAGGGACCTGACTGAGCTAATCCCTCTTCAGGCTATCTCAATCCTATTCTCTGCTAAGAAGAGAGGCATTGAGTACCATTTTTAAAGTCTTTGGTATGACTCACTGTAGATTGAACCCATGAGCTACCAAACCATTGGCAAGCACTCTACTATAGTGATCTGTTTGGCAAGGGGTAATATTGGGAAATTAAGGATCACAATCATGGGAGTATGAGAAACACAGCAATACTAGCTCTGTATTAGGGACTGCAGTACTTGTAACAATACTTAGCTTAGTATAGCAAAATTCACTCGGCACTTAGTGAGGATGAAAACTTGCTACAATAGAAATGGTCTGTGAAACTAGCTTTCCAACCATTTGTACATGGTGAGGCACCCATCCCCAAATATTTTCATGCTGAGGAAAAGTAGGCTTGATACTCTTTTTGATGCTCCACACGAACACTGCTATGTAAATTGGGTAATTTTCAAAAAATGATCAACACAAATGCCCTGGGTGAAACATGTCTGTGTGACCTCCTCTGTTCTCAGCACACCGAAAAAATGCGTTCAGTTCCAAATGTCACTGTTAGATTGTGGAAAATGGCTGCTCCAAAAAGTGGTCACTATAAACAAACCTAATTCTGTGCTGGGGATTGTTGAATGGAACTGGCAACTAAAAGTGGCTTTCGTTTACTTCGGTATCCTTTTCAAAATATCGCATTGAGTTACCTCCCGTATATTTTTTTTCCTGATAAATCCTTGAGCTGAGCCATTGCAAGTCTCTCTATAACTAGAGATAAATTTTCCCAAAGAACCAAAGAAATCATGATGGTCTTGAGCTCCGTACAGAATGGAAATCCACAGCTCTGCACATAATGGAAATATTCTTGCCATCATTAAACTCCTTATCTAATCATAATGCTTACACCAGAAAAGATTCCTAAAATATATACTGTCGCATTGAAAAAGACTGAGAATAAACGAGATGAGAATTTGTGTTGAAAGCAGTTGTTTGGCCTTAGCTCAATGGTAAGAGCATCACTACATTGAAGTGGCTACCCTATCGGTGGCAGGTTTGATTCCTGCAGCAGCCCCATTTTCTTTAATTGTTTATTCTATTTATGTTGTCAAAATTGAGTTGTGTAGTAACTGTGTAACAATGGGAGATCATTTTCAAATAGGTTTCTATGTAATATAACGCAATTCATAATTCGTTCTGTCAGACCCTATATGTCCATTTCTAAATTACATAGTTGCATTGAAAGAGATGAAAAAAGACCAAGAATAAACGAGATGAGAATTTGGGTAGAAAGCAGTTATTTGGCCTTCGCATTACCAGTGACCGTTTAGCTCAATGGTAGGAGCATCGCTACGTTAAAGCAGCTACCATATATTTATCAGTAAACTTGCTACAGTTTGATTAATTGATTGGATGTCTTTACATTTTTTTTTTTCTAAAGCAATTAGAGTAAGCAAATGCCAATGAATAGATTGTTTATTTTTTAAAAAATTATTCTTTTTTGCAAGGACCACTGTCATGTCTTGTTCTATAAGGTAATTTTAATGTAAAAATCACAATGTATCAAATTTAGAATAAATGCTGTTTAAGAATAGAACGAGACATGATGCTGATATGTGCAAGAAATAATAGTTTGAGAAAAGAAAACGTTTACTCCATATGCTCATCAAATATATAATCAAATATAAGAAAAATAGGGATGGAAAATAAGGAACTTGTACGTGAGGAGATGGGAAAGGCCTTTGGCCAGCATAGGACTTATAACAGTTGATGATGTTATGGCTTGGCTCTATAAGCGAAGCCTGTATTTTATATTATTGCCATTTTTGGAAGCCATTTTCATTTATTTATTTTTTTAATTTATTTCTGATGCAATGCTTATTCATTATTGTTTCGGATGTTTTAATGAGGATTCACTAATTGATATGACATAATTCGATATGTGACCAAGAAGACATAATTGAAAAAAAAAAAAAATTAAAAAAAGGTTGTACCCAACTCCTTGGATTCAAAATGTCTTGCATCAGAAATGTAAAGAAAATTATTGTCTAAAATTCAATGTTATTTATTTCATATATATTTTAATCTTCGGCCTCTTAGTATGCAAGGTAAATTTTTAAGACTCATTTCGGGTGGGGGGATTGGACGCTGGGAAATACTGTACTTACTTTTTTAAAAGGACGTTGGTTGCGTAAGTCATCATCAGAAGCAGGAATTCATGCAAACATTTGATTTAGGGGAATATGATTCAAGGATTCACCATTTTTAATAATTATTGAACATTCTCCTTTATCAAAATCTTTGTAAATTTACTAGACATTACAAAAAAAAACCTTGGAAATCATATTTACCTCTGCCAACAAAGCTGGAAATGGTATATGTATTTATCAGAAACTGTCAACACAAAAGTTCTCAATGAATTTTGTTAGCAATTTCTGGAAGGGTAGACTATGGGTTAAAGAAGAAATTGTTCAATTTTGAGTGGATCCAGGATTTTTCTACACTTACTTCCCCTACATCGTAGCTAAACGTCTACACAATATCTAAATAAAAAAAGGTTTTTGGAATGGTAAGCAATGGGAAAAGGAAGAATTAGTTAATTTTGATGTGGATCCAGGTCTTTTTTTATTTTTTTTTTTTTTTACTATTGAGAGAGATTTTCTAAAAATTTTCCCATACTTTTATGTATCTACTAATGTTTGTCCACAGAATGTCCCTTAAAGTTCGCAATGGATTTTTAATGACATTTTGTAGAAAGCTGGGCCATAGGCTTATGAAGAATCAATTAAACTTTGGAGCAAACCCAAGAATGCTTTTACTGTTATCTCCGCTGCATCGTATTCATATATGAACTGATTTTAATTCAATTTCTAGTAATAATGTCATTGGCAGAAGTTTTCACAACTTAATAGATATTGTATGGAAAGCTTCAAGCCTATATTTCATAAATATAAAAATTTTTGAGAATGGATCCTTTGCTCTGACACAGCAGTTTGTACTATTGTGAGTTTTTGCTACATGACCTACTCTTCTGTTCTTGTGACTTGCTAATTTTATTGAATATCAATATCTGGGAAATCATAATTGGGTGTCAAACTGTCTGTATTTGTACCCTTGTGTGTAATAAACAAAATTGTCTATAGTTGTTAAACTTTGCGCACGCGCATATAATTGAAAGAAGAAAAAAAAATGAGCTCTGAGTGGAGAGGATATTGGTTCTTGCATGAAGCTATTCACAGCAAGTTCTGTGTTTTCTGGATGTGTTTGTGGCTCAAATAAGAAATTTGCAGTGACAATGTACATACATAGCACCCTTATGCATGTTACTGCATCAGTCGTTCCTGCCTTATATATTGCAAAATTCTCTTGTCTTGGCGTGATATGCAATAGACTTAGAGGTGACTACCACCTGCAGTGGTATCACTCACTTCACCATCCTTGCCTACAGCACCTAGTATCCCAATGCCATTGGGATAGCAAGAAAGAAAAAAAGAAAAGATACCCAAGGCTAAGCCGGCCATCAGTCAGCGAGGAAAAAAGAAATCCTAGGAAGTTAGTTGAGCAGGGGTATGGGTGAGAATGAGTTGATGTCTATGCTTTCAAACATTGACTAATCATTTAATTTGATCTTGAGCACCTGCTCTCATAATAATATCGGGTTGGTGCAAAAGTAATGGTGGTCTTCACGATCAATTTTTTAAAAAAATGCATCATATTTCAGCTTAGAATGAAAGAAGTTATCAATCGAAATTAGAACCCTCAGAATGTACACATTTTTGCCAGCTAGGAACGAGTCCTTCTATTCTGGAAGCATACAGTTCTGGGGTCCTGAAACCGACAAATTCTTTGAAGATGTTTTGAGCTGCTGTTTGGTTGTTGAAGACCTTCTCTTACAGGAAGTGGTTGAAATGCTTGCAAAAGTGGTAGTCAGTCAGAGGGAAGTCTGGTGAGTAAGCTAAGTCAAGTAGTTTTTATAGCCTAATTTATTCAATTTCTGCCAGGCCATTCACGCAACATGCAGTCGGGGATTTTCATGGAGAAGAAGTGGTCTTTTTTGATTGACCAATATTGAATGTAAACATTTTGTCAATTTCCTGGCAATACTTCTGTGTAGTGATGCTTTCACCGGGATACAAGAAGTAGTGGATGATTCCATTTGCCGACCACCAAACAGTGACCATAATCATCTTCTGATGTAGGTTTGGTTTGGAGAAGTGTTTTACTGCTTCATCTTTGTCCAGCCACTGTAAGGAACGTCATTGATTGTTGTACAGAATCCATTTTCTGTCATATATCACATTGTGATCAGCAAATAGATTATTTTTGTTGTACAGATGTGCAGAGCATTGTAACTGCAATTTTTTTGATCTTGGTTCAGCTTGTACAGCACCGTTTTGTCAAGCTTTCTTTCTTTTCCAATTTGGTGCAAATGTTGTACAACTGTTGAATGGTCAATGTTTACTTCCTGTGCAGCCTCTCAACTTGTTTTGACTGTGTCCATATTGGTCATCATTTGGTTGTTGTAAATCACAGAAGGATGACCACAACCCTCCTCATCTTCAAGATTCTACGTTTTGAAATTTTTTGAACCAATGTTGAGCTGTACATTTGATGATTCACTGACCAAATACTTGGTAGTTATTGCGAGCAGTTTCCACTGCTGCATGTCTCATTTTTAACTCCTGCCACAAAATTGTTCAAATTTGCTTTTTTTTCATCTTTGATTTGAGAGCTTCAAATAAACCAGAAGAAACAGTGGAAAGAAAACATTCAGTATAAATAAAAAGAGCAAAATTCACCCTTTAAAATGGTATATTCCACCAACATCGTTAAATAATAATTTATTCCAAAATAAGCATCAAAGTTTAAAACCACAATTATTTCTGAACCAACTCAATACAATAATTAGAATGCTGGCATTACTCTGTTTTACTTCCTTAAAGGCCAACTTGATGTTTTTGGGTCAATTCACTCAGTATTTATAGAATTTGTATCATAGATACAGTGGTACCTCTTTTAACGAGGACAATCCATTCCACAAAATGTTTCGTTAGATGAAAATTTGTAAAGTGAATAAGTAAACCTATGGGATTTCTGTAATTTGTTAAAAAAAAAAAAATATCTGATCTTTTTGCTATGAATTACTAAAATCCCATAGGTTTAGCCCTAAGACCTTAATAACATTTTAACTAATGTATAACATACTAATTACTTCCAAAATAATATGTGAATATGAATAAACATGTAAATAATGTAATAAATAAATAATCATATTATAATTCACCAAGGGCCAGGATTCTAGATATGAATCTAAATATATCATTAAAAAAATCAAGATGATCCTGAATTTTTTTTTTTTTTTTTCTTGCAAACTGTAAAAATTCCAACCGAGAGGTACCATTGCATTTGCAAATAATAATAAAGGAAATGGCTCTATACTTAGCATATCTTGAGTTCTCTCCTTCAAGAAATCAGATCAATATAATGAAGATCATCTAGGTGACCCCAACTATTATTATTAAGTTTCAAATTGGACTGGAAATTTCTCCAAGTTGGACCACTATAACAATATTGCACTAACCGAAATCTTGCTACAATGTGCCATTTCTCTGTGTTACGATGACAAACAGAAACTGAATCTGATGATCTAATGATAAAAACTAGCATAGAACTTGTGAAAAAATGACTGGCATTATTTCCCCTGTGTTATGTTAATAATTGTACTTAATTTGGATCTTCTAGGTAAATTCAAACCATAAGTTACTAAGCAAAAGAAGGACCTACGTCAGTTTTAGTTTTTTAGATTTGTGTTTCGTGTGTTTCTAAATTTGCGGTGATAAGAGGATAAAATA
This sequence comes from Thysanoteuthis rhombus, assembly GCA_963457665.1. Classification (NCBI taxonomy): domain Eukaryota; kingdom Metazoa; phylum Mollusca; class Cephalopoda; order Oegopsida; family Thysanoteuthidae; genus Thysanoteuthis; species Thysanoteuthis major. The sequence continues at coordinate 21,260,575 of OY735225.1, read as the reverse complement.
TATCACTGATTTTTTTTTTGCTGCAAAATGTTAGGGTTGCATTATACTCAAGGTCGCATTAGTGTTTTAGTTTATATTTCAGTTTGGAATAGTGTGTTAGATGAATAGGAATCAGCACCAAAAAAGTGACAATGGTATTTATATAGTTAGATTATATACTAGTGAACTGTTTATATCAACTAAAAAAGATGAATAAAACAGAGAGGAAAAGATTGAAAACTGTTTCTTGAAGCATTATTAATAGGGTGCATGTAGTGACCCCATTAATCTTGATTTATCAGCCATGTGCACAAATTCGTATAGTATTTCAGATAAGCAAGAGATTTTTTTTTCTTTTAAAGTTGCATAGGATAAGTATAGAGCCCAATTTAAAACTTGGTGAGACTCTGATCTATATAAAGCTTAGTGGACCCTTTTGAAAAAATTATGCCAAAAGTTTTCTCATTATTTCTTTTGACTATTAGCATACATTATAACTTTTTTTCTTACAATCCACACTCTACCCATACTAATTCTTTTTCATATTTCCTAAGCTCAACTTAGTACAACACAGACTAAATGGTGGAGGGATATGGTTTAGAAGATTGTGTTGCACCAATCTTCCATGTGAAGGGGTGCTGACTTAATGAATGAAAATTGTTTTGCATGCCAATTGCTTTCACCAGTGAGAAATAGGCAACAATATTAACCACCAAACAGAAAATATTATGCTTAGTTTAGTCTGGTGCAAGGCCATAGTGATGGAGTGCTCAGTGAAGCAAGAATCTCACTACAATGGCAAATTGGCTTGTTAGCCCTCTTGCTAATTCTTCTTATTTGTGTATGAAATAAAAGAAGCTACCCAAAGCTCTTCTTGCTGCCTCCACCCTGAAAAGAAAAAAGACAAAAAGATTAAATACCCTTTTTTGCTCTTGATTATGGGAGGAAGGAAAATTAGTCAACCCACCGCCAACCCCACCTCATTGAAATAATTTAAGCTTTCTTGAATGTCATCATGCACCATTGCTGGCTGTTGTCGTCATAGCAACTGCATCTCTCTTGGGTGCCCCATCACAAAAGTTCACTCCAGGATAATCTCCTCTGCTGTGATTTAAACTTTATTTATGTCTGCTAACAAAGTTGGGAGAGGTGTGTGTATCTGTGTCTCTCTTTCTCTCTGTCTACACAATATCTCAACAAAAAAAAATGAATTTCAATGACATTTTATGAAAGGGTTGGGCCTCGGGCTGAGGAAGAATTGAATAAATTTTGGAGTGGATTCAGGAATTTTTTCATTCACAGTTACATTCCCCGCATCATAGCTATATTTAAATTGATTTTCATTCAGTTTTTACTGACAATAGTGATACTCGAGGTATACAAGTTATTTACTCGCACAGTACCCATGAAAAAAGATATTTGAATTTCTATGAGATGATTTTTTTTTAGAAAAGATATTACCTGAAGGCCCTAAAGTGGAAATCTGTACTCGTGCTTCTGAAAGTCCGAATACTTTCCTTACATTCACTTACTTATTTTAAAACTTTGATATTCCACCACTTCGAAGCTGTTAATAGCTCAAATAAATGTTTGTCTTGTCAGTTTCATCTGAAGTGCTATCAAAAAGTGACTGAATTCATTCAAGTGGAAGTGTCCATTGTTTCAATTGGTGGGTAGATATTTTTATCAGCAAAATATGAATTGTATCTTGTATTATGGACAGAGAAGTAAAGAAACAAATAGAAGAAGTCACTTAGATTATTATTCTTCCACTTTGACTTCTACAAGAGTAATTTCTGGTCTGGTTACTCACTCAATAGAAACCATCACATAACGAGTGCCTTTGGGCAGCATACCGTGTTGGAGGTGATCAATTAAAAAAATTGGGAGAAGAGGGCGATTTATGAATAAGTTACTACTCTTGCCTTTTGTTAGGCAGTGATCTTTAAAAAGTGAATTCCCGAAAGCAAGCATGAATGCTGCTGGACACAGACTAAGTGATTTTGAAGACATTTTCTGGGAAGGGGTGGGCCTTGGGTTAGAGAAGACGGGATCAAATTTTGGGGCGGATTGAGGAATTCTTTTTTTCAACAGAGATACTTTTTCATACATTGAGACGATAGTCCAAAATATGAAAAATCGAAACTTACATAGTTACCTCCTCTTTATCGTAGCTGTGTATGAACCGATTTTCATTCATTTTCCAGTTAGTTTATGCCTTTGGCAGCACTGTAGTTGTTACTATGATGGTGGTGGCAGCGGCAGTACTACTAATGACGCTATTAGTTGGGTCATTTCCATAATAACACTGCCTGCTTTGCTGTGGCCCTAGAGATGGGCGTGGGTGGAGTCAAGGGTAGAGCAAGTGGGAGATGGGAACTGACTGACTTCCATGGGTTGTTAGCATTGTCCCATATACACACATTAGCACTTGCACACGTCCGGGAGGGTGGGGGTAGGGGTGGGGGGGTAGTGTAGGATGAGAGGGAGCCAAGCCAAGCCCCCACACCCACAAAGCCAGGCCTTCTTTTTTCGCCAACCCACCCACGAATAGTGATGTATGTACAAAAGTATCTTTGTGGATAATAGCCTTTTTCCTGTTCACATTTTCATTTTTTTGATAGCCATCCGCACAAGAGGTTCAGTTTCTCCGTGAAAGAAAAGCAAAGCAAGGGAGTGTACATTTTACCTGGCCTCATATTGTAATTCTTTTTTTCTTTTTCCTCTGCCAACGAAGCTGGAGAGTTGTGTGTGTATATATATATATATATATATATATATATATATATATATATATATATATATCTATATATCCCCTATTCAGGGTTTAGCTATCTTTAAGTGAGGTAACTCGTCCAATGTAAGCTTATGCAATGCTCTTCCATCATGGAATGGAGCATTCCAGTGGATGGGGAATATATGTGTAAATAAATATATCGCTTAAATTCAACCGTACTGACCAACCAGTTCTGTGGAGCAGAGGGAAGCTACCAGCCTCTGGGTCTGAAGCTAAGATTTCGATCCTACCTCGTGGTACTGGATGGGATAATGGATAGTCTATAGCCACACTGAAGAGTTGTGATACAATGAAACAGCTGTCTGTGGATGACACAATAAAATATACATATATTCGGACATGTCTATCAGTTCTGTCTTTCTGTCTGATATCTACAAGAGTTCTCAACAAAATTTTGTGGGAGGTTGGGCCATTGATTGAGGGAGAAGTGGTAATCCCAGGAATTTTCCTTGATTGATTTTGTGTGCTGCATTGGCAGAGGTATGCGCTCTCTGAGTGCTTTCCTGTTTCCAAGTGTGTGTCAGTCAAGTCAAAAATTTTATGATGAATTATAAAATGATCACGAAAAATTGAAGAAAAAAAAATTTTTCTGAATTAAAAAAAAATAGGAAACTATACTTTGGAAAAGCAAGAATTCATTTTAAAACTCCTTCAGTTTTGAAACTTTTTAACCAAATCTACAGAACAGTAGAAAAGAAAAAAATTATTAAAAAAAAACGATAGAAATAGGGTGTGGCAATTAGTTGTTTGTTTGGACTGTTGAATCCGAGAAACACGATTTCTGGTTATGCAAATTTTTTATGCTTATGAAATCTAAACAATCCGATCGGCCATAACCCCCCCTCCCCTGGTAGAATATCTCCACAAGCTTACATACAAAATTTCATTGAAATATATCACAGAATGATGAAGTTATCCAATTCAGGAAAGGGAGACAACAACCATTACGACAGCCACTCATAGAGAATGATCACTTTTGTCCCTGGCATAAAAAAGGAGCCAGGGACAAAAATGGTATAAAGTGTGTTCTGCCTTTAGATAGAAAACCACTTGCATACATTTTTCTTCCAATACAGAAAGAAAAGAAAGAAAAAAAACGAAAAGTAAAAATGAATGTTTGCCATTTTCACTAATTCTAATTAATAATTAATTGCCTATCAGTAATCTGTTTTTGAATCAGTGATTTTTCGCTTTTCAATCCTTAAAAAAAAATCATTTAATTATTCTCATCTGTCATGATTTCTGGTTGAATTCTACCAGAAGAGACAAGATTTCTCTTGTCAATTTTTTCTTTTTCGAAAGATTCAATTTTTTTACTTTTATTTTTTTTCATTCAGCCCTGAAAGAATTCAAAAGCAATTAATTACACCAACAATTTTTTTTTTTTTTTTTTTTTTTAAAGAAAAAAAAAGAATTTCCTCTGCTGGACAAACTGCGTTAATAATTCAAAAGATAAATAAGTAGATAAAAAGGATCACTTCAACATCCTCTCCTTTAGACTGGTTTACAGGGATTGGTTAATTTACAGAATTAAGCCAGGGAGAATTCACGGTTGACAACGTGTTCCAAGCCGTCCTTCTTCCTCAGCTTGTGAAGGACCTATTGCCTGCTTATTCACTGGTTACAACATAATAGATTTGTTTTAGCGGGGTTTGATAAAGTCCAAGTAAAACAGACCTTTCTATAAAATCTATTCCTACTTTTTATGTTGTACCTGATTAACTATGTAGCAAAAGAAGCATGCTCTCCAGGTTCCACATCTTGAAGCTACCAATTCAAAATCAGGGATACTTGCTATAACACTATATTGCCTTCAACTTTTATGAACAACTGGATTTGTGAAGTTCGCAATTTTAGCCAATTATCTCCTATAATTGGTGTTATCCTTTCTATAATTTCAGAAATGTGCATGTGTGTGTATGCACACCAAGATAATCAGACAATTGGCCATTGTATGTAGTTGATATTTGCCAGATATGTTGTTCTGTGCACCAGACATTGCTGTGTCAAGTTTGAAGTTGTTTCGATGTATGGTTCTTGATATACAATAAAAATGAATTCCATTTTTTGCCCAAGTATACCATGTCACCAGTGTTCACGAGTGCTGGTTTATAGATTTTGAATGTATGGTTAGTATGGAGAGAAATAGAGTGAGAGATAGTAAGTGAAAAAGAGATTATCAGAGAGAATATAATGGCATTTAAAAAAAAAATCTCTTTTGATTGATATTACTATTAGTGACGATACTTCTGTTTTGATTGTTGCTATCAACGACATAATTAACAAAGAACAGCGTCTCGTTATTTCAAGTTTAGACTTCCTGTGGATTTTCATGAAACCGGTCAAAGGATAAACATCAGAAATATTATGGCTATTCCTCTTGTTTTTCTGATTTTATCAAACCCAATTTTAGGAATTATATTCTATTTTCTACTTATTCGACTGCTTTTCTTTACAATTCTCTTTTCTATCAGGGAAAAAAGGTACACAAAATAATTTTTTTATCAATATGGAATAAACCTGCAGATGAGAGTATATTTTCTCAATTGTTATTTATAGATATAAATTTAGCAGTAAAATATCTAAATTGACGACACTGAAGAGAAGTAACTGGAATCCTAAGAAACCATAGTTTCATACGATGGATGGAAAATTATTTTACATGACAATTATGGCAGGCTGCTCATCACACCATGAAGTTCCAAATGCGCATCCGACTATAATAGAAGAAATCTCTGTGTGTATACATTAAGATTACTTGACAATTGACCATTATACCAAGATGATATTCGCCATATATATTAGTTGGCACACAAGGCATTGTACTGTTGCACTTGAACTCTTTTAGATATGTGTTTCTCTCGAAATCTAATTAAAAAAATAAATAAAATATCTGTACCTCGTCTAAGTGAATCACCATAGCTCACACATGTACCAGAACTAATTATCTAAAGAATAGGTTGGTGTTTTGGTCAATGGTTTCTAATTTTGATAGCCTGTGAGTGTACCAGTTTGATTGTCTAAAAAATTATCTAAAATTATCTAAAGAAAATAGAACTTCTATTCGAGATTATCTAGAAAAAACATTTTTTTTAAAATACCAGCATAAGATTTGGGCATTATGGATCTAAAATCACCATAGAGATCCAAAAAAGCAATTTTCTGAAAAACAAAAAAAATGGTATTGGTATACTCAGACAAATCGCCAAGTTTGTAGCCTAAAAATGTAACCAGGAGCAACTGGGGACACACAGACAGTCAAAAAGAGAAAACCACCAGGGGTCCATCAAATAATGCTTGGGACATTCACAGCAGTATTCCCTTCGTGAATCTTGTGATGGAGAGACAGCATTATTCATTGCACAGGTGTCAAAAAACATAATTATTGTACTCGGTCCTGTACCACTTATAAGAATTTGAATAAATATAATCAATTTCAAATAGATTCTATGATTTTTAGGTTGTTTTTTTTATCATCATTCATTAATTTGTCTAAAAACTAAATGCTGAAAATTGTGGTCTACCAGAATATTTCCATCATTGAAGGGGTCCTGAAGTTCTCAAAGTTTGGAGACCACTGGGTCAGGCCATTTGTGGGGCTACCGTGTTTCAATATCTAAATTGGCAATACTGATAAGAACAGAAGTAATACTAAGCTGCAGTTTTGTATTATGGATAGAAAATTATTTTATATGACAATTATGGCAGGCTACTCTACGCACCATGAAGTCCAGCCCCCTTCCAAACATGGACCTTTGGAATGGGCACTGCCTTAGTTTTTTTGACTAAGTAATTAGAGTGTGGTATCTGTGATAGCAGATACAAATGAGCAATGCAGTCAGAGATATTGGCAGTCATCGTGCTATTACTGAAATGTCAGACATAATTGTCATATCTGGCTTTATAGCAAATTAAAAAATTCGATTATTTTAATGCATGTAAAAAAAATTGTTTATGATATTTATGTGTATTATTCAAATTCATAATGCATGATATAGGCCCCCCACACTAGCTTGGTTTGACTCTGTCTTTATGTAATCCCACACCCCAATATAGTTTCAAAATAAATCATCTACAATTGTAGTACATGAAATCTAACTTCCCAGCACAAATGTTCTCGAGTTTCTGGGGTCAAGGTGATTACCAGTATTAAATTTTCAAAAATCATTGCTGCTTACGTGTTACTAAATTTCAACATTGGTAGCTGTAAAATTCATCCATTTATCTCAAATGTTTCATCTATTGTTGTTTATACTTGATGTCTCTTCTTTGATAAACTTCTTTTTTTAGAATGTGATTTAGTATTTGTAAAATTTAGTATCGCTAGTATGCATTTGGGGATGCAGATATCCCACTGGTTAGCAGCATGGTAAATTGAATCAATTGAAAATTCAAACACCAGCTGAGATGGTTTGTATTGCACTAGCATTCCTGGGAAAGGCTTGAATCTATAGATATTCTTCCTATAAAAATGATTGAATCGCAGGGCCTTGGTGGACAAACAGTCTGAGAGATGGAGTTCATACTAGGGAAGCCTTTATCAGCATCAGTGAGAGGTGGGCAATAGATTGAAGAGAGAATATGTTCCTTAAATGTGTAGTTAAAGGGGCTCTGGTAAAGCTTTGACAGGCTCAGCAAGCTCAGAGTAGATTATGATAAATTACAAGTAAAATAAAGAATTTAAAAAAACGACAGACTAACACGCAAATGCAAACACCAACTTCCCATGATACCTCAAGCTCAAGTGTAAGATTTAAATTCCTAGCTCCTCCCATGCGGATTGAGATTGTGCTAACCTCTGCTATATCATACCAGTAAACCTTTCTATCTCATCTATCCATCTTATGCCTGGTATTTCAGTGTATTTGCTATTCCTTGGGCACCAATTGATTAAGGTTTTGCACCATCTGTTACCCATCCTTCTTACTATGTATCCTGCCCATCTCCATTTTTATCACTTGATCTGTTCTATGATATTTATTATATTTGTCTGCTCTTGAATCCATGTTTATCTTTTTCTGTCTCTTGCAGTTATTCCTAGTATTGCTCTTTCCATTGCTCTAGGCATGATTTCGAATTTGTTTTCAAGTGATTTTGTTAATGTCCATGTTTCATATCCATACATCATAGCTGATATACATTCATTGTACTGAAATGGAGACAGATAAAGGTAGGAATAAAGCAAAAAAAGGATTCAAAAAGGATGGAGGAGGGAAGAGGAAGGGAATGGAGGGTGAAAGGATAACAAAAAAATGGAACAGTAAATAGAAATAGGAATGAAAGAAGGAAGAAAATCCAAAAAAAAAAACAAAAAAAAAACGAGAATATAAATGGTTGCTCGATCTGGCCTCAAGAGGCTGGTATTGAACCTCTGCCCCCCAGATTCACTCAATTTCCGAATTCAACACTATTCCTATGCCTGTATTTGGTAAGTCTCTCAAATGAACCATTGATTATTTTCCTATTCTGGCCAAATCTGACAACTTTGCTATAAGACTTGTACTGAGGCCATACATTTTAGCTCTAATCAAGGTATGTTCACTTCTTTGGAAGGTTGTTTGTTAATGTCTGGTTAAAACTGGTTTTGTGTTCATTTGTATTGTAATAAGCTTAGGTTGATTTCAGATCTTTTAGTTGTGAGAAGGCAGCCATTATGAATTATGAAGGTGTGAGTGACATAATTAGAATTAACAGTGTGTACAATAAAATTGCCGAGCTGAGAATAAATCCCAACCGAGGCTGTCTATCTTCACTTCACACTAATGCCATTGGGAAAGGCATAAACCCTTCTCTCCTGCCCTAGCCATGGGTAAAGTAGCAGGGCAGACTTAACTCTCTTGCTTTGAGAGGCAACCAGTCAAGGACAACTCTGAATTCAAAATCAAAATTGGAATTTATCGTGACTGACCACTTAGCTTTAACACGCTAATCGTCAAGTGTACCCATGCTCAACTAAGCCAATGTGACTTTTTGTGAAGCTTGAAGAGTGTGGGTTGTACACGCAATAGCTGTATATCCGGAAAGCATATATGAAAGCGATCACACTACCTGTTGGAAAAGTGTTTTATGAAAACAGCCTTCTGGGGAAGTAAGTTTGTTAGTAACAAGCACTTTGTTATATTATATATGATAATTATTATGATTATTATTACCATATATAATTATCACCAGACAACCTTGTGACTTATTGGGTCACCCTTTGAGAGAGAAAAATTAGTGCAATCTGATGTGACCTGAATGAACTTGAACTTTTTTTACACAATTATTATCAAGTTTCAAATCACCTGCATTTTTTTTTACATTCTTCAAGTTGGCATATTTCAGGGGAACTTTATTCAGTACCTCTGGCTACAATATACTGTTTTGGCTACTTGAAGGACTCAGACATAAACAGAATCACTTATAGTATTATATGGACTTACTGGCATCTTATAGAATTTTATATTTTTTCTGAAGAGAAGGAAAAGTGTGTGGAATATAATGTTCTATTAATATAACAAAACTGTTATGTATGATAATGCTTTTAGAAAATTGTCAATGAAAAATGTCAGCATCAACATAGGTTTCTTCAGATTTTAAGTAGGTCTGGCTGGCTATGTATGTATCATAATTTTTTTTTTAACTTGATTTAGGAAAAAGTATTACAGGACTTAAAAAAAACCAAAAAAACTTGTTTACAGCGGTTGTTCGTTACTTGTCGACTTGGTTCAAAGATCAAGTACCAGTGGGTATTATAGAGTGAAAGCATAATAACACCAGTTTTGATACAGTAGCTTTAACATATTGCTCTGCGCAAATTAGTGTAACTAAAGTACAAGGTGAAAACAAAAACTCATCAGATCATAGTATGGTTTAGAACAGTGCGCAAAATGTTGGATCAAATTTACCACACTAATCAAAGTATACCTGTATATTATAATTATTACCATCATCTGAAGTATTATCTTATTCCCAGAAAAAATATAATGAACACATTTGAAATCAACTATTTTTGTGGGCAAGCTATATATGTCTGTGTATAGGTATTGTAAGCAAAAAAGAAAGTAATTTGTTATATTTTACACCAGTTAAGCATACCCTAAATAGAGTATCCTTTTCCTCCATGTCTGTCCCTGTGTCTGTTGGTGGGTGTGGGTGGCTGACTGAAAGGGTATTGACAGCTTTCTTTATGATATGTGAAGTTTTTTGTTTGTTTTTTTACAATAAGTGTAAAGAAAACAATTCCCCCCCTACTTATTTTTCATGTTAGTTTTCTGTAGAATTTAAATCAGTTTTAGACTAAAGAAAAGGTGGTTAAAAATGAAAGGATTACTTCTGTTATGTATGGATAAATTATTCAAATATTTATTTTAGTATAAGGGTATCCATTGATTTATTAGGATGCAATTAACTTACAAATATCTGGTTGGGAGTTTGTTTGTTGTGTTTTGTTTTTTTTTCCAATAAAATTCAGAAAATATCAAATGTTTGTTGTGTGGATATGAAGTGATCCGACAAAATATTGGTTAAATGACTTGAAAGTGAAAAGAAATTTAGAAGAAAACTGGCGTTACTTTTAAATAAAATTTTCACGTGGCCATGTTCTGATGCATTTCAATGGTTGCCAACTACCTTTATCAGATAACTTGCAGTGCTTGTAGAGAAAACTATAGACTGTTTACATATTTGAGGAATGAAATGAGATTTCTGTGGGTCATTCAGTAGGAGTGGTGTTTGTATCTGAGGGGCAAGAATTAGGTTGGTCAGAAGAAGAAGGATCAGTGGTAATATTTAAGTAATTTTACAATTGGATTTACATAAGAGCCAAGGATAGAAAGAGAAGGTGTGAAGCTGATTCAGTTAAGAAATTATCATTGAATTCAAATGTTGTTGTGTATATTTATCTTTCTTTCACAAATGACAAAATAATGAAAATCTTGCGTGAAAATGACATTTATTCCTCTTGTAAGACAGCTTGACCAACCAACATACACTGTATTATCTAAGTTAGTTTTAGATTTTTTAACATACATACAAATTTAACAGGGATTTAATATTGATAGGGTGATCACTTAATTCAAGTGAGCGTGGTTTCAAAAAATTAAATGATGTTTAGTATAAAATAACATTCATATATAATACATGATAATACCCTATATATAATAATAATAAACTATATGTATGACTCAAGCTATATATTAAAATCAAAACTGAAAGGTAGGTGTTGTTTGATCAACAATGCTGAGGTACCATGTTAATATAACTGTTTTGTTTTTAAAATCCCCGAAACGGTTACATGGTGAATAACTGATGATCCCAACAAGAGACAATTTACACATAGTACCATAAGAACAAAGAATATGTAAAATAAGGTAAAAAAACAGTGGAGAAAACTACACAAATTGTATTGATAGATGTTGGGAAATAGAAGATTGAAGTGACACAAACAAATTTTGAGAAAGTGTGTGTGTGTATATATATATATATATATATATATATATATATATATATATATATATATATAGTCATCCACAGACAGCTGTTTCGTTGTATTACAACTCTTCAGTGCAGCTATAGACTATCCATTATCCCATCCAGTACCACGAGGCAGGATTAAAACCTTTGCTTCAGATCCGGAGGCCGGTATCCTACCTCTGGGCTATGGAACTTGACAGTCAGTAAGGTTGAATATAAGCGATATATTAGCATATATTCCCCATCCACCAGAGTGCTCTATTCCTATGGAAGAGCATTGCATAAGGTTACAACGAATGAGTTACCTTACTCAAAGAGTGCTCAACCCTGAATTTATATATATATATATATATATATATATATATATATATATATATATGATTGTATTGCGGATGTGAAGTGATCCGACAGAATGTTGATGAAAATGACAATTGGAAAGTGAAGTGAAAAATATGTGTGTGTGTGTGTGTGTGTAAAATTTTCTCCCACAAATCCATTTAGAAGAATCTAACCTTTGGTTGCGCCAGAGCCAAAATGAGGAATGTCTAAGAAAGAAAAGTAAACAATGTTATCAAAGACATATTTCCACATACCAACAATATCTTCTGACTTTCAGAGCAGCATATCTTGATAAACTTAGATTCTCACCATTCAAGGAAGCAGCGTAAGGACTTCCAACTCCAAGAGATTTCCTATGTAAATAGAGAGGAGGAATGGAGAAAAAACAACTGTTGAGTCAACAAGGACAAAATATTTTTATTTTATCTCGCTCTTTTCTCCTCCAACTGAATGAGGAAAGTACTTGCGTACCTCTTAGCATCAACTTGAAGCTGGGTCGGCCCTTGGGTTCCTATAGACCCAGGCAAGTTGAACTTTGGTGCCCTTTGAAGTATTCTGTTATCCTATTTTTGTTTATTTATGTTTTACTGTGAGAAAAATAAATATATAGGAATGAAAAGTTCATTACAATAACTAGAAAGCACTCAGAGTGCACATACTTCTGCCAATGATATTCATTAAAAACTGAATGAAAATTAGTTCACTAAAAGTTACGATGCAGGGGAGATAACTTTTAAAAAATTCCTGAACCAGTCCCAAAATTTGATTAATTCTTCACCAGCCCATGGCCCCTCCACAAAATGTCATTAAAATTTGTTGAGAACTTTTGGAAATTTCGTGTGAACAGACATATACTTACAATGCTGTGGATGTAACTGTAGAGAATTCCAACTTTGTTGGTAGAAGTAAAAAAACAAAAACAAACCTTAGTTCCTTTACCCAAAAAGAAAATCTGAAAAAAAATTTTTTTCCATGAATTATATGTTGTTAGAAAAACATGGGGAGAATCGGGCAGATTCGGGGGCGGGGTCCTACTGATATCTAATCCAGAAATAAAAGATTTATCCACTGGAACATTTAAATCTGATATATTTAGCATGAGTATGTTCACAAATTAGGTTGCAAGTCTGCGACAAAAAGAAAATGTAGCTTCTGTACTTCTTTAAATGTAAACACAGCCAGGAACAGGTCATTGTTGTCAGGTTATGGCTGAGCCAATGAAAAATAGCTATTTCTTGGTTTGCACCCATACTTACAAAATTATGGATGTTATTATTTGATCCCAGATTAACGAAACTCTGTGGAAAAATGGTTAAAAACCTGCCCCAGTGAAATATATAAGGCATAGGACTGTTTTCTTTGGGTAAAATACAAGTTTCATGGAGAAAAATAGCTTCAGAAACTTATCGCAATTTTCCATTCCTATATAAGATTGTAATGTTTATCTTGAAAGATTAGTTTCTTCCATCTTTCCAAAACTTATGGCTCACTGGGTTTGGCAGCAGGCAGTAAGAAGCCTATGGGCACAAGCTGTTATTTACCCCAAAACTGATATCTACAGGTCAGAGGTCACAAGCTGTCAAAATGTGAGGATAGCCAGCTATTTTCATACCCAGTAACTTTTTTTTTCAATTGCTGTTTGTTCTGCTGTAATGGTTAATTATCAACATATTGTAGGTTTTTCTTTTTCTTTTTCTCACCGCATATTATAAATATACATTTAAAAAGTAGATATTTTTTTCCAGGCTGTGGAAAATTACACAAAAAATTCTGTTTGCTCATACATGAATAATTTTCCCCCAGCACCTTGTGTGTGTGTATGTATATATGTATATATAAAAAGAATGCTCTTACCATTTCGCATTATCAGTGGCTGTTTGGCTTAATGGTAAGAGCATTGCTATGTTGAAGTGGGTAGCCATCAGTGGCAGGCTCTGTTACCATTGATTGATATATATATATATATATATATATATATATATACACACACACATGTATAAATAATAAGATGTGGATTCGCTACACTAGCTAGTTCATGTTTCTGCCCTCTCTGGAACTCATCAGGCGAATTATCATTTATTTCCAGCCCTACTCTAAAACAACTTGACTTTCGAAGTATAAAGTTGAATGTATCGAGCACTCCATGAAATAAATCCATCACATATCAGAAGTTGCTTTATATCATGCTATATTGCTAACCTGATTTGTACCATATGTATTATGTGTTTTATATATATTGCACACACACAGACACACACAGAGTCCCCCCCCCCGCCCACTTTTTGAAAGTTCACTACTTTTTCCTTTTGTGGAAAATTTGAAAATGAAAATAACGTTAGTGCATTTGTTTGGTGGCAAGCCATCCTTGAGACGGTGAACACCTTCTCTCTCTCCTGCACCTCCCTATCTTTGAGAACTCAGCTTAACATATCATCATCACAATTTGGAGGTCTGGGCTTACTTAAAAAATGATCTCCTGCCTAATAAGATGTTGATTCTCCATTTGCCTGCTAATTTCACTTATCCGATTAGGCATGGACTCTACAAGACCTCTAAAATTTTTCTCTGGGATTGAATCATTGAAGTAAATGATTTATTTTCAGAGTGGGTAAAACTTTCACACACACAGTAGAATTGGCTGCCATAAATATAAAAGGGAGTTACCTCCCTTGGTGTCTAAAAATGGCTGACAGTGGCTGGATTTTTTTCATTTTCCATTTCCTGCTAACTTCATTGCTACAAGCGAAATCTTTTGAAGTTTGAATTTTATTTTAATAAATATATCATTTAAAATCATATTTTGATAAAGGTCCTGAAATGTTTGGAAATTTCGATGTTAATTTGTTGTGATCAAACTATGTTAAATATTCTGGAAAATTCATACAAAGGCTCTAATAATGGATTATTAATTTAAGTTTTTAATTTTTCTGCTGATGTCAGTGAAAGCTGTTCAGAGCATCTTCTGACCCCCTAATCAAAGACCAACAATATTCACTGGTTATTGTTTTTAGAGCATATCACAATCTAGTTCCGGCTGTTTATCTTTTGTATTTGCCTCTCTTTATGTTACTTAAATGGTTAATGAAACCTAATGAGTTATTCATGGGGCTGTACTGTGCAGATTGTCAGGTGGAATCAACATGATTACTAAACTGGCAGAAGCACACCTTTCACCCTGAAAATCTTGAGCATTCTAAAATCTGTGTGATATATATATATATATATATATATATATATATATATATATATAAAAGTGTACATAAAAATCTTATCCTTCTTGTATTTACCCATTGTGAATCATGAGGGTTCAGGGAATCTATTGTTTTATTTATTTTATCTATATGTGTATGTTTGTCAAAGCTGAGAGAAACTATTTTCTGTCTCTCTGTAACCAAAAACGAATTTCAGGGAGAGAAAATGATCAACTTACAATAAACAAACTTTTCAATTACCACCCTTCATTCCAACCCTGGGTGTTCAAGAATTTGCAAAAAGGCAAAAAAACAACTGAAATTAAACTATGTCAAATATTTTGCAAAGAAATATGGGAAGTTTATACTTTTCACATAAAAACAATTAAATAATACATCTAATTTCATTTTATATCTGCCTTATCTTGTGTGTGTGTGTACAATATATATTATAATGAGTTTATCCTTATGATGAAATTCTGTGGAATGATATTTTATAGGAAAATTCCCCTTTTTTTTCCTTTTTTTAATTTTTTTATTTATTAGATAAGGGAATACAGGACAAGTTTACACACACAAACATACACATATATATATATATATATATATATATATATATATATGTGTGATGTAGAGTGAGGATACCAGCCTCCTGGTCTGAAGCTGAGGTTTTGATCCCACCTCGTGGTACTGGATGGGATAATGGATAGTCTATAGCCACACTGAAGAGTTGTAATATAACAAAACAGCTGTCTGTGGATGATGCAATAATCGTATATATATATATATATATATATATATATAACACTATTACATTGGAAGAACTCCGTTATATTCTACTTAGTTTCATTTATGTTCTTAGGATCTCGTGTATATGCATCAACACACATCTCTAAATGCACTTGCAAAATTTGACTTGGTTATTAGAACAGTGGAATTCTATAGAAGAGGTCTGCTGTTCAAATATCTCAAATACCCAGTCGTTAGTTGTTTATTTATTACCTATTATTTGTCTTAGATAATTATATTTCAAATTTGATTATTTTTCTGCTGATTAATGATTGAATTGATTTCATACTGAAGGAACTTCAGAAATTCCAACTGCATTGCCATTATAGCTTCTAATTAAAGCAAAAAATATGTAAACCATATTTGCTGGAATATGAATTTAAATGAACAAAAAATTATACAAATATACCAATGCATTTGTTTTACTGGTATTATGCCTAGAGAGCTGTCTATCTGAATACTATCGTGAATCATGCATCGTTTATGCTGGCAAACCAGGTAATCTTCCAAAGTGTGTTGAAAAAATCAGGAAAAAAAAATGTCAAGTCACTTTGGAATCTGTTGAGAGAAATTTGAACGGTCCCAGTGTTGGGAATTTGCTTATGTTCACTTGTTTATGACATTATGAAAGTTGTTGACATTTTTATGAAAAATGGCTCCTTTAAAAAACCTACATTTTTTTTTTTTTTGTATTATTCTTATGCAATGATATTATTTTTTGTTTCAGACATTTTAACAGGGACTAACTAATTATAATAGTATAATTCAACATTTGTGACCGAGAACACCAAAAGGTCAGATTCACCTCCTGTGGATTTGAAAAGTTTTGCATTAGAAATATGAATAAAAATAATGACTGAAATTGAATGTATTTGATTTATGTTATAACAACGATTCAAAACGTCTGAAATTAAAATAATCATTGTATCAGAAATAAAATAAAAAATGCCTTCCAAAATGCAATATCTATTACAAAAAAAAATATAAAGGAAGTAATCCAGTGTTTGAAATGCATTATTTTGAACAGAATACTTGACTGAACCAAAGCTCAAATTTTATTGTTTTCAGTTTTATAAGAACATTTTGCATTTGTTCATTTAAAATTTTTTACGTCTGTCAAGAATCTTTGCTCTCAAAGCTTCATCTCTACACTTTCCAAGTTGACATGAATTACTTTCTTTGTTAAGCCTCACTTAGCAGTGAAAAATATAGATCACTTTTAGTTTTGATTCATTTATCAATAAGTAAAGCCTGTTCACGTTATGAGCTTGTAGAAATCATTCTCTTTATAATTGATCGTTGAACATTTTATTTTCTTCAAAAAACTTTGAAGTTCAAATTGTGCATGGGTAGTGAATTTCTGATTGATCAAGGGAAGTAACTCGAAATAGTTTTCAAATGGATCGGAAAGAAATCGAATTAAGGGAGGTAACTTGATATACACATATAGTAAAAATCGGTTTTATTTTTATATGAGCGCCAGTTTTAAAGGAAGCAAATATTTAATGTAGTGTTAAGTTCGCCAAAAATTACTAAAATAATTGGGTGAGCAAGTAATAAGTCAGATAAAAAAAAATAGAAATATTCAGTATCAAATTTCTGTTTATTTCAAATATTTAAAAAAAAATTATTGAATGAAATTAACAAAATATAAAGTATCAACCTTAAATATCGATTTCCAGCTATGTACTTTCCACCAATGACATGCATAGACTCTCAGAAGGGAAGAGGCTTTATTGAGGGCACTCCTTTGACATTTTTTAGAATGAAATCTGCCACATAGGCTATATATAATCATGCAGAAAATTATTGAAATAGTATGTGGTAAATATCTTAAATTCCATTAAATTCAATTTTTTTTTTTGGTGTGTCTCTAAAGTATTTGTTTGAATTTTGACTTTTGACTAAAAAATCACTCATATGAAGAAGGAAAGGGCTGGGGCTGAAGTCCCCCACCCACACACACCAATATGATTACCACCCATAGCTATCACCATAAGTACACTCTAATGCCAAAGTATGCATTTGCCTATAATTTCGACATTTATACGGAGACTGATGCATGCTTGGTAGAAAGGTGTATCTGGATTCGTAAATATCTTCAGGGAGTTTAAACTTGAAATAATGAAAGGCTGCTCTTTATCTATCTATTATGTTAATAGCAACTGAGATATCATCATTAATCATAACAAACAATACAACCTTTCTTTTTTTTTTTTTTTTAATGCTACTACATCATTTAACTATAATTTAGTTTAATCTGTTCTATAGGAAAATCCAGCTGAAAAAAAATTCTCTTTCTCTCTCATCAAAATGATTAGAGACACACCGTGTCATAAAAATGTCCCCATTTACAAAATATGTGTTCATTTTTGTATAAATTTTTATTGTAAACCAAGTACCCCCACATATTGAGAATCGCTGACCCAAACGAATTTAAACTTTACACTGCAATGCAAGGGGCTCAGACCAACATATCTGGTGAATATCAACTTTGTACAATGGCCAGTTGTTGAGTTATCTTGCTGCATACATACACATATGCATGGATTTCTCAGTTTATAGCAAAGATTCAAGATCAAGATAATGATTATTGATATTAGAAACTGTTAACAAAAACTGTCACCTTATGTTTCTTTGAGTTTTCAAGTTGGTCAGGCTGAATGGTTATGTGTATATCACGAGTGCAGACTCCACCAATGGAGCTAGAGGGCTGAAAATTTCAATATTTACTTATTATATCTAGAAAAAAACGTTTTTTGTTTTTTAAAAATTCACTCTTTAATTAGGTTCTAAGTGTGTGTGTGTGTGGTTAATTTGCAATGTGAATTTATGCCAAATTGGTCCCTAAGTTTGTGTCATGCATGTTTTTTGGAAATTCAAATTTTTTAGTGACTACTTGGTAACAAAAGATGACAGAAGTAACTTATTCATCGATCACCCCTTTTTCCAATTTTTCAATTATATTAAATATTAATTGGTTTTGTTGCCGAAAGACGTTGGTCACATGACAGTTTCTATTGAGTGACTAACCAGACCTGTTTTCTGTTGAAATCATCAAGTTTTTCGACTAAAGAGAATTGTTTCACAGTTTACAAGGTATATGAGTTGAACCAGGGTGTCCCAAAAGCAACGCTCACTTTGTCACACCTGTAATGCCTGTTCTAAGGGAAGCCACTGTGTGATGTCATATTCAGCACCCTGTATGCCAAAAAATACTTGTCAAATTGAAGACTTTTGCTGAATAATCAAATCTGAAAAATTTTAAAATTACTAGTAATATTGAAAACTCTTGCTCTTGAAAGAGAAATTTTTAGACATGTCCACCCATCTCAATAAGATGTTTTTTAGTTGGATGCAGTTATGTTAAACTACAGAAATAGGAAGAAAGATTGAAGTGTGATGTCATCAAAAGCTGTTATGTCATTGAAGGAATATCTTCTGATCATTTCATTTTTATCAGCGGCTAATGATGTCGTAATAGAATGTCTGAGATCTGCATTTTTGTATTTTGATAAAAGACAAAAATCGCCTCTTACGATTTTCATTGTAAATAGTACTTGCAGAACATTTCCGTATTGCAATATTTTCCAAGTATAAGAATCAATTGACTCAAAGAAGGACTCTTTGCTCTTCTTCCTCCTCCTATTACCACAGATGGTGGACACATGTTTCTTGGGTTTTTTTTCCATCTCGCTTGTAGCTTGTTCATCTGATTAATTAGCAAGAATCTTCAATCTTATTAGCAATTTTTGGCGTACCAATGTGCTGAACACTATATTAAATAGTTACTTTGCTTAGAACTGGTATTACTGTTGGACAAATCAGGTGTAACTTTTGGGAAACCATATACTCGCAATTCAGTCTCTCAACAATGCCAAATATTTAGAACAATAAAGTGTCATTTAAGCATAAATATTGAATGCTTTTCTTTATAAACTTTATTATGACTTGTATTCTTTCTCATGAATGTGTTTAATTCTTTTTCAGGTAAGAACCATTGCTGTTTATTACAAACAAGATGTGTATACACTTTTTCGGGACACCATGAGGTATGTTATATTTACAGTTTGTCAAAAGTGACGAAATACAAGTGTTCCACCGATTCCAGAAGGAAACTAATACTCTGGCATCCTCTTTATTCCAGATAAAATTGCAAGACAATATTTCTTTAAAATTCTTGTAAACTTCCAGACAAGTTTATTAGGAGACACAAATGTCAATTTTGATTCTGTTAGACTTTTAGTTTATTCTGCTGACATAGGATCCTGAAAATGGCTTCTAATTCCTAGGAAAATATCTACCAATGTCAGGGTTGCAAGATTTGGCTAGAAGAGGAGATACTACGAGCTTTATCTCGGAGACTTACCCAACTTGGACTCATTTGATTTTGATATTCCAATGCCCAAGTTGGGTAAGTCTGAGATTAAGCACAGATTATCTGTCCTTTTGGCCTAATCTAGCAATCCTAGTCAATAGCCATGTAAAAATGGACAAGGAGCAGTTGGGGTCGGGGGGGGGGTAATCTGTTGGGAAAATTTGATTGTAGTTTGTCTGTACACTGTCTGTGAGATGTGAGTGGGGTTAGCTTATCGAGTAACCTGCAAGATTGTGCATTTGCTATCATTTTTATCTCACAATCTGTTGAGAGTGAGTTTAGTCCTCAATGAATGTTTTACCATTATATAACCTTGCGCCATAATTGGCTTTGTCCATCAAATAATGATTGGTTCCTATCAGGGCAGAAACATAAATGTGTTTGTAGCAAGTCCATTATTTCACTATATCTAAAGCTCTAGTTGTATATTGAATTACTGATATGAACTTATATATATATATATATATATATATATATATATATATATATATATATAAGGTGTCACAAAAGTAACGCCTGATTTTCAAGTTTTAAGGGAAGTAACTTGGTGTAAAGTCAGAATAAATTCTTTTTATTTGTCATTGGTACATTTAATCAGGAGAAATACCTAATTAATTCCCTTAGAACTCGAAAATCAGGCTTTACATTTGTTTCCCAATTTGACCAAGTGTGGGGGTGGTGGTGGGTAGTTATAATTCCTTCTGCCTTTTCAGTATTTTATTTTGGATTTTGCATTGTACATAAAGAATTGAAATGGCTTTGTTGATCCATAATCCATAACTGAGTATAGGATTTTATCCATTCTCTGGCAGAGGTGCTGGACATTTCGACCAATTTAACTGATCGGTGATTTTTTGCCATGGAGGACCATATGCATAAATTCCAATTTCATTTGATTTTTCATAAAGCTTTGGTGATTGTTTCAGGATTTTTTTCAATAAATTATGTAAAAATAATATATTCAAAGATAAGAACAAAAAAATTCTTCCATTTTCTTCATTTTACAAAATCTATTAAATCAATTTAAACTACATATTTACTCATTTTTCACAAAAAAATTTAAACCCATTTTTCATAAGAATAAATAAAAAATATATACATAGCTTGAAATAACAACGAATGTTGATGGAAAATCAAGTGAAATTTGTATTACATTTTTTTTCTAAATCACATTAACTTTTATTTTTTGCAAAATAAAATTTAAAAAAAAGGGAAATATGTATTTTGAATTAATAGATTTGAAAAAGGGAAAAAAAAAGGAAAGGGAAATATATGAGCAGAAAGAACACGGTTTCTTAAGCAGATGTTTATGCTTAGGCTCCCAAATTGCCAATGGTCTAAATAATTGCCAATTGTTTGACTTTAGCTAAAGTACCGGACATTTTGACCAAGAAAGGCTAGGGTTTTCAGTCTCCTGAACCGTTTTCATGGGTGTCCCCTGGATGATATAACATGATGGAGCCCATTCTCTTGATATGGCCATGAATTGAACTTATGAGAGGTGAGAACCTAAAGATTGGGCCATGGTATTCAGTATGGCTGTGTTGATAAAAAAAATCCCATCTTCGCCCGCATTTTATTATAGTGTTCAGTTACTACAATTTACCGCAAAGCATGAAGTAATGACCCTTCAAAGAGGCATCGTAATAATTTCAAGTATTTTGTCTTTGTTGCTACAGCTACTGCTGCTGCTAAATTATAATAATTTTCAACAATTGTAACAGCAATTTGCAATCCTAGTTATCTACATTCACTTATGTTAGTTTTTGGTAATAGGTGCCATTACCAAAGCTGTCTGGTCCTGACCAACCACTTAAAGAGAATATTATTTGGCACTCCTAAAATAATCCAAGACTGAGATTCTCCTCCGCCATCCCTATGTTTTTCCCTTCTCTTGTTAATAGCTTGTGACCCAATTCTTTATCTTCTCAAATTTAAATGGCCATCAAAGGATTGGAATTTCATGTGCATTTTTTTTTTTTTTATTATTGTCATGTACTTTTTGTCTCTCTTTTTCTGAAGAGTTCTTTTCACAGTCTGTAAATGAATGCCAATAAGAAAACCCTTGCGTGTGTAATTAGAGCATTTGCAAAATTATGGTTTGAGAGCTAGTCTCATAGACCATCTGCTATTGTGAGTTAGATTCCCATTTGTAGCTCCACACTTGTATCCTTGTGCTAGACTAAGCTAAGCTTGGTAGTAGAGCTGTATGACGTAAAGTTTACTTGTGTATTGGATAGGATTGCAATAAGTCCATATTCTCCCCCAGACACATCCTCTGTTAAGATCTCGAAATCTTCATCTGGAATCAATTTATAAAATTCTTTATAAGTCTGGAATTTAAGCTTAAATAATTTTCTCCATAGAAAAAAAAAAAACAAACTCAAAATGTAATGATATGAGAGAGAGTCTTATAGATAAGGGAGGACATTTGTACGGTGTTGTCAACCAGTGGCAAACCAAGGTGGGTTGTACCAAGATGACTGCCCCCCCAAATTTTCGTATATTCTTGCTAATTCTTTTTTTTCTTGTGAAACATCTGTCTGTCAACTCAATTTCTGATGAAATTCTATGGGAGGGCGGGCAATGGGTTAGGGAAAAAGTTAGTCAAATATCTGGGGCGGATCCAGTAATTTTTTGATTGAGAGATGTTTTTCCATTTTTTTCTCATATATTTGTATATGCCACAAAAGAAGTGATTAGTTTTTTTAAAAAATCACCAAAATTCTGATTGTCTTGTAAGTTCTGGATGGGGAGGAGTGACACCATCGGTTACTGACCTGGGTCACCCAAACCACAAGCCCTCCATTGTTGTCAACTGAGTGGGTTTCAGAGCTGCGATGTTCAGTAGATTTTTCTTCATTATTGCTATTACAACCATAAATGATTCGTTCAAAGTTTACCATTTTTTTCCTTGGCATTTGTTTCGCTGTCCTACATTTAAGATGTTTTAGCTATTCTCAACCACTGTTTCTCTATGATTTACATGTGTTGACAACTATGTTGGCAACCAGTAACATCTTCTTTTAAGATGTTTCAATATGGCAACCTTAGCATTGAATTAAGGAAGAATTGCTTAGCAACACTTTCACTCTAATTTCTGTGTCTCCATTATACTGTGATAGCGTGAAGTTGAAACATTGACCTGAATGTAATATATCTTCTGACAACATTATGGGTTGGAAAATTCAATGTGAATTTTGATCCTCATTGAATACACCTTGACCGTGATGGCATTGTGTTTAATTGAAACGTTGTGTCAATTATGACAGAGAAAATGTTCAAGATTTATTCATGACAATTTTAATAAGTAATCATTCAAGTGGCAACAATCTGATTGAAAGAACAGATATAATTTGCCTTCTTGGAATTCAACTCTTCCAAGAGTTATTCAAGATTTTGTTTCAAAATTGTGATATGAATGTCAGTGAATATAGATATAATAGTAATGAGTGTCCTAGATCATAACTTCTCAATTTTTTTTCAATTTGTAATCCCTTTTGATGAGAAATTTTCCCTAACTCCCTCACCCATTATTATAAAAGGAATAGATAAAAATAATATACATGGGTATTCAGTCGTAATTGGTAATGCGAATGGGTTTTGAGAATTAGGTACACGGTAAGGCTGGGTTTTTGGAATTAGGTATTTGGTAATGTCTCCATTAGTAGACATTGAGCTTAGAAAATACCTGGAAATTGAGCGGTAGGTATACGCCCTCCCCTCATTTACTCCACCTCTATTTCTAAAGTAAGAGATTGAATAATGAATAAAGACAAAAAAAATTGTCAAAAATTGCAATATATCAATTATCTATATTAATTTTTATAGTGTTTATTATGAAAAAAAACAAACACTTTTTGAAATTAAATTACTAAAATGTTATTGAAGCAAAATCTATTCTTAAAAAATTAGTGAATGACATTGAGCTATTCTACAATAAGCACCGGAAAGAGTACATTTTTGTATGGAGACGATAAAAAAAATTTTTCATGTATTTTTGCAGCCCCTTCCAAATAACCCTTTGTTATAACCCGATACCCATTTTTGGAAACCCTGTCCTAGATCATGAGATTACTGTCAAGTTGGCAATTCTTTGCTACTGGTGCCAAGTAACTCTATACTATCTGCCTCTTGATACTTGGGAATGAGAAGAGCCCTGCTAGATAATCCCTCTTCTGCTCTAGAAATCCCATGAAGCGAAGAATGGGAAGATCCTTATCGGATTTGGATGCTACAATTGCATTTCATGTATTCAAGCGTCATTCTTCCTTCCTCTGCCAACGAATTTGGAACAGGTATGTGTATTCACGTATGTTTGTACATCTTTCTACTCAATATTTCCCAGAGGTCTCAATCAATTTCAAGGACATGAAGATGAAAGGGTTGGTCATTGGGACAGGGAAGAATTGGTCAAATTTTAGGGCAGATCCAGGAAATTTTTACACTTACCCTCCCAGTATCGTAGCTAAATTTCTGTACGCAAAATTTTTTTTATTCACATCCCCTGCATCTTAGCTGTATAGAGATCGCTTTTCATTCAGTTTTTAGCGACAATGGCGTTAGTAGAGGTACGTATTTTCTGAGTGCTGCCTAGTTTTCCTTTTTCTTTTTTTTTCCCCCCCCAATATCTGTTCAACTTTGTCGAATCAATGAAAACTTCAGTTTTTACCTTACTCAACATTGCCATCCACCCACCCACAAACGTGTTGCCAATCAGTGTTCAGAATGGTACGTCTCTCATGTCATCTGCTGGAAATTTTTGTTTTCTATTCCTCTTTTTGAGTTGTTGACTCCTCCTCCTCCTAAACCTCCCCTCCACCACCACCTTTTTGTCTTCATTTACGCATTACAATTAGCTGATGCATGTGTGTGTGTGTGTTACTGGATGTTGTGACTGATTTACTCGAAGGATATTGTGTGCGTATCGACGAGTGCGTTCATTTTCACTGTGTCGAGCAGTGCTGTTCAAAGTTTGGTGTGCGTACTGGTACTCGTATGTGAATCATGGGCTGCTGGTGCGCAGCTCATTTTCATTTAAACAAAATGCAGAAGCACAATAGACGTCCATTCTCAATTGCATACAGCATTGTCTTCAATTGAACCAAGATTAGATAGGATGACAAAGAAGAAGCAGGCTCATCTTTCACTTTTGAAACGTGCCTGTATTTATTACTGTTTTTATTCTACTTTACTCGTTATAAATTGTCATTTTATTAATCCCTGCTACCCACAATAGACAGGTTAAATTACTGTGTCTTCATTGTGTTCTGATATTTATTTGTATCTATGCATCTATCCAGACTTTGTCCAACCCTTACTGTTCATTGTTGAAAATTGATGTTTCACTCAAAAGTTTACTTTATTGAATAGGGGAAATGGGTTTTTTGTTTTTTTGAAAATTCCTTCACCTCTGAATAGGTTTCTGTTGTGGGATTTGATTTACAATGAAAGTTCATACCAAATTGGTCCCTTAGTGTCCAGCAGCATTCATCAAAATTTTTTTTTATCTTGGACCAATGAAAGGGCTAGAAAAAGTAACTATTCATTGATCTCCCATTTTTCCCAAATTTTAATCGATTACTGTCATCGAGTGATTAACCAAACCTGTTTTTGTTTTTTAAATCATAAATTTATGATTCAAACCATACTGTCTGCATTTTCATCAAGTTAATTTAATTTTACCACTGCTTAATCAATAAGGTAAAAAGTATACATGGATGGCGGTGATTCATAATTTCCCCTATAATGCTACTTACTCATTATCAACATACGCTTTTGATATTTTTGCTAGGAGGTTTGCTTATTTCTTTATTTGTTTTTTAATGGCGTATCGTTTGCAAAATGAATAAAAAATTTTGATAATTGACAAGCTTTATCGGAAAAAACTTAATGAATGTATTAAAAGTTAACATCCCTACAAAAGTTCAATCGATATACCACTGATCATGTACGAATGATAATTTGGCACAGATATACTACCAGTTCCTGACACGTTGGAATAAAACCTTACCAGTCTGCGAGATCAGATAGTTTTAGTAACACTGGTATAGAGGATTGATGTCAATGTGTTATCTGTATGTTTTGAAGTGTGTGTTAATCCATTTGTCTAACACAAATCTGGACTAAGGCCACTTTTCATGGTGCTCCCAGTGAAGATAAAAATCTGTATCAATTGCTTGCGACTCTTTTATGCTAATCACAGAATCTTTACACGAATATGCAGAAACTTCGGGATGATTCATAAAACTAGTATATCCATGTTGTCAAAAAGAGACGGCAATATTTAAATAATTTTGCAATTGCACTCAACTTTGAAAATATCGAAAACCTTATCTTTATTTTCTTGTTTATGTTCCACCAAAATGAATCTGGATTTTTATACATGTCCAAATAAATGAATAGGTAAGGTGAATTACTCTTTAATTAGCATTTAATAGTTATCCCCTTTAACAAATGACAAATGCTACAGACAGAAAATATTGCCAATCACCGGGTGAATTATGTTGATTAGTGTGTTTGTGTTGCTTGTGTATTGAAAATATCAGCCAGTAGAGGAATTAGGATGCAGAAAGAGTACAGAAGATGCTCATTATGCTAACATTTTTTAATTATTTCAAAATCAGTTTTTGGTTTACCTCATTCATTTTATAAGTCAGTGATGTCAAATTCTCAGTTTGAAAATCAGTCTTTTAAATTGAAACTCATTTTTTATAGTGTGTTTTCAGCAAGACGAAGTAGTCATTTATTCGCTTCCCTACAAGAGCAGAGTATGACGCAAGGTTGTGTCTGAAGTGAGGAACTTCATACATAAGTGGAGTGGTTCCTAAAATTGTTGGTCAGACAAAGTAAATGAATAAACGTGTGTATTGATATTTTTCAAGTTTACCTGAGTCAAGCACTATCATTCATTCATGGATGATGTTGAGAATAAACATTGAAATATTATGAAAATCGATCGTGATTCTTTTTTTGTCAATTAAATATTGACTACATACCATTAGTAGAGTGATGCAGCTTAACATTTATCATCACAAAAAATGAAATTGGCTAACTAAATTTTAATTCTGGTCGAGGCTGTCAAGATATACTTAGTACTAATATCCATGGGAAAAGCATGAATTCATAAGGCTCTATTCCATTGACAGATATCTCCATAAAAATGTCTTGTTACTGGTATGCCACAATGGCTAACTGAGAAGAAACACACGCACTCAGTCCTGTGTGAATATATTCTTTTATACATTTAATTTGAACATGAATACTCATATGTATGTATGTATATATATATGTATATATATTTGTCACCAATGTATATTAACATATTTTTTTTTGTGCATACGTGTGTTTGTGTATATATACATATATATATATATTCATATATATATATATATATATATATATATTCATATATAAGATTTTGCTCTTCTCTCTCCCAATCTTGCCTCTTCCTTTTCCCCAACATTTAGATTAAAAACTTGAGAAGATATTGTGGACAACCATTCTCATACTGTCAGCTTGGTTGGGGGGATGATTGGACATTGGTATTGTAAAGGGAGTTAGGGTGGGG
This sequence comes from Thysanoteuthis rhombus, assembly GCA_963457665.1. Taxonomy (NCBI): domain Eukaryota; kingdom Metazoa; phylum Mollusca; class Cephalopoda; order Oegopsida; family Thysanoteuthidae; genus Thysanoteuthis; species Thysanoteuthis major. The sequence continues at coordinate 21,233,078 of OY735225.1, read as the reverse complement.
GTAGATAGATGTCAGAGAGAATGAAACTCAAACCAATCAATCACCTGATGTTTCAAGGACAGAGTGGCATCTCATGGAATGTTCAATAAGAAAAACCCGATTGCTAAATTGGGGCGGGGGGGGGGGCTGTGCTGAAAGCAGGGAGACAGATTCCAGTGGAAGGGTTTAGTATCTCTGAAGCGTCAATTCTGGTTATAACTAGGGTTGTAAGTTTTGAAATGCCTGGTAGAAAAGGAATCACTTTTTTTCATTATCTCAACATTTTCTACAGAATAAGAATGAGATTTTAAACTGTTTAAAACTCTTTGAAAATAATTGACTAAGAAAAAAAATAGAAAAATTATGCAAATTCCCTCTTTTAGAAATTTTAAATTATCAGTCAGTTTGTGTGTGAATTTCCATCAAGAGTTGTATGCTTGTTCTTTTTGGAGTGAAATGTCCAGCTGGAAGAAAATAGTTCCATTTATTATGCCAGACCATTTGAAGTAGTGAGGCTCAAGTTCACTCACAATAGCTTGAAAATCTAGTGTCTAGATGTCGAGACTAAGTTTAGCTTGAGGTAGCTTTGATGTGTGGTCCTGGATGAGACTGATTTGGGTAAGGCTGTATTTTGAAAACACTTGATGGTTAAGCTAACCCCTCTATCTTTTGCAAAACCAGCTCAGTGACCACATTGAACATTCATTTACACTATTAACAATATGGAAAAACTGTTTGTACTCCACAGAAATACAGATAGGTATTTTTACAAAGTACGTTCTGGCTTCTAGTGTGTGTATGTGTGTGTATGTATATACAGTGGTACCTTATTCTTTAGTGGAACAGATTATTATGGACAATCCGTTCCATTAAGTGTCTCGTTAAGTGAAAATTCATTAAGTGATAGAATCTATGGGATTTCTGTAATCGTTTCAAATAAAAAATATTGGACCCTTAAAACCTTATTAATATTATTGTAAATAATGTATAGTGTACTAATTACTTCCTAAATAATGTATAAATGCAAATACACGTACCAATAATGTAATAAATTAATGAATTATGTTATCAGAAAATGTCCTTTTGTCGGTTTGAAAATAAGCATCATGGAACTAGATATAAAATTTGATAATTATGAATGAAATGGAGTTGATTCTAGATAATTTATGAAATTTCATAATTCTCATTTCTTACAAACTGAAAATATTTTGCTAAAAGATTTTTCTTTGACAATTCAGACCTCTCACTAAGTGAGTCCTTAGCTATGAGAAGTACCACTCTGTATGTGTGTGTGTATATATGTGTGTGTACATATATATATATATATATATATATATATATATATATATATATATATATATATATATATATAGTTTGTATTATGGATATGGAGTGATCCGACTATGTTGATGAAAGTGACGATTGGAAGATGAAAAGAAAAAATTTAAAGAAATCAAAATCCCCTCCAAATTTCATTATTCTGGGGTATGTTTCAATGCATTTCAACTGGTGCTAGCCATCTTTTTCAGAGAACTTTCCGCAGTTTACAGAGAATTTTTGCTGTTTAAATGTTTGAGGTCAAGGGAAGAAATTCAGATATTTCTGTGTTATTTGGTTCTTTAGTAGTGGCAGGAGGGGAGGTGTTGGTATCTTTGTAAGTGAGAGTCAAGTCAGGTTTGAAATGAGAGGGGTCTGTGATATATATATGTGTATGACATAAGCTATGTATCAAATTTTAGCTGAAAAGGAGGTGCTGTTGTGCCATGTCAATGTAAATTTTATGATCCCTGAAATGGTTATATGGTAAATAACTGATGATCCCAAGAAAAGAAAATTAACACATCATACCATTATATCGAAGAATGTGTAAAACAAGAAAGAACATCAGAGAAAATGTCATAGATTACATTAACAGATATTGGGAAATAAGTGACTTGAACAAATTTTTTTCAATGTCCTGTGTTTTAGCTGTAAATCTTTCTAGACACACACACACACACACACATATATATATATATATATATATATATATTTACTACAAAAATCACCTTGTAAAAACTTTAATTCATCATAAATCTTACTGGTTGTGATTAATATGAGTATAGGGTTAGTCAAAATAATAGTGATGTTATGTAAGACTGGGGGTGTAATGCTGGTATATTACACTGAATACCTAATTAGCAAAAGTCTCAACTTTTTTCTTAATAAAAAATAAATAAATACATAGTTTTAATTTGATCAAAAGTTTATCTAATCAAAACAAAGATGAAAAAATCCTTTTTTTACCATTAAAATTGCATGTAATCGATAAATCATTTTTTTTTTTTTTTCCCCACAAAAAATTAGTAAATTTCACCAATTCAGCATAACATATTGTCAGAAGTAAATTGTTAGGAGATGAATGAGAAAGTCTTGGATTGAAAGACAAAATTCTTGTGTGGGTCTCTGACTTCTGTAGATTGAGAAGCCTTTTGTGGGTTGTATTGTTATTGTTCTCTAATATTAGCCTTCATGTATTGATCTATTACTTATTGCTGGTATCTTACCAAAACCATCAGATGAGTCATTCTTCATGTCTTGTGACCGGGCAGATTCTGGTTTTGAGCAGAAACGCCAAGTGCTCGACCCATCTTTCCTTCTCCATGGCCACCGCCTTCACCAGCGACTGACAATTGGCAGGCAGAACTCTTGATTTTAATAATTTGATCGTGTTTGCAGCACGGACTCTGCTTTTTTGCTACATTGTGTGTGCATGTGCAGGGTTTTGCTCTGATTCAAATTCTATTGTTTTAGGAACTCTATGACGAGGTAAAATGCCATGTTTCCCAGCTGATAAGACGCTATAAGTGGCAAAATATTCGAGGATTGAATAGCTTATTCTACTGGGGTTTGTAAGGCTGGAAACTCTCTGCCCTACAACTTGCCCTGCAAGTGCTGAGCAGTTTTGCCAATTCATGTGATTTTTCAAATTTTTAATCTTCGAAGTCACTTTCAAACTCAAAAAAAATTTTTTTTTTTAATCTCATTTGGCAACGCTGGACTTTGAAACTCCTAATAAAGAAAAGAAGAATATAATCTAAATATTGTCGACATTTGACTCTCAATTCGAAAAAAACCCCCCAAAAAACAAAAAAATATATAATTTGGCACTCCTGGTGTTTTGTTGTTTTTTTCTTCAGGGCAGTTTTTACAACAAAAAAAATGTTTTTTTCAGCAAGGAGATACAATTTTCTGAAAATCTCGAGATGAAGTACTATTCTATTATTCTACTTGTTTGCATGTACTACCATTATGCTCCCTGGTTATTATTCATTCTCTTCATATCTTTCATCCTTACTATTCTTGCAATGTAATGTATAAGGGTGCTTATGCTGAATGAGAGCAAAGGAGACTTACATTCCCTATAACTGTCTCCCTCCCCAAGTTACCTTGACGAAAATATACTACCAGTATGGTTTGGATCATAAATTTATGATTAAAAAAAAAACAAAAACAAAACATGGATATAAACTAAGTGACCAATTTGGCATAAACTTGCTTTGTAAATTGAGCCCCTCTCTCCATTAAAGACCTATGTAGGGAGCGAATTTTTAAAAACAAAAAAACAAATATTTTCCTTACCCATTGAGAGGAGTGTGTGCGCAAAATTTCAAGTATCCAGTATGAATGTTTAGGAGTGGGCAAATCCAGATAGATTCATAAATGCATATAAATATAAGAACACATGAATAACCTGAACCCGGCAACAGTGATTAAACTGTCCTGTTAACAGTAATGGTAATTTTTTTTTTTTAAAAAGCTGTTTCTCAAACCTTGTATTTAGAAACCATCACCATAGGTTTCTTCAGTCTCCAAGTTGGTCCAGCTGACCATGTGTGTATCATGCATATATGCCGCACCAATGGAGCTAAAGTGTTGTAAATCCAAGCTTTCATTCCTTATCATATATAGGAAAACCATTCTTTTTTTGTTTTGTGAAATTTCCCCACTAGATAAGTTTTCAGTGGGGGGTTCAATATACAATGCTAGTTTTTGCTGCATTGGTCCTTATTTTGTGTCCAGCTGCATTCACACTTCTTTCTTGAAAATTCAGTCATTTACAGTGATCATTGCCACGCAAAAAGTGAGAGAAATAACTTATTCATTGATCACCCCTCTTTTTCCCCTTTTTTTTAATTGATCATCCTCAACACTGCATGCTGCTGATTGATATTGGTCATATGATGGTTTCTGCTGAATGACTAACCGGACTTGTTTCAATTCTTATTTCGACTTAGAGCACAAGACATAAAATCAATTTTAATCCAGCCTGCCCCGCTAAGAGATTGCCGACCCCTGAATTAGACTAATGTCCTATCAACTCCCGTTGAAAAAAGGAAAAACAAAAATACTATCAAATGCAATATACAGAGGAAATGATGCTTGGAGTTGTATGACCCATTTAGCTATTGATGCACCAAATATTCCTATTGTATTTTTATTGAACAAGCTAAAAATCCAAGATTTCCTGTTGTTGCTTTTAGATTTCAATCAAACCAATTGATATCGACTTTGTTGTCTTTTTCAAACTGAACAGCAAGTGCTGCCTGTGTCTCTTAGAGATTGGCTCAGTTGGGTGAATATCTAGGCTAATGGTGGAAAGAATGATTGAGAGAGAGAGAGTTCTTGTGACTTTTTTAGTATTCCATGTGTCTTTTATACTCTTCTTTCTTAAAGTTGCCTTTCAGTGTGTGCATGTCTCTTTCTTTCTCTCCTTTTCTTTTTGTGTCTCTCCTTTTCTTACTGTGTTTCTCCCTCTCTTTCAGTGAGTGTTTCTCTCTCTATTTTTTTGTCTGTCTCTCTTTTTTGTCAATTTTTATTTCTCTTTTTACGATCTTTTGTCTGTATTTTTTGACTTTCCTTTTTGTCTTTCTCATCTCTCTCTCAGGTCATTCGCCTCTCTCCCTCTCTCTGGTCTCTCATCTCTCTCTCTCTGGTCTCTCCTCTCTCTCGTCTCACTCTTGTCTCACTCTCCTCACACTCTTTCTTGTCTCACTCTTGTCTCACTCTCCTCACACTCTTTCTTGTCTCACTCTGCTCTCTCTCTCTCTCGTCTCATTCTCCTCTCTCGCTTTTGTCTCATTCTCCTCTCTCGCTTTTGTCTCATTCTCCTCTCTCTCTCGCTTTTGTCTCATTCTCCTCTCTCTCTCGCTTTTGTCTCATTCTCCTCTCTCTCTCTCTCGCTTTTGTCTCATTCTCCTCTCTCTCGCTTTTGTCTCATTCTCCTCTCTCTCTCTCTCGCTTTTGTCTCATTCTCCTCTCTCTCTCTCTCGCTTTTGTCTCATTCTCCTCTCTCTCTCTCGCTTTTGTCTCATTCTCCTCTCTCTCTCTCTCGCTTTTGTCTCATTCTCCTCTCTCTCTCTCTCGCTTTTGTCTCATTCTCCTCTCTCTCTCTCTCGCTTTTGTCTCATTCTCCTCTCTCTCTCTCTCGCTTTTGTCTCATTCTCCTCTCTCTCTCTCTCGCTTTTGTCTCATTCTCCTCTCTCTCTCTCTCTCGCTTTTGTCTCATTCTCCTCTCTCTCTCTCTCTCGCTTTTGTCTCATTCTCCTCTCTCTCTCTCTCTCTCGCTTTTGTCTCATTCTCCTCTCTCTCTCTCTCTCTCGCTTTTGTCTCATTCTCCTCTCTCTCTCTCTCTCTCGCTTTTGTCTCATTCTCCTCTCTCTCTCTCTCTCTCGCTTTTGTCTCATTCTCCTCTCTCTCTCTCTCTCTCGCTTTTGTCTCATTCTCCTCTCTCTCTCTCTCTCTCTCTCGCTTTTGTCTCATTCTCCTCTCTCTCTCTCTCTCTCGCTTTTGTCTCATTCTCCTCTCTCTCTCTCTCTCTCGCTTTTGTCTCATTCTCCTCTCTCTCTCTCGCTTTTGTCTCATTCTCCTCTCTCTCTCTCTCTCTCTCGCTTTTGTCTCATTCTCCTCTCTCTCTCTCTCTCTCTCTCGCTTTTGTCTCATTCTCCTCTCTCTCTCTCTCTCTCTCGCTTTTGTCTCATTCTCCTCTCTCTCTCTCTCTCTCTCGCTTTTGTCTCATTCTCCTCTCTCTCTCTCTCTCTCTCGCTTTTGTCTCATTCTCCTCTCTCTCTCTCTCTCTCTCGCTTTTGTCTCATTCTCCTCTCTCTCTCTCTCTCTCTCTCGCTTTTGTCTCATTCTCCTCTCTCTCTCTCTCTCTCTCGCTTTTGTCTCACTCTCCTCTCTCTCTCTCTCTCGCTTTTGTCTCACTCTCCCCTCCCTCTCTTTTTTGCCTCACTCTCCCCTCTCTCTCTTTTTTGCCTCACTCTCCCCTCCCTCTCTCTTTAGTCTTTTACTCTCTCTCTATTTTTCTCTCCCCCACTTTCCCACTCCCTACTTTCATCTGTTTTTCTTCTTTTTTTCTTTTCCCATTTACTTTTTACCTCTGCTAGTCTTTATTCAAGTCTGGCAGAATGGTTATTCTAGCATCAGTGGAATTTTGATGAAATTTCTACCAATCTCTTCTGGCAGGACTGCTTTTAAGCGAATAGAGATTTTGCTCACTTGAACTTTTGAAATGTAAGATGTGGTTGGTGTGCTGAAATATTCAAGAAAGAGAGATCATAGGTGGTACTGTAGGAAAGAAAACTTGAATATATCCGTTATAAAAAATAAACATGTAGTATTTCTTTGTATTATGTAAGAGGCGCTTAGAACCACTTGATACATTCTGCTAATAACAAAAAAAAATGGAGAAAAATGCATCCAAAGTTTCTGAACTTAATTTTCAAAATGCAATAACTGAAACTATTGTACATATTCCATGAATTTTTTTATTAGGTAGCTAAAAGCATCTGCTTCAAGATAGAAAAACTTTCATCAGAAAAAATGGCATTTGAAGCAGAAAATCTTTGAACATATCAAGCTATAGCTGCACAAATAACAATTTTGACCACTTTGCAGACAACACCCAATCTGTCTGATTTGCTCCCAAGATAGACCAAGCTTTGAAGATTATAGTGGTATACTTACCTCAATTTTGCCATACATCGCTGATTGTTGTACTTGGTGGTTCTTAATGTCTTGTATATAAATGTAATCAATTTGAAATCCTATCTTTATGGAATGAACACAGAGTGTAGGGAGGAACAAACACATTTATATACAGAAGAAATTTCATCATAATCACAGATAATGTAATCAAGTGGTTATTGTTATCCAAATTAGTTGGTCTCAAAATGAATTGAAAATTTTAAAGTGTAAGTTGTTTACAACAAGGATTTTGAAATGTAAGTTGCTCCCATCTTTATATCCCTCACTTATTGTTAGCAGCTGGTTATAGTTAATTACATCTACATATATATATATAACCTTCTATAAAATGACCAACTACATGTATGACATAAGATGGATAGTAAGAAAGGGAGGTGTTGTTTGATCAATGTTTATATATATATATATATATATATATGATTTATTATTATTATTATGATAATGTATTAGTTTTTCTTTGAAACTGGGCTCACTTATGTTGGTTACCCTAAAAATTTATTTAACAATGAGGGATCAGTTAATATAACAACAGACGTGACTCACTGCTCATGTCACTTCTATCAAATGTTCACCCACGTTAAATCCATTGTTGGTTCTGATCTTGGACTCTAAATCTTTAAACCACATATATATATATATGAATTTCTTTCGCGAATTAAAGATTTTTTTTGTTGTTTTTCATGTATTTATGTATTCTCTACTGTGCGTTTGAATATCTTCAAATCTTTCAAATGAATTTCAATGACATTTTGTGAAAGGTTGGGAGAATTAGTTGAATTTGAGGGCAGATCCAGGAATTTTCCACAGTTGTTTTCCATTAGCAAGCACAAAAGGTATCAGATACATTTCAAAAGATTCATTTTAACTTGCATCGTCAAAATTGACAGATTTGGACCAAAGATTAAATAATACAAAAATCAAAATAATATTAAAACAATATTGGACATTGAAAAGTTGTGTAAGAAAATCAGAAATTCCTTCAATTTAGATGTAGATGTTTGAATAGACTTTTTTAATGCATTGGATACTTTTTACACTCACTGCACCTTAAACTGAATCAAGCAAAAAGAAAATTTAAAGGAGAAACTTTTTTTCTGCCCAAGGTCAAGTGACAAATTTAGCAAAGCATTTCTTTTTCCTTGTCAAGGTTTAGGATTTTTTTAAATTTCTTCAATTAGAAAATTGTAATTTTTATCACTTCTATTGGCTTCTCTTGATAAAATTGATTTGGTTTTTCATTCAAAGTGAAGCTGAAAAAAATATTTTCCCTTTCTTTCTTTTACATATTTATTTTCCTTCCTGTTTTTCAATGTACAAGTTCAGTGATTTTGAATGTGGGGTGCAGCACACATCAGGGGGTGGCAATTTGGAATTTGGATGTGGAGAGAGAAAAGCATTCCGTGCCTCAAAACTGTGCTGTGCTAAAGCTTAACTGATCTATTACTATACATTATTATTAATTCCTAATTTCACAATACTATCAATTGATAATTTTACTATAGATTTCTTAGTAACTGACACTTAACTGATTGACTTATTGAGGTATACAAGCAATGAGGTGCCAAATGTGTTATAATTCAATTTTATTCAGTAGAGTAAATACAAAAATTGTTGTGAAGTTCATATATCAGTATTTTTTTTTTTTTTTTACAAAGAATATGCCAAATGTACATAATTTTCTTTTTTTTAAAAGTTAGGGGGACATCAAATTTTCTGAGCTGTCGAGGTAGGGCAAAAAGGTTAAGAACCACTCAAATTATATATGATATGGATTATATACAATGTATTTAAGTATTCTCACTCTGTTTCTCTCTCTTTCGACTCTCATTCTGTTTCTCTCTCTTTCGACTCTCATTCTGTTTCTCTCTCCCTCGACTCTCATTCTGTTTCTCTCTCCCTCGACTCTCATTCTGTTTCTCTCTCCCTCGACTCTCATTCTGTTTCTCTCTCCCTCGACTCTCATTCTGTTTCTCTCTCCCTCGACTCTCATTCTGTTTCTCTCTCCCTCGAATCTCATTCTGTTTCTCTCTCCCTCGACTCTCATTCTGTTTCTCTCTCCCTCGACTCTCATTCTGTTTCTCTCTCCCTCGACTCTCATTCTGTTTCTCTCTCCCTCGACTCTCATTCTGTTTCTCTCTCCCTCGACTCTCATTCTGTTTCTCTCTCCCTCGACTCTCATTCTGTTTCTCTCTCCCTCGACTCTCATTCTGTTTCTCTCTCCCTCGACTCTCATTCTGTTTCTCTCTCCCTCGAATCTCACTCTTTCTCTCTCTCCCTCTCCCTCGAATCTCACTCTCTCTCTCACTCTCTTTCATTCTTTTGATCTCCTATCTCACTCCTCTGTTTCTGTCTTCCCACCCTTTCCTTCTCTCTCTGTGATTATGAAGCCTGTCAATTGCAGGTATACATTTCATTGATTCTTTCTCATAAATCTTTATATGCCATTATCCTCTCACTTCATTCTCTGAAGACATTATCCTCTCACCTTGTTCTCGGCAGCTCATCAACCACAGAGCCACATAATCATTCTCTACACCAGGGTAGCCAGATTTAGGCAAAAGAGGGGATAATCCATGTTTTGTCTCAGGGATCTACCCAATACAGGAATGTAGAATTTGGAAATCTTGCAAGAGAGGTTCAATACCAGCCTCTTGTTATTATTCTTAGACTTGGATTTGTTGCAGATTCATACAAAGCTTTCTTATTTATATATGAAGTCTGTCTGGAAAGTATTAAAGCATGTAATGTTGATTTAGAAAAAAATGTCTACCTAGGGTGATGGTGTTTTCAAAGAACTCCCCTTGGTGCCTCAGACACTTATTCAATATGTTCAAGTCTGGAAATATGGATACCAAAAATAAACTTCAAGGTAGGCCTAAACCTGTTCTTGATGATGAAGAAATATCAAGCAGTAGCCAACAAGCAATAAAAAAACGGTCCAGGCACTTTCTGGAGACTTCAGGACTCCAGCAAATATCATATCACAACATCTCAAGGCAATAGAAAAGTAAATGCTCAATGACAGTGCCTTCCTCAACGCCTTTCAGGTGACTGTCCCCGTTTCCTGAATTTGTGACCTTTAAACCTGTATAATTTTATAGCAATGACATGTTTATCATTAGAGGGAATCTGCCTCTAATAAGTTGTATTTTGATTAAATATTTACTGTTTTTAGTTGGTATATATCATCCTTCAACCTACTATTAAAAAAGATGACATTTCATATGTAACAACCTAATACAACATCCATTCCTCCTCCTTTGATTTTCCCAAAGATTTCTCCGAGACAACTGTGTGGGAGGATAGGAGAAATTTCTTCTTGGCACCAGCCTCGTATCAGGATGTTAATCAGGCTAAATATTGACGAGTGAAGCTTTTTGTGTAGGTGTGGCCTCATGCTGCCATTTCTATCAGGTCAATGATGTAAGTATTGATAAGGGAGAGGCTGATGCGGGGGGTTGGTATTTCGGTCACTAATGCATTCCGTCTAGAGGGATTAAAGCATAAAATCAGAGAAACAATTTACTGTCATATAAGGTACACATATTTCAAAAAAAAAGAAAGCTTCTCCAAAATCATTCTTTGTTTTATACCCCGATGATTGGGTTTTTGTATACCTTTGGGTTGTGTTTACCAATACTAGTCTAACATCTAAAACCTTCAGTTTGACATATTGATGACACCATTATGAAATATATTTGATTTATAAATATTTAAATTATGATTAGCTAACCAAAATTTGGGCTTGTCAAACCAAGGATTACCCTAAATAGTGTTAGAATATGAAAAACTGATAACAGGAAAAGCACCATTTGATAGCCTTACTTTATTCGATTCCAGACACTTAGTGATAGTAATGTGCCATATTTATCTACTTTTGAATATTAAAGTCCAAAACCTTCATGAAATAATGGTTCCCTGATGCCATAGATACAAGATAGCCATTGTTGTTTTTAGACCCCCAAGAAAGCTAGCCAAAAGCTAAATATACTGGTATTTATTAAGTTAGTTTCATGCTTAGCTCAAGTACTTCAGTTCAAGAATATCCGGTAGCCAACAATCTTGGACCAAAACCCTCTTGAGAGAAGGACTATGAAATGCATGAAAATTGTGGTTTCCTAGTTTATTCTTAATATTCCTTGCCAGATCATTGGTGGGTATTGTACACTGATGTATGTTATGTGATCGGAAATATGGTATATATACAGTGAGACTGTGAAACTAATGATTTTGTGAAATCTCTTGGGATTTTTTCAAGATCCCTAATTTCACAATCAGTGTAATAATGGTTAACAAGCTTGTGATGCTGACCCTTTCTATTGTAATGAGTTGGAACCTCACTAGGTGGCCCACTCCTGGGGTGGTGTGAAACTAAGCTCTATATACACTGTAACTTCTGAAGCAGAATGTATTTGATATTTATAAGGTTAGTTTGTCCTAAGTTATAGGGCACCCAGTAAGAATCAATCTCATGTTCAAGGATTCCACACAATCCCTGGGTTCACAATCTTATGTATTTAGAATGTGGGCTCAAGTGCAGAGCTGTAAACGAACCCATGCTGTGGACCTTTGAAAAAAAAAAAGAAAAAAGTTGTTATAAATGTAATCAGATCACAGGATACCAAAAACTGCTGCTTAATTACTTCTGAATTATATAAATACTAGCATGGTACCCCATTAAAAATGATGGAATTAATCACATATGAATTGGCATTCAATAGCAATGCTTCGATACTTATTTTTATTTACTATTTTTAGTACTTGGTTACTAAATTTTACTGCAATATTTTACTATCGATGAAATGTTATATTTTCCCAAATAGTGATTGTCTTACATACATATTCAGATTTCATCAGAAAGGTTTTTGGTTAGTTATATCCAACCCCTTTACACTTTTGTTTATTCTGCCCGAATTTCAACATGGATTGAATGAGAGATCTTGCAGCTTCCAACCTTGTACTTTATCGTTTCAACTGATTTAATTTTCCATTTAGGCATCCAATTGAACTAATGGTTGGTGGCCAAGGTAGTTTAGTTGCCACTGGTCAAGTTTAGGTATTAGTTTTTTTTTTTTACATCTAACTACAATTGACGAAATTTGTGAGTATATGCATCATGCATAATCAACAACTAGACAGCGTACAAAATTTATAATCACCAGATATATTAGTAAGCTCACAAGGCAGTGCAGTGTCAAGTTTTGAGGATTAACAGGCCTCAAGAAATGTAATATGAAATAAATGAAAAATCAAAGATTGTAGTTCTCTCTTCGTTGCTCTAATAAATTATCTCCCTTGACTCCCGCTATTTAGAATTATTTAAATTTAGATACAATATAAATTGGCAACGCTGGAAAGAAGTAACTGTAATACTCCAAAGATGTAGTTTCTACGATGGATAGAAAATTATTTCTCATTACAATTATGGCTGGCTGCTCTACACACCATAAAGTGTGGCTCCTTCCAAACATGCATGTTTCAAATGGGTACAGCCCTTATTGAGAATAATGCCAAAAGTGAAAGATGTTCTAATGTAATTGCATTTTTCTGCAGCTGTGATGTGAATAGAGATATAATTAATTGGAGATTTTTGAGCCTTTGGTAACAATGGCAGGTACCCAAAAATTTAGACTAATTTTCAAGTATGATTTCATATTTGGACTTTCTCAAGCTCCTAATAATGTCAGCAAAGTATTTGGAGTGAACACCACTACAGGGCAATCTGTTCAGTGTTGGTTCAATAGGCCTAGGTCTGGGAATATGGATACCAACAATAAACCTCGAGGGAAGCCATAGCCTATACTTAATGATGAAGGATTATCAACTGCAGGCCAAGGCCAATGACCCACGAACAATGGTTTTATACTCTAACTACTAATCTATAAATTTGACTCCATTTTCCATTTCGGTATCAGATACAATTAATGGTTGATGTCTTGCTGTGGTAGCTGATCCAGTTTAGTTGCTGACTTTCCATTGGTGCCAAAAACAAAAACAAAAAAAAAATTTTCAATTCTCATTTCCAAGGCAGTCTCCAGGACTTGGAAGATTGTATATATGTATATATCATTGTTTTCCACACATCAAGGGTGTCACAGGGTTAGGTACACTTGAAAAATTGTTTGTAATATCCATTTCCGGATTTCCTGGTCTATCAAAGCTTAATTCCGCTTATGGTACCTGGTAATCCCTGATGGTCTCTCATCTGAATACTAGTCAGGCTTGACATTGCTTAACTCAAGTCATCTCAAGAGAACTGATAGTCATAACCCCTCAGCCTCGGGGAGAGGTCCTTAGGTCTTGTCCTCCTGCAGAGTGCCAAGTGGAGAGGCATTGAGTACCATTTTAAAAGTTTTTGGTATGACTCTGTGGTGGATTGAAGCACAGCCTACCAAACTGGAGGCGAGCACTCTGCCACTGGGCCACAGTGATTGGTACTTGGATAATTGGTGCAACACAATCTTCCTATTCAACTTTTCACATTCTCCTGCCAAACTGCAAAAATATAGATAGTTTAAGTATACTTGTTGGCTGAGATAGTTGCAAACTTCCTGCCATTAGTCATCAGTGTGTAAGCCTTGGTAAATGCCAGGGTTTTTAATGCTGATTTTCAAGGCAAGTGGTGGATTTATCTGCTTCCCCTGAGGGCAGAATGTGACACAATGTCAGTTTGGTGGTAGGAACCTCATGCATACGTGGGGGTGGCTCCAGATATCATCCAGTTGCCTCAGCACTCCTCTTTTTGAGACGTCTCAGGTATCGGGCAAAGAACTTGACCGAACCCTTATAAATGCAATGGGGATGTGTTGTCTGCAGGGACAGCCCTCGTAAAATATTCAACTTCTCTCGCTTCTGAGCCTAAAGGCCTCGAGAGAGTGATTTTCCATTTTGATCTTGGCCAAAAGAGCAAGGCAGGTGAGTCCTTCCCACTTACAGGAATGGTGCAACACATTCTTTCTACATGTCACCCCGTGTTGCCCTTCCACCAAAGTAAGCTCTACTTAATAAATATCAACAGCTCAGTTTGAAATGGAGATTTCAAACTCTTTAACCTTTAGTCCATTTCTTTGACACTTGAACTATACCTGCAAGTGTCTACAAGGAGACTCTGAAGTAACTAAAGACTTGATTGGTAAGAAGAGTGTTCTTTCTTTGTCTTTGCTCATGTGAGGTTTTATTTAGAAACACTTACCCTGTCTTATTCTATTTTAGTTCACTTTCTACATTTGTACCATAATTGGTATCTACATAGACAATCAGCAAATTAACACTTTGGCCTACCAGTAGATTTATTCTACTCTTCCACACTAAATTAAATCTCCATTTTTTATTATTATAATTATTACAAAAAATAAAATAATAATATACCAATTCCATCTTCAGAACTGTTTCCAGGAATTCAACATTATTTTATCTATTCATATATATATGTATATATATATACATATATATGTATACATATATACGCACATAATACATATGGTACAGATCAGATTAGCAATATAGCAACGTCTGATGTGTGATGGATTTATTTCATAGAGTGCTTGATACATTCAACTTCATACTTCAAAAGTTGTTCAGAGTAGAGCTTGAAATACATAATAGGATGTGGATTCACTACAAGATTCTCACCAAATTCCCCAAACTATAATCTAAAAACACATACAATCATTTGTCTGATGAGGCTCAGAGAGGGCAGAAACATGAACTTGTTTGTGTAGTGAATCCACATCCTATTATATATATATATATATATATATATATATATATATATATGTGTATATATATGTATAAAGTAATCAATAATAGTGTCATCCACAGACAGCTGTTTTGTTGTATTACGACTCTTCATTGTGACTACAGACTCCATATCCACTCCAGTGCTGCTAGATGGGATTGAAACCTCTGCTCCAGACCCGTAGTCCAGTATTCTACCCCTGCCATATGCAGAACTGGACAGTCATTACCGACTGAATGATTATAAGAGTTTCAATATATACAATACAATTTATATAAAATGATCTCTCGATAATACACGGTGAATGTATCATTTGGCCTAGACATCGTTTATAGAATAAACAATCACAGAAAATGGGACTGCTGCAGGAATTGAACCTGTGACTGCTAGGGTAGCCACTTCAACATAACATTCCTCTGACCAATGAGCTAAACAGTCGCCAGTAATGAAATGGCCCAAATAACTATCTTAATGGCTAATTCTCATTTTTTGATTCCTGCAGCAGCCTCATTTTCTTTGATGATTGTTTTTTCTATTCACGTTGTAATAACTCTAATTATCAAAATGTTATTCATTCTAAGATGAAGAAATTTTTAAATATGTAGTCTTTTATGTATATTTATCACAAATACATACATATATATATATATATAGAGAGAGAGAGGTTAACAAGCACACACATGCTAGACTGGCTGCCTCAGGGTCAAACTTTACTTTGACTGAAGCTTAAAAGGCAAATGGGAAATATTCTGTGAAAACAGTTGGAAAATATCTTCAAATTTGACCATGAAAGGGGGCCTGATAAAATGATATCTAGATATTTTTGTTTTTTGGCTATTAAATGGCATCAAAATCTAGATAATTCTAGATATAATCTGAGGCAATGCTTGATATAAACTAAAAAAAAAAAGTTGACCTTTTCTTTATAAATCTCCGAATGGGGTTGGAATAAGGTTGCCTGCCAAATTTCAGCCTTCGTGGTAGCCTTGAAGGGTTATAATTTGAGTGAGGGTCATCTTTGTTGTCATAGTCATTACCTGGGGAAAATAAAGACAATTCCAGAGTAGAAGTTTGACAATATATATATATATATAATTAATGTTGAGTGTAATTTCTCTTCTCCTCTTCTTGGCTGTTATCCAACAAATGTCTTGGTAATCTCCGAGGTTGTCACTTCTGGAGTTGGTCAGCTAAATTGCAATCAGGAAATAGCTGTAGCAGTATTTGTGATAAGTGAAAATCATTCCTTAAGCTTACATCTGGTTCCCCTGATACCACCACCGCATCTAACATCTTACTATTACTACTTCCTCTCCTATAATTACCACTACAACTATGATTAATATTTTACTAAACTTAGCTTAATATAGTATCAAGTTTTGATCAAACTCTCTACAGTAGTAAATAGTGTGCTAAGTTTACTTGCAAACAATGACACCTCAACAAAACTATTGTTTGTTACAGTCAGAACTACCCTTATTGAATCACTGTGGTCATAATCACCGACCTGACCAAACGAACGGCCAAGTGTCAAGTTATTCTTTCTTTTTCTTGCAATTGTTTTTCTTGTGTCAGTGCTGCAGGACACAACGTTTGACCTAGAACCTTGCAAATTTGCATGAGTACTCAGCTATATCTTCTAAAAAAGTTTTTTTTTTTTTTTTACGTTTGGAAGTTTAAACAAAAAATTTTGATAGTTTTTTTTTTTTTTTTTTTTTTTTTTTTTTTGTACTTTCTGGATCTTCTGCCAGTGCTACCAGATGTACTATTGGCATAAAATACAGGTGGTAGTATTTTCAATTCAGGCAAAATCAAGTCTGAAAGTTATTATTAGATGTAGTGTTGTGAACCAGGGCTTCTCAAAGTTAGGTCAGGGTACTTCCAGTAGTTCCATGAAGTGAGTGGGTCAGAGAAATATCCAATATCTTCCCTCTTAAATTAATTCTAGTAAAAAATGAGTTCAAGGGAAGTAACTTCTGATTACAAATACTTCCCTTTTACTAATTTTTTTGTATTCAGTTTTAAAGAGTTCTATTTTTTTTTTTTTTTTTCAATCCTATTTATTAAACAGTTCCACAGTGGTTACAAGCGGTTTATGAATCTAAGAGTTAAAGGATAATGGGTTTTTTGTTTTTTTTGCTTTTTTTTAAATGTCTTTTTTTTGTCGTTTTTTTTATTGTGAAAAAAAAAAATGGATGGGATCTTTTTGGACTCTTGTATAATTGTGTCATTGTACGGTAATTCCCCTTATGGGTGATTCCAGGACAGATCACCCAATGAAATTGGAAAATAGCACCATCAACTCTTTGATTTGCCGAAACTTGGCAGAGGGTAGATTTTGGATGAAAACCATGATTACCAAGCTACATCTGACTAAAAGTTCAAAAGTTACAAGTAAGGACAATTTGAGGTCAAGTGTTGACCTCGCAGTTTTCAATTTATGGTATCTTTTTTTTCTTTAAAGATATGTTGGTTGGTCTGTCCCAGAATCACCCTATTGGCTAGTATGGCTTATTTCATTCTTTGTTGTTTTTTTTTATAAATTTCAACTCATTTTAAAATGAATATTTCTTTTCTTCCTGGGAATTAATAATTGCATGTAGAATCAGATTATAGTGGAAGAGATATTGTTAAATTGTTTCCTTTGAGTGGACGAGTCCATTGTTACAGACAGAAAAAAAAAATAAAGTCACACTATTCATTATGAATCAAAATTAACATATATTAATCCACATGTTAATGCCTCCCTACATACTTATGCATTGCTATGTTAATAGTCATCTGGGATAATTTTTTCCCCCTGAAAATGTTAGATGATGTTACTGTCCTTACTCATGACACACTAGTAACTACTTACCCTCTTTCCCACAGATACATTGATGATCCTCTTGAGACTAAAATCTATCAAAGATATCAAATTAAGTACAAAGCTAATCTATCCTCAGGTATTTAGACACTAACAACTTTTTATTGGTTTTTCCTGGCCAAGACATTAAATGTGAGAGTCAAGTGATTCAAGAAGATAAGAATTAGCAGGAGGAGGGAGAGAGAAGAATAATATCTTTCATGGATTTGACAATGATACTATTATCCTGCTTATCTATATTTACAACCATTACACTTTCTAATTATTGACCACTCACCTCATATCTTTCAATCTTTCTCTCTGTCTCCCCGACCTAGCCTTGCAATGTAAAGATACAATGATGAGGATGGAAGAGGGTGCTTACGCTTGGATGGGAGCTGAAGGTACTCTGCCATCACTATAATTGTCTCCCGCTCCACTCAGCCTTGCTATGAAATGAACCAGGGTAAGAATGGAAGAGGGTGCTTATATGTTTAAAGGGGCACAACAAAAACTTCAGTCATTCATTAGTTCTCTCTCACAAGTCTGAAGCCTAAAAATCAAGTTATAGTAGTAGTAGACCACATGGTTGTAGACAGATGACAAAAGTAATCAATAATAATGTCACTCAATAGAGACAGTCATTTGACCAATGTCTTTTGGCAGCATGCCATGTTGAAGGTGATTTATTGGAAAAAAAGAATGATCAACGAATAAGTTACACCTCTAGTCTTTTCTTGAGCAGTGATCACTAAAATGGTCAGAATTTAAAAAAAACAAGCAGAGACAAACTAAGAGATTGATCTGGGATAAAGTTACATTGTGAACCAATCCCCTCCCCACAAAAAACGTATCAAGAAGTGGGGGTTAAAAACCAAAAAAAGCGTTTTTTCCTGACATAACAAGGAGTCAACATTTAGATTTTCAGCACTCTAGCTCCATTGGTGCAGCTTGTATGCATGAAACATACAAAGCTTGCCAGCTGGGCTGACCATTTTGAAAACTCTAGAGACCCTTGTGGACTTTTGGTGACAGTTTTGATTGATGGTTTCTAATAACACATATCAGTTTGATTTGCCTGCTAGATAATAACTTCTCAACTACAGAAGCCACTATTTAAAAGGGTAATTGTTAATATCTTTTTCTTTTTTTTTTTTTTTACCAGAATTAATATCATACCATGAAATTTCCAGTGTCTTATTATGGGGTACTTTTTTTGGTGCAAATTATCAAGGTTGTAGCCTACAAAATGTTACCAAGAGCACCCTGAGAAACACTTATACACACCTCATAGAGAGAAGAATCAGTAGCCCACTTAGCTGGTTGTTGGGCTGGGGGGTTGTGGAGATACAGTGGTTTGATAATTACATATCAATTGACATGATAATTATCATAAATCAATATGTCACATAATGTCAGCTTTTGACCCCAAAGGTTCACAGACCCCCTCCCCCGGCTTTTGAGCCCAACCTTCCAATAGAACCCTTTCAGGCTTTTAATTGACCCTGTTTTGACCCAGAGGCATTTATCCACACTTTGAGTTGTCCCATTGATCCCATGGCAACTTGGTTTAGAATAGATACATGCACAAGTAATATCATCTTGCTTTATTTTTTCAATTAGATGAATTATTATCAACCATTATTTATTTTCCATTTGTGCTGTTTGATCACTGCCTTAGACTGATGGTTTGATTAGATGTTAAGAACAAATAAAATAAGGATGAAATAGATTTTAGTCAAAAGCACAGACACAGTTAAATGATATATCATTTCCAAAGATACAACCGGATGCCATACCAATGACCATTCAACAAATTTTTTTTGACTTCTGTCAAACTATTCCTGCGTTATTCCATATCAGTCAGACTATTCTTGACTTGTTCTATTTGTCAAACAAGTCTTGACAGATAAAGAATATGTCAATCTATTCTTGACTTATTTTATATCTATCAAAATACTCTTGCGGTATTCAATTAACACATGTGCAGAGGACAAACCTTTTACCTCTGCCAATTAATTTGGTAGAGGTATATGTACTCACTCATGTCTGTCTGTACACACGATATCTCTGAAAGTACTCAATGATTTTCAATGATATTCATGGGGAGGTGGGCCCGTAGGGTAAGAAAGAATTGATTAAATTTTGCGGAGGGTGCTGGAATCTTTTTACAATGACCGTTCCTGCATCATAGCTCTATTTCAGTCCACACAATATTTCCAGAAGTTCTCAATAAATTTCAATGAAATTTTCTGGAAAGGTAAGTCGTGAGGTAAAGAAGAATTTGTTTGATTTTGAAGTGGATCCTAGATTTTTTTTTTTTTTCATTCTGTTGAACTTTATCTTTATACAAGTGTTACTCATGTTTGCCTACAAAATATCTCCAAAAGTTGTCTATGAATTTCAAATTGTGGGACGACCCATGTCACCCAGGAAGTAATCATTAAATAAATTGAGAACCATGCAATGTGCACAAGGAAGATTTATGCTGGGCCTCACTTGGAGAGACCACAAGACAGTACAGTACATCTGGGAAAAGACTAGTGTCAGGGACATCATAGAATCCATGAAAAAGCTCAAATGGCGGTGGGCTGGCCATGTTGCAAGAATGGCGGACAACCGATGGACATCACAACTCACGACATGGATCCCTCAAGATCACATGCGCAAGGGAGGCCGGCAGTATATTCGATAGAGAGACGAGCTAGACAAATTCAGAAAGTACTGGCTCCGCAATGCCTATGATAGAGAAGTGTGGCAAATCCTGGAGAAGGTCTATGTCCAACAACAGACATTAAAAGACTGATGATGATGATGAGGTCGGATCCAGGAATTTTTTAACTGCCACCTCCCTTGTGTCGTACCTATATATAAACTGATGAACATTCTGTTTCAGTGATAGTGACATACACTTTCTAGTTTATTCTTGTATTAGCATTGGTATAAGAAATCCTCAACCAAGTTTGTCAACATGGGTTCTTGCAGTTTTTTTGTTCTCAAAAATTGAGACTTTTTTGGTAATCACCACCAAACAAAAAGCAAAAGAAGTAACTTATTCATTGATCACCCCTCTTTCCAATTTTTTAACTGATCACTCCCAATGCAGCATCCTACCAAAAGACATTAATCATTTTTCTATTAAATGACTGATAATGATTTGACTTTTGAGTCCTCTAGTCATTACTATCACTCCCACTTGTATCCCAATACTGAGATTACAATCAATACCATTCCAGCCACCTTGTAAATGTAAATAACTGTGACACAGGGACACAAGTCCTTACCTGCCACCATCTTACCTATGATATTCTTTCAGAACATGTGCTATCATGGCTCTCCACGGCTCTGAACTGTGCACTGCCATGATAGTTTTTTTTGGGGGGAGAGGGTACTTGAGTGGTTTCCCATTGCCTTCTCAACGGTTTTGAATTTTAGAGCTGTTCTCCTCCTAGACTGGTTGCCTCCCAAGGTTAGAAAGCCCAGTTTGCCCAGCCCTATTTTACCCATAGCTGGGGAGAGGTGATGGATTTACGTTTTTTCCCAATAGAATTTTTGCAAAGTGAATGTAAACAATCTCAGCCAAAGTTTTAGCTTGGCTTGCCGATTCCATTGTCCGCTAACCATTTTGCCACTTTCACTTACCCATCAATAATAATAATTGTAACAATGGATATAATAAGTGTCACTTTCATTATTGCTTTTAGCTTTACTGGTATTGTTGTGGTTATTACTACTTATTATTTTCACACCAGTTGCCTGAGTGACAGTAAGTCTCCTCGAGTCTCTAACCCTCATCTTCGCACTCTCACTTCCCGCAGCAGATTACAATTTCACACCAGTTGCCTGGTGGCCACCGCTGGAGACTGAATGACCTCAGGTCTACAAGCCTTTCCTATCATCCTCACCTATCACAACAGTGCTGTGGTTTGTACCATCTCCACCATGCCTTTTCCTTAGCTGTTAGGCCATTGCTAACTGCTGGGGATTGTAGATTTCATATTTCTAGTACTCTTCTCAGTATTTGTGCAATCCCCAATAGTGCTGTGGTCTGTATAGTTTCAATCCTCCTTCTTATCCCCAGTTTCTCTAATCCCGTTTTCAGTGTCTTCAGTACAGTTATCATTATCATTCTTTTGATGTATAGTAGTATTCATTACACCCTGAGTTTCAGCTAGAAACTTAGGGTAGGCAACGATGTTATGACTTTTTTCCTTAAATATATATATATATATATATATATATATATATACACACACACACACACACACACACATACGAGGGGGGTCAATACAAGAGGCTACACAAGAAACCGTTCATAGTTGTATGAAAGACAAAATATTTACATGGCCAGTACTTTGTGAAGGATATTAGAGGTACCTATGAGGACAATTTAGTATATCTCGTAGATGCTTGGGTTCCCCGGTATTCTACCTAGATATTTGTTGACACTATTTTTATGACCCCAAGGGCTCTTATAACAAAAGGTATTATTTCAGTCTCAAGTTACCACATTTTTATAATCATTGCTGTACCATTATTAATAAAATAATAAATTGCTATTACTAATAATATTCTGCCTCCAGAAACCTACTACTATTATGATAAGGACTTGCATATATGGCTTGGTGGTTATGACGCAGGGCTCTAAAGGACCAACTCTCACTGCCTTGTGGATGATATTTGTGGTCACATTCTCTTTCAGGAGAAAACCTTTTTCTTATGCAAGGCAGATGGTTCATAGTGACTGTTTTCGGCAACCAATAATCACACCATTAATGCCAATAGTACTACAATTAAGAATACTATTGCTGGTGGCGATGGTTGTGGGGGAAAGCAGTAAGTAGATTTTAATAAATCAATAACAAGCAGTGTTATACCGATTGACTTTGCTAGAGACACCGACTCGCTTACTTTGCTCTCTCCTACCCACTTCATCTCTCCCTCACACACACACACACTCTTTCTTTTTCTCTGATACTTTTTTTGCTAAAAGTCATTGTCATAAATTTCTTGGTTTTCTCTCTCTCTTTTATTGTCCCTTCTGTCTCCCTCTCTTTTATTGTCCCTTCTGTCTCCCTCTCTTTTATTGTCCCTTCTGTCTCTCTCTCTTTTATTGTCCCTTCTGTCTCTCTCTCTTTTATTGTCCCTTCTGTCTCTCTCTCTCTTTTATTGTCCCTTCTGTCTCTCTCTCTTTTATTGTCCCTTCTGTCTCTCTCTCTTTTACTGTCCCTTCTGTCTGTCTGTCTGTCTGTCTCTTTTGTTGTTGTCCCTTCTGTCAGTCTGTCTCTCTCTTTTGTTGTTGTCCCTTCTGTCTGTCTGTCTCTCTCTTTTGTTGTTGTCCCTTCTGTCTGTCTGTCTCTCTCTTTTGTTGTTGTCCCTTCTGTCTGTCTGTCTCTCTCTTTTGTTGTTGTCCCTTCTGTCTGTCTGTCTCTCTCTTTTGTTGTTGTCCCTTCTGTCTGTCTGTCTCTCTCATTTGTTGTTGTCCCTTCTGTCTGTCTGTCTCTCTCTTTTGTTGTTGTCCCTTCTGTCAGTCTGTCTCTCTCTTTTGTTGTTGTCCCTTCTGTCAGTCTGTCTCTCTCTTTTGTTGTTGTCCCTTCTGTCTGTCTGTCTCTCTCTTTTGTTGTTGTCCCTTCTGTCTGTCTGTCTCTCTCTTTTGTTGTTGTCCCTTCTGTCTGTCTGTCTCTCTCTTTTGTTGTTGTTCCTTCTGTCTCTCTCTCCTTCTGTTGTTGTACACCCCTATCTCTCTTTGTTGTAGCCCTTTCTATACTTTCCCCTCTCTTTGTTAATTTCATCTTCTCTTGGGTTCCTCTCCTCAACCCCTCTATCTTTTATGTCTCTCCCTCTAGTCTGGCTTATTTTCCTCCTATTTTCCTTGTTCTTCTCTTTAGGTCTCCCTCATTTTTCTCTCTCTCTCAGGTCTCCTTTATTTATCCATCCCTCCCTCTCTTTTTTAGGTTTCCCTTATTTCTCTCTATCTCTCTCTTCTAAGTCTCCCTTATTTCTCTCTCTCTTCTAAGTCTCCCTTATTTCTCTCTCTCTTCTAAGTCTCCCTTATTTCTCTCTCTCTTCTAAGTCTCCCTTATTTCTCTCTCTCTTCTAAGTCTCCCTTATTTCTCTCTCTCTTCTAAGTCTCCCTTATTTCTCTCTCTCTTCTAAGTCTCCCTTATTTCTCTCTCTCTTCTAAGTCTCCCTTATTTCTCTCTCTCTCTCTCTCCCGTCTCCCTTATTTCTCTCTCTCTTCTAAGTCTCCCTTATTTCTCTCTCTCTCTCCCGTCTCCCTTATTTCTCTCTCTCTCTCCCGTCTCCCTTATTTCTCTCTCTCTCTCCCGTCTCCCTTATTTCTCTCTCTCTCTCTCTCCCGTCTCCCTTATTTCTCTCTCTCTCTCTCTCCCGTCTCCCTTATTTCTCTCTCTCTCTCTCCCGTCTCCCTTATTTCTCTCTCTCTCTCTCCCGTCTCCCTTATTTCTCTCTCTCTCTCTCCCGTCTCCCTTATTTCTCTCTCTCTCTCTCCCGTCTCCCTTATTTCTCTCTCTCTCTCTCCCGTCTCCCTTATTTCTCTCTCTCTCTCTCCCGTCTCCCTTATTTCTCTCTCTCTCTCTCCCGTCTCCCTTATTTCTCTCTCTCTCTCTCCCGTCTCCCTTATTTCTCTCTCTCTCTCTCCCGTCTCCCTTATTTCTCTCTCTCTCTCTCTCTCTCTCCCGTCTCCCTTATTTCTCTCTCTCTCTCTCTCTCCCGTCTCCCTTATTTCTCTCTCTCTCTCTCTCTCCCGTCTCCCTTATTTTTCTCTCTCTCTCTCCCGTCTCCCGTATTTCTCTCTCTCTCTCTCCTTTCTCTCTCTCTCTCTCCTTTCTCTCTCTCTCCCGTCTCCCGTATTTCTCTCTTTCTTCTTTCTCTCTCTCGTCTCCCGTATTTCTCTCTTTCTTCTTTCTCTCTCTCTCGTCTCCCGTATTTCTCTCTTTCTTCTTTCTCTCTCTCTCTCTCTCCCGTCTCCCTTATTTCTCTCTCTCTCTCTCCCGTCTCCCTTATTTCTCTCTCTCTCTCCCGTCTCCCTTATTTCTCTCTCTCTCTCCCGTCTCCCTTATTTCTCTCTCTCTCTCTCTCCCGTCTCCCTTATTTCTCTCTCTCTCTCTCCCGTCTCCCTTATTTCTCTCTCTCTCTCTCTCCCGTCTCCCTTATTTCTCTCTCTCTCTCTCCCGTCTCCCGTATTTCTCTCTCTCTCTCTCCCGTCTCCCTTATTTCTCTCTCTCTCTCTCCCGTCTCCCTTATTTCTCTCTCTCTCTCTCCCGTCTCCCTTATTTCTCTCTCTCTCTCTCCCGTCTCCCTTATTTCTCTCTCTCTCTCTCCCGTCTCCCTTATTTCTCTCTCTCTCTCTCTCTCTCCCGTCTCCCTTATTTCTCTCTCTCTCTCTCTCTCCCGTCTCCCTTATTTCTCTCTCTCTCTCTCTCTCCCGTCTCCCTTATTTTTCTCTCTCTCTCTCCCGTCTCCCGTATTTCTCTCTCTCTCTCTCCTTTCTCTCTCTCTCTCTCCTTTCTCTCACTCTCCCGTCTCCCGTATTTCTCTCTTTCTTCTTTCTCTCTCTCGTCTCCCGTATTTCTCTCTTTCTTCTTTCTCTCTCTCTCGTCTCCCGTATTTCTCTCTTTCTTCTTTCTCTCTCTCTCTCTCTCCCGTCTCCCGTATTTCTCTCTTTCTTCTTTCTCTCTCTCTCCCGTCTCCCGTATTTCTCTCTTTCTTCTTTCTCTCTCTCTCTCCCGTCTCCCGTATTTCTCTCTTTCTTCTTTCTTCCTCTCTTTCTTCTTTCTCTCTCCTTGGACTCTTTTTCTGTTTTCTTTCCACCTCTCTCTATTAGCTTCCAGGGGAGAAGGAAAAGCAGCAGCAGCAGCAGCGTTCGTAGTTGTCGTAGTAGAACAGCTATGAATTTTTCTTCCTAAGTCACTATATTTTCATTCATTCATTCATTCATACATTGTCTCTCTCTCGTACTCTCTCTCCTCCCTCGTAAATGTATTATTCAGATTTCCCATCGTCTCTCTCGGGAAAGTAATCTATACGCGAAGGAAAAAAAGGAGATTTCAACAACCGGGGTTTCTTTTCTTTTTTCTCCCTTAAAAATAATCCTGGGATTTTCTGGTGGGCAGTACCCAGCTCCTCTACAGCGATGTTGAGTAGATTATGGGTAAGTATCAAAGGCACGTGGTATTTTGTCATTAATTTAATCTTCTTGGTTTTTTTTTTTTTTTTTAATATTCGACAACAACTTTTTAAAAATAGAGTAAACATCAGCGTAAAAAATGAAGCATTTTTTTAAAAATTCATCACGTGATGTCAAAATCGTTTTTTTTTTAAATTTATCTTAAATCGGCATTTCAATCCTTTTCATTTGAAAAAAAACTCTATTATCGATTATTTCGTTGTAAAATAGTTTAAAAATCGCCTCGACCATATTGTATAAAGATTCATCAAAGAAATATAAGCTACACTGCCATCGGTGCGATTCGAACACACCCTGATTGTAACATCTCTTTCTTTGATCATTGCATTGTTTCATTCTTCCCCGTTGCCGAGCGAAGAAAAATACCAGAATTTTTGTTTTCCTTTTATTTTTTTCTCAAATTCTTTACGCTGTAATTTTTTTTTCCTGTCCACATATTTATCGATAGAATGATTATTGAATAATTAAGAATGCATATATTGCATACATGTCCATATACAATCATGTACAAATTATATTTCTCATCAGATACAACCTTTGTAAACATGTACCCGTAGTAATTTCCTTATTTTCAATTAAAATCTTAAAAATATTTCTGTTATCAATTCAAGCCTTTCCGTTTTTCCCCTGTGCTCATATTGCGTGTACAACATTAGTATGCGTATATTTCACATGTACATACGACAATGCACTGATTGTAATTATACACAAGTGTAAAAATGCATATTTACCAGTAATTACCTTGGGGGAGGGGGTTAAATTAAAATCTCAAACCATTACTCATATTTATTAAATCTTATTTTAAACATTCTGTTAAAACAATAGCAAACCCTAAAATCAAGAAACCTTATCCAAGGCCGACTTCATTCGATTTTTCCTAAAATCGGAATATGCATGTGTAGTCATGCGCAAAATTGGCGGTTTATGAAGAGACCAGGAGAACCACTACTCACTTTTACACTTCTTTTTTTTTTTTAAATGTCCTGTCTTTTAGAGAATTTGATGATTAAATTTATAGAAGTTTTCCAGGGTTTTCACTCCCATAAAGATGGTTTTCTTTTGGAGGTACCAAAACATGGAATGATCACTCAGCTGAGAGTTGATGTAAGCAAGCCTCTTCCCTTTTCGATTTTAGTAAATTTACAATTAATTTGATTAGTTTTATGTAATTTGGGTTTCAGGATGGTTTTAAGATTTTGTATTGTAAATAAATTAATGGGATTTTAGACAGCAGTTTCTTTTTTTTCCTGAATTTCTATTCCAACGTTTTATTTAGATCCCTCCCCCCTTGAAAATCAGCGCTAGTTGAAGCTAGGCTACCCTCTCGTATAAATGAAATGAAATGTGCTAGTTGTATAAAGGGTCTGGAAACTATCTCCTTCGTAAGGTTTGTAAAATTCGAGACACACCGTAGGGAAGGTGGTCCCAATCATTAAGTATCACACCCTCGCACATTCGATACTTAAAAACGACAGAAAAATATAAACAGTTTAACTATTTATTTAATTTATTCAAAGGAATCACAATTATTCATGTATCCACTTCTGTTTTTTCTTTCATAGAACCTCTTATATCTGTTTATTTGAGAACCTTTTTTTAATATTGAACGTGCGAGGTTGTGAAACAATTGAAACCATCTTCCCTACACTGTACCTAAATTTTTTGAAAGGCGTGTAAAATTCAGCAATTCTAATCCAAGTCATTTGCCGCGTGACTTGAGTAGGATTTTACGTTCTTTTTTTACTCTGCGTAAATTTTTAAAAAAAGTTGAATTAATGAATGAGATCGACAAATTTCTCCCCCTTTTACTATAGCTGTCTTGGCTAAAACAACCGCTTTCCCTTTTATCATTTAGACATGAATACTGTGTATGTCCATTCAATTAAAATTGCATCTAAAAGACACAGAAATAATATATTTTATTTTTTCTATCTAAAATATTTGCTGATTGAATTGTTTATTTGTACCGAAACGACAATAATTGATAGATAGATAGATAGATAAACAATCTCTGTTGGATCCCTTGGTGACTTATTTTTACCTACTACTACAGGCGCCTGGTTATAACGCGAGCGTTGGGGTCCAACCGCGCTATAAGCGTGCCGCGATCATTTCTGCTTTATAGGAGCTTAGTCTGACTATTTTGGAGCTAGATTAATATTTTGGGGTCCATCTTCAACCGCGTAATAACGAGAATCACACCATAACAATGAATATGGGGGAGGTCTGGAGCACCACAAGACAAACCTAAAATCTGCCTTTCTGGCTTTTGAAAAAGAAAGAATCGATAATCAAACAAGAATCGGTTTAGTTTACATCGCCGGGCACAACTTAGCGATGGTGGTCCCTGTTGGAATCCAGCTGATGGATGGAGTAGTAAAATAGGAAGACTGAATGAGTGGTTGATGCTGAGAAGTAAATGGGGATTTTTACCTTTTTTTTCTATTTGAAAAGGGGCTGAAAAATAACACTGAAATTTATGGTCAAGATTCGATTTAGTTTACATCGCCGTTTTTGTTGAAAAAGATGTTGTTTTTTTCTCTACGTAATTTTATGTGCTTTCAGCCAATGATAAAACTTTCATTTTTTCCTGAAAATGTCAGTTTGTTTTTTGGAAAAATTATTTTTTTAGGGGGTTGTCTATTCATGTATGTATATATATAAACTGGATCCTGGTTTTCCGTCCTCCGTACGAAACTGCGGTTCTATCATTCAGTGGTTTGGGCAGTATTTTCATGTATTTTGATGTTTTCCTTATTTCAGGAAATCTTAAATTTTTGAGAATAATTCAAGTTTAATCTTAATGCCTAAACATCGTTGTTTAGAAAGATGAAATGGAAAATATTGACGATATATTTTAACCTGAAACTGCTTGATCCTCTCCTTGAAAAATTAATTTTTCTCAAAATTGGCAAATTTCTGGAAGAAACGAAGATCTAATGGATTGATTCAGCGCATAAAATCACATGAGAAAAACAATTTCTACATAAACATTGCTCTAAACTGATCTGAGCCTTTAACATAACGTGAACTTATTACCACTTTTGTAATTTCAGGTGTAGGTCTATTTTTATTTTATATTTTCTCCTTTTTTTGTTATTCTCTCCCTCTCTTTTCCCTTTTTCTTTTTTTTTCTTTTTTTCCCTCCTTTTTCCTTTTTTCTTTTTTTCCCTCCTTTTTCCTTTTTTCTTTTTTTCTCTCCTTTTTCCTTTTTTTCCCTCCTTTTTCCTTTTTTTCTTTTTTTCCCTCCTTTTTCCTTCTACCTCTGCCAATAAAGTTGGGAAAGGTTATGTACTCACGTGTGTCCATCTGTCTATCACACATGACATCTCCAAAAGGTTTCAATTATTTTCGATGAAATTTTGTAGAAGGGTGGGCCAGGGCCACCTTGAGGAATTTTGTAAGCCAATTCAAAACTGGTTCCCCCCCCCACTCCACATATACTGCACAAAACCCTCGTCCTTTAGCCCCACTGATTATAGCTGTTATAACCCTTTTAGAACGTGGCGTACTATATTCGCTCTCCAGTAAACAAGTCAACCTATCTGGTTAATGGACAAGTTTTGATACTCAGCTCTACCCAATAGAAATCTGCCCCCCACCCTGGGTCAATACACCAGGCTGTACCCCCTCTCAGAGGCCTGATGGTAGGCCAGAAGTAATGGAAAGAATGATTAGAATTTTGGGGAGGGGGGTATGGATCTCCCCAGCATGTCCACCCCGCGCAATATCTAGCAAAGGTCTCAATGAATTTCAATGAAATTTTCTGGAAGGGTAAGTTATGAAGTAAAGGAAAATTGGATAAATTTTTGGGTGGATCTTCCGCTGTATCATAGCTGTATATGTACTGATTTTCATTCAGATGTTGACAGCTCTTTGAGTGCTTTCTACTTATTTTTATGGAGTGATTTTTTTTTTTTTCATTCTTGACAATACGTTTGTAACTTTTCAAGTTCTGAATTATTTGACAGCGCATTTTTTTTCTCTGGGTCTCCTCTTTCTTTCTCTTTCTCTTTCTCTCTCACATATATATTCTTTGTTTTGTCCAAGTTAATTTGTCATCTTCTTGGAAAGAAAGAAGATTCTGCCCACCCTTGAAAATATCGGATGATAAATTATTATTCTATTAATTTAAGGTCTCCTCTTGAAAAAGTGCAAATTATTTCATGAATCACCATGAACGATCAGTTTTCTTTTGAGCATTCATTGTAAACAAATAACAGATTGGTTGCTAGTGGTTCCCCGAATGGCCATGCAGAAAAAATTACGCCACACTGTAAAGTTTTAATGCTGCGCACAAATTTTGAAAGTTTCAGATAATCTATTTTGGCTTGATTTATGTTATGAAGAAAAAAATATCGAATTTGAATATTAGTGAATAAAGAAAAATCAATACACCAAAGAAATCATTTCTTCCATTGTACTCTTTTTGTTATAAGTAAGTGGCCTTTGTTTTATAAACTTGGAACAAAAAAAAAAAAATGATAGTCTCATAAGTAAAAATATTTTTTGTACTCTCCACTCCTCCGGTTGCTCACAGGTTGTTTGATCCCACGCAGATCAAGAAAGAGAGAACATTGTTAGCTGTGGAAATTTGAACCATGGACACCAGCTACCAAATTAGTCAACTAATTGAATTCCTCAAAACTATTATCTTCTGCTAAAAAGGTTTGCTTTACTTGAATAATGTTGATTTGGAGGAAACTAGAAAAATTAATAAGATGAAATTTTAGCTGATGTTCGAAGTCAGAATGATCGGGGTAAATCATTCATGTGTGGGTGTCTATGTATGCACACATTGTGCATCTCTGTCAATAGCAGTTTTAGAGTTCATGCCTTTTCTTTTCATAATTCGGGGAGAATTGCATATAAATAGCTCAGTTATTGGTATTTCTGTCATTTTATTCGTTTATTACTTCTGAAAGTTGGAAGAGGTATATGAATCCACTTGTATCTGTTTGTTTATCAACACAATATCTTCACGAGTTCTCAATGAATTTCGAAGAAACTTTCTGGTAGTGATTAATTTTGAGGGTAGATCTAGGAATTTTTTAGTTTAGAAATATTTTTTCGTCTTACAAGATTAAGTCCAAAATATGGAAAATTGAAACTTACACTGTTACCCCCTGCAATGTGGCTATATATCAACTGATTTTCATTCAGTTTCTAATCATTGTATGGCGTTGGCAGATAGCTATATGAACTCTCCGAGTGCTTTCTATTTTTTTGCCAGTTGAGAGAGAGTGGTCAGAACCTCTCAAGGGGTCACCTGAAGATTATTGGTGACTGGAAATATTTCAATCTTTTTAAAAGAATAATTGTGTAACTAAATTTTTTATTTCTTCTATACAAAAATCTACTGATTCTGGTGAAAAGGCTTGATACTATTAACTAATTTTGAAGAAATAATTTTTGTTTTTGGTAATTTATTTTTAAAGTTTTCCTATTTTATAGATTATAAATAATTTTTTTATCTTTATTTGTTTTTATGTTTAAGAACATTTTCCTTGTCAAAAGGAGTCTTAAATGAGATTATCCAAGGCAGGGCTTCTCTAACTTTTTTCAAGTTGGATTTAAGGAGAAACTAGAAAATATTATGACCCCCTCATTTCCTTGGCACACAGAGTGATCTACCTTAGATCAGTGCTTCTTAAGAGTAGGCATCAGGACCTTGTAAAGATTACTGGAGTCCACAAAAATATTTGAAAATTCTTCAAGAATGAATATGTAATTGGAGTTTTCCTCATTTTTTTTTTTTTTTTGATCTCATTACCAAAAATGAATTCCTCCTGGCACTTAGTGTAAAATTGCTTGTTTTTGAAGCCAGAAAATTTTCCTTCATTGTTTTTCTACAGGTCTGAGAGCAATTCTGAGATTTCCTCTTTAGATTTTTCTATCAACTAAGAACATGAAGTGATTCTGAATTAAATAAATTTATTCTCACCAATATAGTAATTCACACCTGTTAACAAAGTTAGAAGAGATATATGTATTCACTTGTCTGTCTGTCTACATAATATCTCCAAAATATCTCAATGAATTTCAATGACATTATGCAGTACAAAAGAATTGGTTGAATTTTGGGGTGGATCCATGATTTTTTTGCAGTTACCTCCCCTGCATTGTAGGTATTATAAACTGATTTTCATCCAGTTTTTAGCAGCAATTGCATTGGCAGAGGTACACACTGTCTGAGTGTCTTCTAGTTTTTCCAATTAGGAAGTGAACATTACCTGTTAATTTCTGATTTGAAGCCAATGGGCATTCATTCAACCAAACAAATACATTTGGGCTTCTAAGACAGAACTGCCCATACAGCTCCTGGCTATTCTATTTTCTTTTGTGTGAAATGTTTGTTAGTGGAACACAATAGACTAAAGCTTAGTTGAGCAATCAATTAAACCACAAGAGACACACTCTTGCTATAAAATAGGGACTACCTGTATTAACCAGGGATCCCAAAACCTTTTACATCATCAACCCCTTTACGGGAATTTTGATCCCTCATTGATCCCCAGGCATGTACGATAAATATATACAGAGAAACCTCGGTTATCCGAATATCAGTTATGTTAATTGTGGATTATCTGAACAAGATTTCAAGGTCTTGTAATTGTGTCTATTATGACTTTCTTTCTTCTTTTTTTTTGATCAGATCAGTTATCCAAATATTCAATTATCCAAACGAAATATTTCAGATTATTGTAGTCTCTCTGTAAATAAATAAGTAGATGTGTTGTTTTTACACGCATTAGTGAAGGAAATAACGTACCAAATCACGCTTTCCTTGGATATCAGTTAGGGGAAACTGCATACCAAAGCCTACTTTACAGTGTGGATTTGGACTCAACAGCAATTTCTGGTTGTCTCTCCACAGAGCTGTGATATCAAGTATATTTCAATGAACTGAATATGAAATAAGTAAACAATAAAAATTAATTATATATAAATCAGAAATGTGCATCAGCAAGTTGTATTCTATGTACATTTATTTTTTAAATGAATGTCAGCTTTTGACCCCAAAAGTTTCATCAGACCAACCAACCACCTACCCCCCCACACACACACTGTTTATTAACCTCCTTTTGACCTCCTTGGATAGTTCCATCAAACCCCAGGGGTCGATATCGATATCGCCCACTTTAGAGATTCCTGGTATAAAATGATTTGTGTGTCTTAACATTTTTGTTCTCCTTTGCCTTACTAGGGCAGTTTATAATAATCCATTTCCAGTTTGCTAGGCCCATCATAGTTTCACCCAAGCCCAATGAGCAATACATTTTGACTTTTGATTAGAAACAAGAAAGTGTGAAAAAATTGCCAATGCAATTCCAGTCCTGAAAACTATCCATCAATAAATGGTTGGACACCTGACAAGAATGGCTACGGCCCAACCAGCTTTCAAAGCTTCCAATATCACAATCTTAGGTATCTAGGGCAAGAGGATCACCTTGTTTGCTTTGAATTGAGTGACAGAAACACTCAAGCTGTCAATCACCATCTTCACCTCCCCACAACACCTCACAGGTCACATGGAAGAAAAAGTTAATTTTAGAAAGCAAATATTTTGAATCAGCTCATCCAATTTTCATGATATTTCAGCTCTTGGGATCCTGATTGTGGAAAATCACAAAACTTTCTTGTTTTAAAGTAAAATATGTGCAGTATCGCTACAGTTTTATTTGGATGCATGTAACACTGGCATAGAAGGATATGGTTTCACGTCGAACAAAGAGCTTATTTGTAATTTCCATTGCATACCTTTTACGTAGATTAATGGCCTGAGTTGAGTTGCAAAAAAAAAAAGCAATTAAAAAATCAAGATAAAGTTAAATATTAATCAAAAATCAATAATGACGTATAGTCATTATTCCTTGAATATCTTCACCTTTTATTTGTTGTAATCACTGTATCAAAATTATGCAGGTATTTGAAAATACCTTTAAGAGCTGAATGCCCCTGCATTGCACAATGTCAGGACATCTTCGGGCAAGGTATTGCACCTGCTAGTCTCCCTCTGACATTTCAAGGGATACTATCACCTATTATCAAATGTTCCCCACTCTGAACACTTGGACTGTCAGACCTTTACTCATCATAAATTGACCCTTACTTGAAATCTCTGGACCAAACCTGTTTCCACGGACAGATATCTTTTCTCTGTTGGCTTTGCCAGGCTGTTCCAAGAAGAAGACTGCATTTCAGCTAATGTTTTTCTTTTTGTTATGGTTCATGAGAACAATTCCCAGTTCCAAGTAACAAAGATTTATGCTACATTTGAAATTTAGAAAAAGAAATATTGTGGATTCTGTTCAGGGATTATCAGATGTGACCTTTAGCTATTTGGGCTCACAACCTATTCTGGCGCTTGCTCATTTTGCAATGGATGTTTAGATGTTGAGAAAAAGTAGTCCTCATTCAACATATTTTTCAAGAGTTGATACGCAAGGTAACATCTAATTTTGAAACAAAAAGAACCAAACAACTAGTGTCTTCTATCAAACTACTAAACCTATTTAACTTGTTGTAGTCAGTATGTGTTATAAGCCTTCAATAGTACTTGACTACTAATACTGAAGCAAAATTGTGTCCTTTGAATTATAAGTACTAGAACTAATAGTTCTACCATAGTTCTTTGTCAGATTTCCTCTCCTTTCCCATTCTTAGTAGTAAGCCACAAAAACCTGCAGATATGTAGCGGTCATAATGGCCGTACCCAAAAGTTTTGAGCCCAAACATTCAATCATCCCATTCCCGGATGAAAGAGAGATAATAAAATTTTAAGAAGTCAAGGGTGTCAGTTTGTATTTGTGTGCCACAACTATCCATTAAGTGTGCCGCGTACATATTTCCAAGTATAAAAATTTTGTTCATTGACTACTGAAATAAACTATTTGAAAAGCCTGATATACACCAATGTATATTCGTAGTTTAATAGGGTAACAAGTTGATAATTTAATCCAAGATTTTTTTTTTTTTTTCAAATCATTGATTTAAATTGCAATTTATTCTTTACCTGTAAGAAAAGTGAAAAGGGGAAAGTGTAAGAAATTCTGAATCAAAAATATATATTTAATCAATTGAATGAAAATGTTCTCATAAGTAAAACATTTTCACTAAAAAATAAAATAAATTCCTCTCTGAACCATTAAAGTGACAAATGTCTTGCTTATTATACATAAGCATTTCTACTTTGTCAGCATGAGTAATTTTTGCATCCATTGCTTCAAGTAGAAATGCAAATTTCACTGCTCCATCTGTACCAAGATGGTTTCTCAGTTTAGATTGAAAAAGTTCATATAAAGAGAAAATGTTTCCGATGCTAGGTGTGATCAATGCAGAAAGTATATCTCTGCTCAACGCACTTGTATGTGAAATGCCACCCTTTAATAGCTGATACAGTCTTGCTTACAGTGTCTGCCAATTTATATGTCTAGAAAGGAGGAAACTTTGCATGCGACTTCATGATAGTTGGAACGAGTGAGAGATATTTCTCTTTGACATATTCCATTGCCAAACTTACTTCTCGTACACTTGGTGCCTTTCCTTTTAGATAAGGATGAACCATATTGGCAAGATGGTAGGCTTCAGTGATGCACTTGGTTGTACCCTTCTTTCACTGTTTCTCTCCCTTTTTTTTGTTTTTGTCAATTTTCGTATAATCCTTTTCAAATATCAATTGCTTCAGTAATAGTGCATATGTCATTCTGCATCTTATCCAGGACTTCAGGTATTGACTGGAGTTGAGAAAGTGATTTCTCTACATATCACTTCGGCATAAGATAAGATACCTCATTTCTTACTTTGAGATTTATTTTGTCTTCGTTTACTTCACAAAAGTGAAGGAGAATTGGCCAGTAGTTAATAAAAATCTTCAGTCTGATATGATGTTCCATTGAGTGTCCTGGGGAATGACAAGCCGTTGACCACCTTCTTGACGGTACCTTGCTTAGGTGTGATGATTGTTCCTGAGTGTATTTCACTATGTAAACCACGTGCTCTTTTACACTAGAAACTTCCAAATCATGAATGAACAGATTTAAAATGTTTGCTGAACATCCATAAGATTTGCTCTTTCCCTTTACTTTGCCACCCTTTCTACTTATGTACAAAATTAAAAAAACAGATTTCCAGAAAAAAAAAATCAGACTTGAATCAAATAAATCTGATTTTTAAACTAAGGAAAAAAAAATATATCAACAACCTTGGTGTGTCCCATAATTAAAGTATGTTTCTTTATGTGCTGCCTTACATTAAAGTTCGGAAGTAACTGCATATAAGGGAAATGGATTAAAATAGGCCCTTGGTCCCATAACTCAGTACAGGGTTTCCTATCCTCTGTGCCATGTTGTTAGAATTAGGTTGAAATAGGTCCTTGGTCCCATACAACAATATAAGGGTTCCCATCACCTGTACAATGTTGGGGCACCTATCACTGGTGTGTCGAGGTTGAGATAGCCTGACAGAGCTCATCCCTCTTTTTTGGGCTTCCTCAATCTTCCTATTTATGCAGGATGTTTAGCACTGAATCATTGAGAACCATTTTTAAAGTTTAGTATGACTTGGCCATTGATTTAACCCATGGCCTACCAAATTAGAGATGAGAACTCTACCACTGCCTTATGGTGACCAGTGTTGGAATAGAATTTACCGTCACAATCAGCCATAAGGTGTGGAAGTGCAATATCTATTTATCTTTTAAGCTAATTATATCTTGTTGGCTGAACGGTATTTGCTTTTGTCCACTAATTGACATAGTTTTGGTTTTATTCTGATCTCCTAATATAAAAGCCCGACAACAAAGAGATCCTCTTATTTTTTTTTATATAAACATCTTAGTAATCATTATGCACTTAAAGCGATTCATCTCTGCCTGTGAAGTTGGACACGGTATATATATCTATTCATTTGTGCCTGTCTGTTTGTCCACACAATATCTCCCATCAAGGGTTTTTCTTCAAATATTTGGCTCCTCAACAGAATCAACATGTCTTGCCAATTCACTTCTCTAGACATCGACATCGCCAACAATATAATTATAATAATAAGTCCATGAATTGTAGCTTCACTGATAGTCATCACGAGTGCACAAATAAAATAAAATATATATTTATATATATATATATATATATATATAATGTTGAGTGAAAAATGGGCAAAACTAATATATCAAGATATTGTTTACCCAGACCTTTTCAAACTACCACCCACTTTTTAGTGATATATTTCATCTATGCCCCTCTACAAAACTGTATGTGATAGAAGGTGTTGCTTGGTATTCTTTGTTCTAATGCTCCTCTCACCACCCTTTGAGGGTTTTCCAATATCTTTTAGTACCGCCTTGAGTCTTCTAGCATCTTCACGGTAGTGCCCACTTTAAGAATTACAGATTTTAGTGATAACTCAAGAAGAGCTCAACTTGAACCCAATAATACTTTAACAACATTATATAAACTTTACATAATCAAGGAAAAAAAACCCTTGAAAATTGAATGTATACTTTTGTGAGACTTATACTGATTGTCTTGGTTTTTATGCTCATTATTCAGCATAATTGGCTCTGATTACACCAGTGATTCTAAACATGGGGTGCATGCCCCCCAAGGGAATGATTTAAATATATTGGGGTGGGCAATTTGGAATTTGGGTGTGAAGAGTGAAATGCATTTAGCTTATAACTGAAGCAAACTAAATTAAAGTCTAAAATCATGACCCTTTGTTGTAGTAGAAGACATCAAAGGCTCAAAGGTCTCACTAGATTACCAAACTAAAAAATTTGAATTTGTTGAATTTTTTGATGGTATTGTAAATTTGAAGTGGTATTATTATAGCATATCGTCTCAAACTGTAACCCCATGAATGGCCTGACAAATCAGCTAAGTGGGCAACACATTCTTCTCTCTTTGAGTGTTTGTGTCCCTATCTATGTGTGTGTATCGTCTGGTGCTCCTGGTTACATTTTTGGGGCTACAACCTTGAAAAAAGAAATTCTTTTTTGCTTTTTGGGGTCTCTATGGTCATTTTAGACCAACTGTGCCCACATCTTGTGTTAGTGTTTTTTATAGATAATTTTAGATAAAAGGATCTATTCCTTTAAAGATAATTTTAGATAAAAGGATCTATTCTTTTATAGATAATTTTAGATAAAAGGATCTATTCTTTTATTGATAATTCTTAGATAAAAGGATCTATTCTTTTATAGATAATTTTTAGATGAAAGGCTCTATTCTTTTAAAGATAATTTTAAATAAAAGGATGTATTCTTTTAAAGATAATTTTAGATGATTCTGATTCACATGCAGGCTCTGGTGATTCATTTGGGCATTCATTGAGTATTAAACTACTCACCGTAATAATGATCAGCCTTACAAGATTATCAACCTGTTTCGAAACTGATTGTGAAATTAGGGATTTGATGAAAATGCTGAAATCTTGGGGGATTTCACAAAATCTTCACAATTTCACAGAAACATAGATACCAGATGAGAAATCAAATGGGGTTCTACTTTATGTTCAGTTCGACCCACCAATATTTTAGATACCAAAACTGCCCACATAGGTTTCTTCAGTTTTCAACTGAGTCTGTCAAGTATTTAGGTGTGTGTTGCATATACAGGCCACACTTATGAAGCTAGTGGGCTTGAATTTCAAGCATTCACTCCTTATGTCTACAAACTATTTTTTTCAAATTTCTTTTTCAAAAATCTCCCCTAGTTTTTAGTGTGGGGTTCTATTTACAATGTAAGCTTATGCTAAATTGGTCTCCCAATTTGTGACTGGCTATATTCATGCTTTTTTAGAAAAATTCCAGACACTTTAGTGAGCTAAGAAAAGGCAAGAGGGATAACTTATTTATTGATCACTCTCTTTTTTCAAATCGGTCATGCCTAACACTGCATGTTGCCAAAAGATGTTGGTTACGTGATGGTTTCTACTGAGTGACTAACCGGACCCGTTTTATTTTTATCAAAAAGAGTAGGCGAGAAAATCGGCTACGTTATCCAATTCTAGAAATTAATAAGAAAACATTGGAAAAACCACAGAACCAATTATTTCAGGAAACAGCTTCCTCGAAAGAGCTGACCGATTGTCCAGACATTTCTGGATTTCTCTTCCAGTTGTTACGGCTTTTATTTTTGGAAGTTGATATTTTACCTAGTGACGAACGAACACCTGCTGCTTCTGCTGCCGCTGCTGCTAAAAAGACGAAGGGAATAATAGAATCTGTGAGGAATGAATTAGCTGAAGAAAGGAATGAAAAGTTGAAAGAAATGAAAGAAAAATTGGAAAAAATAAGTCGATCAATGAACAAAATAACTATCATTTCTAAGGACTACACATCACTTGTTGGTTGTCTATTACTCTGCTGGATGTTGTTGCTTAGCAACAGCCAATCAGTTTGTATCACCCAACTCCCATCGATTTCCCCCTCTTCAGATATTTGAGGAATTCCTGTCTCATACCTCTACCTATGAAGTTGGAAGAGGTATATGTGCTCACTCATGTTTGTCTGTTCACTCAATATCTCTAAAAGTTCTCGATAAATTCTGATGATCAATCATTATTATTGTGGGATGAAGTATTGTAACATTTCCATGAGATTTTTACTAGTTTTTACCTTCATCCTAATTTTAGTTGAAAGTTGTATGAAAAAACAACTGAAATTAAGATGATAATAAAATAGTCAAAATTCAATCAAATGATGTTTTATGGAATGATGGGTCACAGTGTAAGAATTCAGGGGTGGATCCAGGAATTTTTTCTTTCAATTGTGAGTTTGTTTTTGTTTGTTTTTTTTTCCATATATATACATTATGTGGACAAGCATGAGTGAATATCTCCAAAAGTACTCAATGAATTTCCATGGCATTTTGAAGGAGAGTGGGCTATAGGTGAAGGGAGAATTCATTAAATTTGGGGGCAGATCCAGGAATATTTTTCAGTTACCTCCCTTGCATCATAATTATGTCTGTACAATATATCTGAATGTTTTCAATGAATTTCAATTAATTTTTGTCGTAGATTGGGCCATTAGTTGAGGAAAAATTGCTTAAACTTCGGAGCAGATTCTGGAATTGTATACAGTTTCCTCCCTTGTAGCTATATATGGACTGATTTTCATTCAGTATTTTGGGACAATGCTATTGGCAGAGATATGCGCTCTTGAATGCTTTCTAGTTCTGAGTATTTTTTTTCTTTTGCGCTTATTTGGTCGAGCCTGATGGAATCTCTTCTTTTTGGTTTAGAAATCTTGTCTTAAATGTACTTCATTAATTAATCTATAGAATTGTTCCTGAAGTGGTTATTATAAGATGGCCTTTTGTGCCATCATCTTATGTAAAAAAAAAAAAAGAAAAAAAAAAGAGAGATATTTGAAATAAATGCATTAAATTTCTTCTTAGTCTGGTACCATAAATCTTTTTATCATACAACAATTCACTGAAAATGCAAAATACACACATACACTTACATGCCTAAAACATACATCTGTTCACATCCACTCACACATGCACTACATAATCTCATCCATACATGCACATAGAGATGACACATATACCAGATATACACATGCACACGCATACCATATACGTACATGTGTATGTTTGTGTGAACTTCGCATTTTTGATGAAACATTGTTCAATGGAGAATTATGCAACATTTTATTTTATCAATGAAAAGTAGCAAATCACCAATATCAAACATGCACAAAGAAACGTGATTTATTCTTCAACTACGAAGCACTCGCCTCTGCCAACACCATTGCCCCTAAAAACTGAATGAAAATCACTTTATATATAGCCATGATGCTGAAGAGGTAATGCAGAAAATTGCTGGATCCACCCCAAAATATAATCAGTTCTTCATTAACCTTTCTACTTAACTGATTTGTAGACATGGCATTTGGCAATGTTTATTCTAGTTTTACCTTTTTGCTGAACAGGATGATCTGACCCCCACCCCTAAGAAAAAAAAAGCAATGCCATTCAAGCTGTCAAGTTCAGAAGGTTTAAATCACTGATTCTCAAAGTAGGTCCTTTCAACCACTTAGAAACACTGGAAGACTCTGGGTGGGGTAGCTGGAAGGCAAAGAGGCAGTGAAGGGATAAGGAACAATGAGGGAACCCAGGGGTAAAAAATACAAATTGTACGCATAATTGTATGTCTAATAAGTTGATTTTACAGTAGAACTGTTTTGAAGTTCAAATATTTATCTGTTGTAAAGAATTTTATCAGTCTATTTGTATGATTTAATCACAACTAAATCAATGTAAGTTTATTATCAAACAAAAATTTTGCCATTGATCTCTACTGTAAATTTGGCTTTTCAAGTACATTTAGATACTTTTGTACAATTATATTTTTGGTTAAAAACCAACTATAGTGGATTCCGATTATTATGACCAACTGCACAATTGGACCAATTTTGTAAGAACCAATTCAAATGTATGAAATCATCTCTAATTTGCTTTGTTCGATTTGCCATTACATTGTTTATTTGTTTACCAAGCAGCAGTGCTAATGAATCATATGAGCCCTATTAACTGAAATCTACCGTATTTCATTTTTTTTTTTTTTTTTTCTAAATTCTGGTAAAATTTAATTTTCAATGTATCATTTTTAACAACTTTATGAAGCAATATATACATATGCTCTTAAAGGGGGCAGTTGTTTGAGAGGGTTTAGGAAACACTGTTCTAAATTAACTGATATGACATTATCATAATCATCATCTGCCATTTCCTGTCCACTGCTGGACAAAGGCCTTTTCCAGCTCCTGGTCCTTTCCTATTGTAATTGCTATCCTTTAGGCACCATTCTGCTAATCTTTTGCATTGTTATCTTTCCTTCTTGCTATGTGTCCTGCCTACCTATATTTTTGTTGCTTAAGCTTCTTTTTTATCTTTTACTTTGATCTGCTCTCAGATCCATGTTGATCTCTTTCAATCTTTTAGAGTTATTCCTAGCATTGCTCTTTCCATCTTTCCATTGACCTTTGTGTGACTCTGACTTTGGTTTCAAGTGGTTTTATTAATTTCCACAGGGGAGTTATTGTTTTCAAACTTTTAACGTCATAAACCACTTGGAACTGCTCCCACAGAGGAAACAAAGTTTGTTATATTTGTTATATCAGATGGAATAAAAGAAGAAAGGTTTGATCAATAGTTATTCTCCTTGAAATTAACATTTAAATTTTCTTATATGAAACTGAAAGTGAAATAATGCTTGAAAGGTAATCTCATAGACCAGCAGGTGTGTGTTAACTGTAAAAGGATTTTACCTGGGTGGCCTGAAAGAAATTCTTTTATTTGCAGATTTTTGAATTTTTTTTCTTCATTGAGAACTGGGGAAAAGTAGAAAAATGGATTCTTGCCACACTGAGATAATCTTCAACAAAAACAGTTGAAAAGATTCACTCTTTATACTCCTCAATCCCACCCACAACTAGTGTTCCCTCTCAGGCTGCACACAAGAAAAAATTATGCTGCGTTCATATTTTGAAAGCTTCAGATGAAGAAAAAAAGGTTCAATAATAAAACTCTGTGGCAGAAAAAGCAATCGTCATAATCGTCGCTCTTGCTCTTAGTAGCATTGTTCGATTGCAAGTGTATGGGAAGATTATAATGTATAAAAATTGGTGCATAAATAAAATAAAAAGAACAGGTCTAGTTAGTCACTCAACAGAAACCATTTTATGACCATATTTTGGCTGCTGACCATGTTGGGGGTGAGCAATTAAAAATTGGAAAAGGGAGTAATTGATGAATAAATTACTTCTCTCACCTTTTAGTGAAGAAAAAAGTCTGAATTTTCAAAAAAAAAGTGTGAATGCTGCCGGACACAAACTAAGTGATGAACTTAGCATAAACTTATATTGTAAATCAGCCCCCACCCTAAAAACCTATTTGGGGGGGATTTCAAAAAGCCAAAAACATTTTTCTCCAGACAAAAGGAGTAAATGTTCAAATTTCTAGCTCTCTAACTCTATTGGTATGGCCTGTATGCATGGTAAATACATACATACATAGCCAGCCAGCCAGCCAAACTGAAGAATCCTATGTTGACAGTTTTTGTGGCAGTTTTGCTTGACAGTGTTTTATATTGAATTAAATGATAAAGAAATAATGAAGGAAAATCAATACACCGAATAAATCCTTCTTTTATTGTACACTTTTTGTTATAACTAAGTGACCTTTGTTTCATAAACTTTAAACACAAAAATCGATGATTTTCTCAAAATAAAATTTTTTTCTTCACCTTCCAATTCTTGTATTGCTCATTGACCTTTTGGCCGCATGCTGACCTCGAAAAAATTAAATGCAACATTACCCACAATTCTCTATCATTCTTCCTTTGGCCAAATGTCTGACCAATGGGCATTTACTTTCTTTTTTTTTTTTTTTTTTTTTTTTGGTAGCCCCATCCTTCATGACTTTAGGAATTTCTAGTGAGTTGAAGGCCTTTTTGGAGTTGATAAATGCTACTGCAAGTGGCAGCTTGTATTCTGCTGCTTTTTCTTTAAGCTGATTTATCGAATGCAGGTGGTCCATGGTTGAGTAGCTTCTTATTGAGACAGCTTGCTCCCATGGTTGGTTTTCATCTAGTGCTTTTGTTATTCTGTTGGTGATGATTTTTGTGTCGTTGAGTAGGCTTTTAGGTCTGTAGTTGTTAAGGTCTTTGGGGTTTCCTTTTTCATATTAAAGCATTATGATTGCAGTATTCATCTGGGTCTTTGGGGTTTCCTTTTTCATATTAAAGCATTATGATTGCAGTATTCATCTGGGACTTTGTTTTGGGCATAAGTTGAATAGTACGACCAGTTTCCTAGTAGGTTTCTTCAGTAGGTTGAT
Organism: Thysanoteuthis rhombus; assembly: GCA_963457665.1. Lineage (NCBI taxonomy): Eukaryota > Metazoa > Mollusca > Cephalopoda > Oegopsida > Thysanoteuthidae > Thysanoteuthis > Thysanoteuthis major. The sequence continues at coordinate 21,189,429 of OY735225.1, read as the reverse complement.
GGTGATGTCTGGTCCAGGGGCTTTTCCTACCTTCCTTTGTTTGATGGCATGTTTCACCTTCCACAGGGTTACCTCTATGAAATCCTTGAGTTGACTGCTTGCATCTTGTGTATCCTGTTTATTATTTTGTAGTCCTTGTTTGGATGAATGGAAGTTTTGGTAAAATTCTTTGGCATGCTCGACAATCCCATCTCTGTCTGTTGTTAGGTCTCCATTTTCTTCAAGTATGCTGGTTATTTGCTTCCATCCTGAATTGGGGCCTTTGTTTATAGCTTTGAAGCTTCAAACCTTTTTCGAGAGTTGATTCAAAGACTGCTGTTGTGTATCTTCTTCTGTCATCTCTCTCTTTCTTCTTGATTATTTTATTCAGTTCGGTCTCTTCAATGTTCACTCTTGTTGTTCTTGGTGGCTTGAGGTTTTTTGCATTTTTCCATGAGATTCCTAGTTTCATCTGAGATTTTATTGATGGTTTGTGTGCTCGTTGATTTAAATATTATGGCAACTTCTATTATAGAGGCTGTCATTTTGCTGTTGAGTTCGTTGATGTTGACATTGTTTTCTTGTTTTGTAAAAATATTGAATCTGTTTTTTAGTTCAAATTTGAGTGAGTTCTTTTGGTATGTTTAGTGGTTGTGGTTTGGTGTGGAACATTTTTCTGCATTCATTGTTGGTATTTACTTGCATTTTATATTTAGGATTTGGATATCCTTGACAGTGTCGCTCTTTTCCATTAGGATGTAGTCCATTTTGTTCTTCATTTTGTGGTGAGGGCTTTTCCAAATCCATTTCCTATTGGGACCCTTCTTGAAGAAGGTGTTCATGATTTTGAACCCGTTAGCTGCTGTGAAGTTCAAGAGATCTCCTCTATCAATCTGTACTTTATATCCGAATCCAGTATACGTCAGGGTGCTGCAACATATGTACAATCACAGCAGCTCCTTAATAAGGCTGCTTGAAGACTCACCCCATTTGGAGCTGAAAGGGCTCTTAGACAAGGTGATACCTGCTCAACCAAACTCCTCAAAGCCTGCCTCGAGATGATCTTCAGAAGACTAGACTGGGAGAATAAATTAATCAAAAAAGATGGCAAATATTTGAACAACCTCAGATTTACAGATGACATTCTCCTTCTCACAAAGAACCTATGCAACCTCCAACTAATGCTAGATGAACTAAATGAAGAGAGCAAGAAAGTCGGCCTACTCAGCTAGACAAAGATCATGTGCAAGAATCATGTTGGAAACAAGAACACAAAGATCAGAATCAAGGACACAGAACTGGAGAAAGTAAGCCACAACATCTACTTAGGGCAACTAATTTCCATAAGATTCTTAAAAGAAGAAATCATCGAGGAAAGAATCACTCTATCCTTGGCTCAACCTTCAAAAACAAGAAGATCCCATTAATCCTAAAAAGAAGGACATACAACCAACACATCCTCTTAATAGTTATTTATGGAGCTGAAACATGGAACCTAACCAAAAAACAGACCCACAAATTGAGAACCATGCAATGTGCTTTTCACATGAAAAAATTATGCTCAACCTCACATGGAGAGACCACAAGACAGTTCAATACATCCGGGAGAAGACAGAAGTCAGTGACATCATAGAATCCATTAAAAAACTCAAATGGCAATGGGCCAGCCATGTTACAAGAATTACAGATAACCGATGGACATCATGATTCACGACATGGATCCTTAGAGATCACATGTGCAACTGAGGCCGGCAGAGTATCAGATGGAAAGACGAGCTAGGCAAATTTAGAAAGTACTGGCTCCGCGGTGCCTATGATAGATAAGTATGGCGAACCCTTGGGAAGGTCTATGTCCAATGACAGACGCTAAGAAACTGATGATGATGATGATGAGCCCCATCCAACAGAGCAAAAGTACCTAGCAGTGTCAGCCATATTGGTCCAAAACCTTAGAGGGGATAAGATGTTATGGATCAGTTCATGATAGGTAAAGGTCTGACAGTCCCCAAGTGTTCAGTCTTTGGTGACCGTCTTCTCTATCTGAGGAGAACTGATCTACTTGTTTGTGTTCTGTTGCCCCCACCAAGAGTGAGTGGGAGACATTTTCATTGTGTAACTCCAAAAAATAATGCCAACAAATTGGCCAGTTGAGGGCATACCCTGTCTGATCACCTTAAAGTTGTAACCCACTGAAATTCAGACAAAGGCAAGCAGGTTGATATACCCTTGCCACAGTGACCTAGAACTGTGCAAGATAGAGGATGTTAAATTCCCTGAGTTATTCTTACATACCCGTATAACAAAAAAAAGAATCAATATCAAGTGCATAATTATTTTGTAACAACCTGAATTTCATTTTCAATTGGTAAGAATAACCAGATTAAATTTGATTTCGGGATTATTGCATAACATTTATTGCTTAAATATATTGAATTAATTTTATGCATGACTGATATTCCGAGTCACAATGCAGTAAAAATCCTTCTTTTTAATATGTATATTTTTGAATGATCAATGTGTTGTATCTGTTTTTTTCATTCAAAATATCAGTGTAGCTCCCACATCATTTTCTTTTTTTTTTCTTAAGGAAAATTATATTCTTCAAATTCTTTTTTAGAAAGTGATTTTTTAGTTTCAATTTCTGAGATGAGAAATTATTGTTATTATATGAATTACTCTGATTAATCTCCTCCTTTAGTTTGTTATGAGTCACAAGTTTTCAAATGTCTGTTGTAGTTGGTAACATCCTGGTAATTTCAAACCAAACCCTTTATTCAATCTGTGGGTGTAGATTATTTTCATTTTGCTATCCATATCCGAAGATGTCTCATTTCAGTTAATTCTTCCTTGTGATTTTGCTTGAACAGCAGAAATTTCATGTTCAAACTGCCATTTAAAACTTTGGACAACATCAGGTAACCTTGCTGTTGTATTGAATTAACAAAGTTATAATTCCTCTGTTAGTGCACGCAGCTGCAGACATTTTTCATTGAACAATGCACTTATAACTGAAAATAGCTGTGTATTCAACGGTAGTGAAGCAGTTGTATGTACATATGAGTGTGGGTGTGTGAATTAATGAGTGCAATCATAGCAACATTACATTTATAAAACCGATTTTTTTTTTCTTCCTTAAACATTTCTTGTCTGCTGTAATCTTAGAGGAAATCCAAAAAACATTTGGTATTTTTCATTTTATCTAGAAATCTATACAAATGTAGAAAAAAGGAAAAAAAATTGAGTTGAGAGTTAAGATTATGTTCACTATTTCAATTCTTCTTTTATTTTTTAATTCATTTCTTATAGATATATGTTTTTTAACCTAATGTTTTAAATGTGACATGCTTATCTTCTTCTTACTTTTGCTCTCTATATATTTTTGTTCAGTTATTTAAAATATTTATTATATTACTAAAACCATTTTAGTTGAATTATTTTTAGTGCGTACCGAAAGGCGAACTTCATCTTATTTATTTTTTCTAATTTTTTATTTCATTAATTAATGCTTTTTACTCCACTTGTTCAATAAACAGCAGATTTACTGAGAACTAAATGAACCTGTGGAAATTCCATGAGTGTTGATAACCAAGATTAAACATTATCTCATGTCTCAGCTCATCTCTTACCTTTTGCCTGTAGCAGGCCTGGGCAGAGGTTGGAGGAGGACCAGTTGGCTTTGGTCTACAATTTAGAGGAAGTCTTTATTTTTTTATAAATCGTTCTAGTTCTTTCAATCTCTTCTGGTACTTGTAAGTACATCATATACACTACATGTACATGTATATACTCATAAATAAATCATATGTATTTAGCACTGATTATGGAAATACGTTAGTGACTATCGGGAGGATGCATTGGTTGTATACCTTTCTTTTTGGGATTATTGGGATTGTCTGGTTTTTGCTCTCTTCACTTGATTTCCTCTTCTTTTGAGGATTTCATGGAGATTCGTTGTCCTAGATAGATGTAGAGGTCTACTTTCCCCAGTTTTGCACCTTCGATTTTGACAGTTATTCTTGATGGGATTGTTGCACATGATTTTTGTTTTATTGAAGTTCATGTGTAGGCTGACTTTCCCCGGATATCACATGCAAAACCGAGGCTGACAGAATACAAGATGGAGAGATGAACTAGACAAATTCAGAAAATACTGGCTCCGCGACTCCCATGATAGAGAACTGTGGCAGATCCTCGGGAAGGTCTATGTCTAACGATGGACAATAAAAGACTGATGATGATGATGATAAAAATACATAAAAATGGGCTATTAGAAATGTTGCCTACATTTTCCATCTGGCCTGAGCCTATTACCAGCACGGCCTGACCCTGGCATGTATTTTCTCATTCCCTCTCTTATGCTTTCCGATCTTCATTGCCCATCCATGTTTTCATTTAAATGTTATACAAACATGGATTAGTTTCTCTTTTCCGTCCTAATGTTTCCCTTATTTTATAACTGAAAGCGTAACTTTGAACGTAAGTAGGATCAAGCTGAACAATACTACAGATTCTGTTAGTTGCTTCCAATATCTTCTGTGCTAATCATTGACTTGAGATCTTCATTAGAATCTATACCCAACTCAGACCAACTTTCATTGGTTATTTCAACTCTAAGGTTTGGGAAAGGGCCAATGAAGAATTTATTCTTTCGCCTGTATGTGAGTGAATACTGAAAAATTGTTGACTTATCCGGGTCATAACTTAAGAAAATAAACTGGGGGTCATTTTGAACTTGTTCCCTCAAATTGAAGAATACATTCAAGCAATTGTTTTGTTTTTTTCAATCCTCTCAGCAAATGAAGCATGTATTCTGCAGAAACACATCTCAAATCTACTTTCAACATTTGCTTAGATGAACTCCAAAAATAAACCCGTCACCTCAGATCAGTGGTCTAACATTGATAGTGAAACAAATTTTTTAAAGATTTTCTTCATCTTAGGTTTTTGACTGTTGTTAGTCTTCAAGTGATAGTTCATCTCTTACAAATGTGGATACAACTTGTACACTTATGTTCCAATAGAAGCTGTAGTTTTTACTAAAAGAAAAGAGATTTGTGCATACTGTTTTTTTTTGGGGGGGGGGGGTATCAGCCATAGTGAAAACTGCTAAAAATCAGATAATCAAAATCCAAACCATGTGGGAGATTGATTCAGAATTGTGGTGCAATAAGCATCCAATTCATGCACCACAGTTGAATTCCATTTTTTAGGGAGGAAGGGTGCTCATGTGGCCATTATATTGATGTTCAAATACCATAAATGCATGTTCTTAATCAGAATCAAAACTATGTATATATCACTTGAAACAATGGTTCCCCAACCATTGGGCCACAGACCAGTGCCTAGCCTCAAAGCATGAGCTACTTGGGCAGTAAGGGAACAGTACGGTTTGGCAATATTTCTTACTGAAATAGAAAAAAAAATCAATTTTCTTGAATCTTCATATTAAATTTGTTAGATAAACCCTTTTAAAAACATAATTGAGTGTATCAGCCACTCAAAAGTGACTTAATTATCACCCTTATTCCAGTTGGGATAAACACCTCTGTCTTCGGTGTTCCGCAAGAATATTGTATATATTAAACTGGTTTTTGGTGTGAAAAAATATTAGATATCCCCGACTTGAAACAATGAGAATCTACCTCTCTTTCTTCTCTCCCTTCTGTCTTCCTTTCATATCAGTCACACTTTAAATATTAGCAGGAGCCATCAGCCAAGCCTATTGCTCTACAATAGACATAGGTAACCTTTTTTGATCTAATAGGTCACATGGAACATTTTTCATCTTCATTTGGGGCACACCTTCTCTTGAAAAATGTAGATCATATCAGAAAGTGTACCTTATTTCCATTTTTAGACAAACACATGAATTACGATGATATTATTGATTTGTGAAGCCAAAACATTTGTAATTTTACAATATAAATCATAAAATTGACTTTTTGAAAAAAATTATGTAAGATTTTAGATAAATACCTAGATTGGTTTCACACCACAAAAAATGCTGCCAGATTTAGCCTGCAGTCCAGTGGTTGACCATATATATTCTCTACAAGTGATAACCATCAGCAAAATAACAGATCATGAATAAGTATATGTAATACTGGCTATGAAGATAAACCACAAAATTGATTGAATGTTGATTTATCATTTTAGAAGAAAAGTGAAACGTTATTTCCAGTTTGTTTTTTTTTTTTTTCCTTTCTTTTCTTTTCTTCTGGGTAACACAAAAGGGAAGTAAAAAAGCCATCAATGTGTGGTCAGTTGTTGAATAAATAATATATTTGAATAGACACAAAGACAAAAGTTCAAGATAAATTCATGGTGACACTAAAAGCTCTTTAACCATTTCATTACTCTTTGATATTTGGATGGAATTTCAGTCTGAGGAAGTAGATGTCAATTTTTCAGGATGGCTTGTTGCAATGCAGTGATCAAGTGACTGATTTCGAAAGCCTTGGATAGTTTTTCATCACTGTCTCTGTTACTTGGTACACACATGTAGCAACCCATGATGTCCAGCTATTTGGGTCCATACAGGCTACAGGGATGGGGAGTCCAGCCACCTCCCTGCTCTACAAAAGCACGATTTAAATCTTTTGAGGTACCTAGATGAAGAAATTTTATATATATACCAAGTAATCATAAATTAGCCTTTAAAACAAAAATTTATTATTTTGTCTTTCATCTGATATGAGCAAGATATCTTCAGTCTTGTTTGTTTTTGTTTTTTTTCATAATTTTTTAATTTATTGGTTCTGTGATAAATTGCTTTTATTTTTTTTATTTTTTTATTTTTAAAAAATTTTTTAAATTTGCTTTTTTTTGTCAAAATTTTTCTTTCATGTATTTACTTGTAGAAATAAATTCCAATGGAACCCAACCCCCTCAAAATTTTGGATCCGCCTCCAAATTGATGTTTAGTTTTGTGAATCAAATCCTGGAGTTAGAGCATAATTATGTAAACCTCTTTCTGAATGAGTTTTTGGGATTCTGTTGGTAGCCTACATTTACCTCGGTCTCCATCTTATTCTCTTCTATTTTTTCTATTTAGACCCTACCCTCCTCCCTGCTGAAAATCATGAATCTGTCTCTGAATTGATGCCTAGTTTTTGTGAATCAAATCCTGAAGTTGGAGTATAATTATGTGAGCCTCTTTCTGAATGAGTTACAGGGATTCTATTGCAGACCTATTTTTAGCTCAGTCTCCATCTTTATCTCTGCTATTTGACAATATATCACATTGTTGTGTTGACTAACCCACTTTCTGTCTTCGGATCTCTCTGTTTTCCCTATAACAAAAGATCAATAAACACGGAAGACAAACTGACATGGAAATTATAGGCTTTCCACCATTCTCTCATTTTGCAATAGAGAACTGCCAGAAAATAGGGCTGATTACTACTTGGTGTCAAAATTGAAAAATCAGTCACTAAATTGCATGAGATTTGTGTGGAATGAGATCAAAACAAAAAGTCATGCTTTCTCTTTTTCTTCATTTTTATTCATATGGGATACTGTCTGTATTTTTATTTTTTTGCCTTTAACATTTGTCATGAAAAATGACCAATAAATGCTAATAAAAGAGTAGTTTCCCTTATTTCTTCTATTTATTTTTTTTAAAATTTATTTATTTTTTTTGCAAATGTATAAAAAATCCTGATTCATTCTGATTGAACATAAACAAGAAAATACAGAGCAACATAATGTTTTTGATATTTTATAAGTACAGTGCTATGACAAGATTATTTATATACTTTTCTCTTCATGCCCTTACTCTGGCTATGACTTCAGCTGTCTTTGCGTGGGCTGTTCATACCATATTGTTATTTACTCAATCTGTTCGATATTTGGAGTAATTCACCCAAAATGGCAACGCTCTCTTCATTCAATGCTATTTTTCCCAAAGCTGGAAGCAGTGATTAATTTATGCCTTTCCCAAGGATTTTAATGCGAAGTGAACACTATCTTCTTTACTGTAAGAATTACACACAAAAAAATTTTTCTTCACTGTTGGACATTAAGAAAAATGATTCTTAATCAGTCTAATATACTTTTTCTTTTTGATATAACATATTTGTCCCATGTACACGTATGTATGTATGTGTGTGTGTGTATATATATACATATATATATATATTTTTCCTGATTAGCTTTATATTTATTATTTACAAAGAACCTCTAGAGGGAGCCATCCGAAAAGAAATTTCCGCTTGTTTTCATTTCCCAAATTGGATTATCTGAATCAGATGGTGCTGTTGATTTCTTCATTGTTGTTTGTTTGGGTGATGCACTTTCAAACTATCACTCTGTACCCTTCCTTTACTGGTATTATTGATTTCTTTACTGTTGTTTGTTTGAGTGATGCACTTCCAAACTATCACTCTGTACCCTTCCTTTACTGGTATTATTTATTTCTTTACTGTTGTTTGTTTGAGTGATGCACTTCCAAACTATCACTCTGTACCCTTCCTTTACTGGTGTTATTGATTTCTTTATTGTTGTTTGTTTGAGTGATGCACTTTCAAACTATCACTCTGTACCCTTCCTTTACTGGTGTTATTGATTTCTTTATTGTTGTTTGTTTGAGTGATGCACTTTCAAACTATCACTCTGTACCCTGCCTTTACCTGCATCTATCTTCCCCAGAGATATTTCCACCTTCAAAAACATTGACTCTCATTCTCATCCCAACCTAACAAACACCACCCCTACGTCTTTTTGTCTCCCTACCATCCCTGTTTTCATAAGATATTTATCATTTTTCCTTCTTGATTTTCCTGCGGTCTACGCTCAGAAGCCTTTTATTAATAAAACCAAATTCTTGTTATGGCAGCTGCTGAATATTCTCTCGTCTGCTAAGGAGGAGGGTTTGGCTTGAGCAGGGTGACAGTAATTCTCTTAGCAGACATCAGTGGTAGAAGAAATCAAAGCCTCTCGGCGTTAACCCTGTTTATCAAAAATTTTTAATTCATATAGCAAACTGGAAAGCACTCGGAGAGTGAATACCTCTGCCAACTCACTAATACAAGAAAACTAACTGTAAATTTTGGGGTGGATCCTGGATTTTCAAAAATTATATCTTCCTGAGCTCATGGACCACCCTTCTACAAAATGTCTTTGAATTTCATTGAGAATTTTTAGAGATATTGTGTGAACAAACATGGGTGGATACTTGATGGTATGAAGAAAATAAAAATCATTCTTTTAATGACATCTCATCTTTTCCTTCCTATTTCTGTTGTTTAACATAACAGAGACCAACAAACCGACTGAAAAGCATCTTATAGTGATGTGTGGACACATGCAAAATACCTTACCAGTGCAGCACAAGATTTTCATGTTTTGATCTTTTGCCTCGGAAAAAGTAAAATGAAAATATTATACATCCCATTCTGTCAGTAATGCATTATTTCCTGACCACTGACCATCCCTTTCTTCATGATTTTTAATCTATCTCATGTTATATAAAATAACTGACTGTTTGTCAGTGTGTCCTCCCTTAAATATTGGCACAGCTCAACCAAATTTGGCATGTATACTCTATGGACTTGGGAGAGTGTATTGAAGTAAAAACTTTTGAGAAAATCGTTTTAAAGGGTTTTAGAGAGGGTTCCTCTTTACAATGTAACTATAATGCCAGACTGAACCCTTCCTCTCCATTCAATATACATATACATAATAGCTGAAACCTACCCTATTGGGCAGATTCCAGCTAGTTTTTATAGTAAAAGCCAAGATTTCCTGTATTGATTTTCTAGATTCAAATGTTGACAACAGCAGTGATTATTGTTGTGTTTTTTTTCCTCTTACTGTCCAAATTTTCTGTGTCACTATAAATACGTAATAATTAGAGTAACTGAGCATTGACATTATTTGTTTATTAAATCCTACCTGTGATATCATGGGTTTCATAAGCAGATTGTATTATAATAAAAACTATTAGCTTTTAGACACGATGCAGGAAGAGTTGGTCTTGTCTTTTTCAAACCTTGATTAGGCCACTCTTTGTAAATATCATTTTTCAAGTTTTGTACCAATTCATGCCTTTTTGTAATGATTGATCTTAGAAAAAATATGCATAAAACACACACACACACACACACACACACACACTGTGGCTTTTTGCTTAATGAAGTACATTGTGCAAAACAAATTTTCTACCCAGCTTTTTTTTTCCGATTGAAACTTATATACATTCATAGAATGTACAGTGACTTTTTTTTCTGTTTCTTTGGGGTGGGTGGGTTGTCCATAACAGTGGACTCTTCCACTTTGAGGTAACTGTTTTGCTGATAAAAATAATCTCCTACCCACAATTTGAAACACTGAACATTTCCATTGTAATGTGTTCAGTCACTTTGTAATAAAATCCCCAGGTGAAATAGATGAGATGTAAGCATTTATTTGTACTATTGACAGCTTTGAAGTAGTGAACTTTTTAGTCTTAAAGTAAGAGAATGTGAAGAAACCACTCCAAACCCCCCCCCCCCCAAATAGGTAGATATTTTTATCAAATGCAATCCAGGCACCAGTTAAATGGTATTACTTTAATGACACTACTACAAATGCTTAAAGTGAGCGTGAATTGTTTTAAGTTCTGAATTTCAGTGAATTGAATAGTTTATTTTGCCTGTTCTGAAGTATAAGAAATTATATTTTCCATTCTCTGGACAGAGATTTTTTTTTAACTAATATTAGAATTTCGAATATTTCAATTTTTATTATGTTTTGAAAATCAAGCCTAAAAAAAGAATATATATTTTCTTTCAAAAATGCTATATTGTTTAAACAGCAATATCAAATTTATTAGTCCTTATTTTGGGGGTGGGTACTATGCTAGTTAAATTATTAGATATTGAATACATGAAATTAACTATTGTATTTATAAATGTATTTTGTTATGTCCCACTGTAAAATTTCAATCTATAATTATTGTTTCGCAAATGTTTCATCAAGACGAAAAAGAATCATAACTCTGATTGGCTTTCGTGTGAACTTTGAAAAAAAATCTTACTGAGTTGAAACATTGTTCAAGAAAGCAAGATGAAAATGTTACAATTATCAAGCCTCCAAAAATACCCCAAAGTTTAAAAAAATTGAAAAATAAATTCATAAAACAATTTTGAAAACTTGGGATGTTTTTTTGTAATTAATTGAAATAGTTATTTGTTTTATGTTCAAATAATATTGATGTATCAAATTCATTTAAAACAAAGAAAACTCATTTTGAATCTTTATTACACTTAGAAAAATAAAGCTGTTAATTTTAAGTTTTGTTATAAGACGATAGCAGTAAAGAGACAGGGTTTGCTATTTGACCATTCAATTACTAATCTCCAGGTCATTGATTCGAACATCAGTATGTTATTGTTAAATTTATACATCTATTTCCTTTCGTTATGACTGAAGCATAGACATCTGCTCTGACAGACAGACAGACAGACAGACAAGTGACATTGGCTTTTTTTTATAAGATCCGTATGTTCTAGCTAATGTACCCATCTACATTGGGTTTAATATTTAAGGCAGAACTTAGCAAATTTCTTGTATAGGCAACACACTTATTGAAAATAATTTTTTCTACCACACATTACTCAAGTTTTATTTGCCCAGCCAAACATGTGATGTCATTCCAGCAGCTCAACTGACTCAGGAATTTTAATTTTTGGAAGATTTGCAAAATCATACTCAATTTTGCATCACACCCAGGGATTATCAGTGACACACAATTGGAAAGCTCTGATTTGAGGTGTAGAAAAAAGAACTAAATCTTACAGACGTGTTTAAAAAAGTTACTCTTCACTGTTGACCTCTTATAAAAAGGTAGGGAAAAAAATCTCTTTTTGCTTGTGACCCCTAAAAGGCAAGAAAAAATTACTTTTGACCTCTTATTAGACGGAAAAGATTTCCTTTCATTGTTGATCCCTTAGGAGAAAAAAATTTCCCTTCACTTTTTACCCCCGAAAGAATTATATATAAACATATAGTAAGAGATGTATTTTGAACGGAAAGTAAGGGTTGAGTTGAACATTATAGTTATTCTGCAAATAGAACCTCCCCTCTAAAACCTTTGTAAATTCTTTTACTTTGAAATCTTTCCTTGGATCCACTGAGTACGCATACCAAATTCGGTTGGGCTGCACTCACATTTAGTTGGTTTCCATAACATGATAGACGGACACGCTGTGTGAAACCTCTCACTTAAATCATCAAGATATGGTTTCTAGAAATTCGAATATATCTGAATTTTTTCACAGCTAATAACCGGTTTATAATACTACCCTGTCCACTTCCTCTTCCCATGAATAATTGCTGACCATGTATGGTATGTTTCATTATCATTTCTTCTGCTGCATATATTCATTTTTATTGGCAGTAAATCTTCTTGGAATTAAATCAGGGTTTTTGGGGGGGAGGGGAGCGTTGTTTCTGGTTATCGCGTCCTTGTCTTTGAGTCGGGACAGACAGCATCAATTTTCTCAGCTGCCTGCAAAAAAAAAAAAAAAAAATCAGTAATAATAAAGAAACGAATGTCATCTCTTTGTTCGTCATGGCCGGATAGGAATGTCTCTTTAGTTTTGATTTACAATGTCTGTTATAGAAAGCCAGGTTTGAATATTCCTAGGAACGGACAGAAACTTTTCCAATGGCCTTTTCTTACACGACTCAATTAAAACTCAGAATATTTTATGTGTTTACGAAGGTGTGGACGGTTTTGTTTTCACATCACTTCTGGTTCAGAGCCATATAATGGAATTGGTTTTTCAAAAGAACATATAACTGTTAAACCTGTTCAGTGTATAAATGAAAACTTAATTTGTTAAAAGTGCCTTTTCTTTTTCAGGGGTCCACATGGGGTTCACAGTTGTAGGAGTATGAGGGAACGAAAAAGAATGAGGACATAGATTTTAGAATAGATCTTTTGAAGTACATCATTACATTTCAAGTATTCACTGAATAGGACAGTTAATTCATTTCAAAACTTTCTGTACTATTCGAAACCATGCCATTCAATGTCTATATTTTTGTTTTTTTCCAGTTTGTACATTAATTTCTTCAACAATATCTTGACTGTATTAAATTAAAACTCCCATTAATTAAAACTCGACTATTTAAGGTATTATATTTCTCGAAATAGTGTACTGATTAAGATTTTAGTGGTTGAACTTTTAACACCCCCATGAAAACTCATTTCAGAAAATGAACATTTTGAATCAATATGGTGATAAAGAATGGAATACATCTCTTGCAGTGTGATCTTTTTATATTTGTTTTCAAGAAGGACCCTATGCAATTGATTGCATAATAAATACATATCAATAAAAGCAGACATTCATCAGCAGCAGCCTTTTAATATCCATTATTGAATGGTTCAATCGTAGGCACACACCATCTTACTTTTTTGCTTTATTATTTTGTATATGATCCATGCAGAGGGTTGTGATGTTCAGCAGTTGTTGGACATTCTTACTACATGCCCTGCCCATTACCAGTTTTCTAATAGTTTTTTTTAATGATATTTCTGACCCCTGTTTGTTCTAATATTATAATGTGCTGTCATGTGATTTCTTTATGTAATGTTCAACATGATCCTTTCCTGTGCACATTGTATGGTTCTTGGTGAAAGAGTCAATTTTTTCATTAGGTTCAATGTTTCAGCTCTGTAGGTAACTATCGGAAGGACACATTGGTTATAGACCCTTCTTTTTAAGATTAATGGGATCTTCTTCTTCTTGAAGATTGAGCTTGTTCTGCCGGACAATTTCCAACTTATGGTGATTCTTTGTTTGATTATTTTCTTCTTTTGAGGGTTTCATGAAGATCTGTTCTCTGGTAGATGTAGTAGTCTATTTTCTTTAGACCTGCATTTTCAATTCTTTTTGCCAAACATCCAAGTTCATGTTCAGACCAACTTTCTTGCTTTCTTCATTCAGTTTGTCTAACATTATTTAGAGTTCATGAAGTTTCTTGGCAAAGAGGAGGATGCTGTCATAAAATCTAAGAGAAATAGTGATTTGCCAGAAATATTTACAAGGGTTTAGGGTTTTTATTTATTTATTTTTATTTTTTTCAATGAATTTACTATAGCCCTTAACCTAACTCTATGAAATCAGTGTATATGGGTAACTTTACTCTGGGATGAACACGTTTTAGGGTCACTAGAGGTCATCACAGTTCGATTTTGGATCAATACTGCTATATCAAGCTGAACTGCAAAAAGGACATCTTTTTATGTACCTCTACATGAACTAGAAGTGGTCTAATTGTTTGTGTTCATGTGAACATTTATTTATTTCTATAAAAATATCAGTGGAGGTGCAGGTGGCTAAATGGTTAACAGAATGGAAAATAGAATTGGTGAGCTCTGTTCAAACTCCGACTGAGATAATCTGCATTCACCTCATACTAATGTCCTTGAAAAAAGCATGAATAGGAATGATGCAATTGACTTGAAAAAAATTTCTCAAGTAAAAGGAATTCATGTGTAGTATTTATGTAAATTGGAACAGTATTTTGGTGAAATGGATCTTTTCCGAGAAAGTTTTTATAGAATCTCATTTTAGGTCCCTTATTGTTTATTTCTGTTTTTTACAAATTTTCATAAAGGCAAAATAGAAATTTTTTTTCAAAGTACTAGGAAGTAACAATTCTAATAGAATCAATTCTCCTGGACCAAATGAAAATTGTCAGCAGCTTTTTAGAGCAATTGATACAAAGTATAGTGAATTCCTGTGGTTGTATTCATTTTAAACATTAAGAAAACCAGGCTGGGTACTTCTGCTAGTATTTAATATAACTTGAAAGAAGAGAAAATGCCTTGACAATGTGCACTCAGCTATGTTATTAAAACCGTGGAACTAACTTGCTTCAGAAAAACATTTCTCATTTTATATAATGGTATCTGCAGATTTCTTTCATTGTAATATGCTTAGCTCAGCTTTACATAAAAAAGATGTTTTCATCTTTTTGTATTTATTTATTTATTTACTTCACACACATTATATCCACACATATCTTTCAGTAATATATTCATTTTGTACATAAAAAAGATGTCTACATCTTATTTATTTCAGACATCTCATACTGATATTCTCACTTGGTCGACACTAGAATTTTCATTATTCTTTTTTTTTCCCAGGCTTTTAAAAAAAGTATTTTTCTTTGTTTTGATTTTTTGTGTTTAAGACATAGAATTTTGACTTATATCTCCTTCGACTTTGTTGTATTGTTATAAAAATACATCACCTTAGAGCTTCAGACAATACAAGAAGACTAAAGGATATATCGACCAAAATGTTGTGTTAAGCACAATAAAGATGAATAGACCGAATGATATGTGGGTTAATGAAAGCACTTCATCACAGAATTTCAGTAGATGACTAGAATTTTCTTATTTGATGAAAAAGAAATAAAAGAGAGATTTGATAAAGAAAAATGTTCAAAGATTTTATTTTTACCAAAATAACTTTTCTCTATCTGCATCCTTTCTTATATCTCTGTGCAGAAATAAATTTATATCTTTCAAGTTTATATATACTTTGGCTTGTATTATTGAGCGTAGTTTAAAAATCGCTCTCCTCCTAGGAGAAACATTGTGATCACTACAGGAGGCTCTATATGTGATTCTCAGCTGCTTACAGCACCTGGTGAACCTATTGGGTCACCAATCTTGGTACTGATCAGGTTCATCATCATCATCATCAGTCTTTTAACGTCCATTATTGGATATAGACCTTTCCCAGGATCTGCCACATTTCTATATCGTGGACGTTGTCGAGCCAGTATTTTCTGAATTTGTCTAGTTCATCTCTTCATCTTGTATTTTGTTGGCCTCGGTTTCGCATGTGGTCTCTGGGGATCCATGTTGTGAGTTGTGATGTCCATCGGTTGTCTTTCATTCTTGCAACATGACCAGCCCATTGCCATTTGAGTTTTTGAATGGATTTTATGATGTCTCTGACTCCAGTTTTCTTTCTGATATATTGTGCTGTCTTGTGATCTTTCCATGTGAGGTTGAGCATGATCAGGTTCGATGTTGGTTAAATTCAGTGATCATATGCAAGTCGGTGTATCCAATGCGATTTGGCCATAACTTTGTGCTAATTCAAGAGATTAAAAAGTGAAGAAAATGAGATTAGGAAGATTATGTTGGCCTAATTTTTTTCAAGTGGGCAGAGACTGCCTTCCAACTTTGAAAATCAGTACCATGAAATCTTGGCTTTTACCTGGGCTTGAATACCTTTTACATCTTTAGAAGTTGATTAGTATCATTATAAATCATTGATTACCATTTTCCTTCACTTTAATTTTTGGGGGAGTTTTTTGTGTTCATTATAATGAGAACAAAAATGGTAGTCATGAAATATTAATGTTGGTATACAATGCTTCATAAAACAAAATTAAATGAAAACCAATTCCTACTTTTTCCTTACTGATTTTCATTAGTTCTTTACTGACAATGAGATATATTTTTTTTTGTTTTTTTTTTTGTCGGAAACTATGAACCAAAACTATCAATATAGGTTTCTAGTTTTTAAGTTGTTCTGCTTGGCTGGCTCTGTATGAGTCACGTGTACAGGCCGTTGGAGAGCTGAAAATTCAAACATTTACTCCTTATTCTTATGGCTGGAAAAAAAAGTTATTTTTCTTTAAATTTGGACTTTTTTAATGGATCATATAAGGTCCTTCCCTGATTATGAACAACATTATCTCAAAAATTATGCTCGATGTTTGAAATCAGAGGAATATTTTATGATCATCCTGTGTAATTGGCCTGTTTGAAATCCTGGTAAAATTCCCTCATAAGGCAATGGAGGTAACATTCATTGATCACTCCTTTTTCCAATTTTTTAATTGATCACCACCCTACATGGCATGCTAGGTTTTTAGTTAGTGGTCCAATTCAATCAATGTAAGTTTATGCTGAATTAATCCCTTAGTTAGTGTCTGGCAGCATTCACATTTTTTTTTTTTTTGAAAAAATTTTTCAGTGATCACTGCCCAGCAAAAGGCAAGAGAACAAACTTATTCATTGATCACCCCTTTTTCCATTTTTCTAATTGAACAGCCCTTCCCCCAAACATGACATGCTGCAAAAAGATGTTGGTCAAATGACAATTTATATCGAGTGACTGACTGACCAGACCTGTTCAATTTTTTTTTTTAAAATTCAGATCTTAAAAAAAAATTTTTTTCTCTTTTTCAGAGACAGAGTTCTATTGGCAAGGAGTTCCAGTTGCAACTGGACCAGGCCCGCCAATCCGTGAGCCATCATTCGCTGAGCGAACAGGAAATGGATAACATGAAGCAGGAGCAAGATAAACAGGGCAAGGAAATCCTGATTCTCCGTAAAACTGTTGAGGAGATGGAAATCCGGATTGCAACACAGAAACAGACACTGGCCGCCAGAGACGAGAGCATAAAAAAATTGCTAGAAATGTTACAAAGCAAAGGTCTCGGTGTCAAGCAACTCGATGCTGATCGTGTGGAGATAGAGACCCTCCGTAATATGGCCTTAGAAGAAGAGAAGAAAAGAAAACAGTTGGAATCGGTGCTCGAAGAGAAAGCCAAAGAAGTTGCCAAGATGAGAGAGGTTTGTATTCATTTTTTGTCAACATTTTATTTAACTTGCCTCACTGTAAACCCTCGGTTTGATGGACTAATGGTGCAGACGGTTGTCCGTTAATTGAAGATGTTCATTAACTCGAACATTATCAGAGAAAGAGTATTTTTGACAACTTTTTTCACTCTTTTCATATTCAGATATTTTAATGCAAAAATAGCCTTGATACAATAAAGAACTGGAGAGTCAACAAAACCCACATGAAAAAGAAAAATTGAAAAAAAAAATGGAAAATCTCTCAAAAAAGTAATTTTTTGTGCTTTCAATCCTGAAGCCTTATTTACGATCGGAAATTTGTCAGTTTTAAATTAAAATTACTTGGTTTTATTTTTAGTTTAATTATTTGATTAAATAACAATGTTCACATAATTCACTAAGGAGAGAAATTGATGAAGCACTCATTTTAAAAGATTTGCTGAAATGTGTTTTATTACTATGTTGTTACTGTTTATTAAAATCATCTTGTGGAGGAAAAAGTTTGATGAAAGAGAGAAGAAAATTTTTATTCTGTTTGTACACCATACACCATGGTACTGAAACACTGTCTTCTAATTTTCCAATTTGCTCTAGTTTTCACACACTTTCATTTGATTTCTGTTGAAGCCATTCTGAGTTGTAAGGATTGTGAAATCATTTTATAAATAAAGAAAATGCATTTACTCGAAAAAAAATAAACACGCAGTCAGTAAGTTGTGATCATTGAAAAATAATCAAAGTAAGGATCACGCACTCTAGGGCCAATTCTCTTGCTTTCTCCATAAAAGTTTCTTTTTCTCAAGAAAGAAAAATTTCGAAAAGAAACAAAGGTCATGGTCAGTCAAAGCAAATCTAACTACATAGGAAAAATATTTTTTCATAATAAAAGATCAAAAAGATAAAAAACTGAATTTTAACTAGAACTTTTACTTCTTAGCCCTAAGGTTAGCCTATAGTGGGAAGTATTTAGTTGATTTTAGCCATTTTTTGAAGCAGCTTTAGCCAAAAAAAATCAAATTCGAGTTGTTAACACAGGCACATGCAGATTTGCAATGTCCACTAAATGTGAAAACTGTTATATCGCGGTCCATAAAACCAAGGGTTTACTGTATTTATTTGCAGTCATATAATAAGATGACATCACTTTTTAATATAATTATACATTTTTTCATATTGATTGTTACTAACATAATCCATGGAATACAAAGAGTGTAATGGACAATTGAACTCCTTGTTGTTTATACATATTGTCTGATTCAAGTGTAATATGTGATAACCATTAAGAGAATCTCTTTTTCTGGTCACTTTTTGCAGGAGTGTTAAATTTTAAGAAATCGTATCTAACAGAACAGTACTGCTTGTTCAATAATTTTTAAGATGGAAATGTATGTTCTTTTCTTTGTTAACAAAGAATTCCATCTCGTGTTCCTGTTGATCAGAGAGGAACAAATTATAGTCACTGACCAGAACAATCCATTTTTTTGGCTGCGTCATGTATGTAAAATGGAATCCAATCATGCAAAATCTGTTTGAATATTAATGACCCGCCTTGAAATGATAGTTTGATCCATTGAATTTCCATGGTGTATTTATGTCTTTGAAGAATCAAACAGAAAATGAATATCATATCTGATGTTTTGAATTGCTCAATTCTCAACCCACCGACAATTTTCCTAATTTGTAATCACTTTAATTACTTTGACGATCATCGATTATTAGGAACCGTCAACTAAAACTGTCAACATTGGTTTCTTCAGTTCTTAAGCTGATCTGGCTGGCTATCTATGTATGTATCATGATACATATAGAGGCTGCAGCAAGGCGTTAGAGGGCTGAAAATGTAAACTTTTACTCATTATTATACAGAAAAAAGTTTTCTTTTTGATTTTAAGTTCACCCCCAAAATAAGTTTTCAGATTGTGGTTCAATCCAATCAATGCAAGTTTATGCTAAATCAATCCCCCTGTTTGCGTCTGGCAGCATTCACACTCGTTTTTTGAAAACTCTTTTTTTTCCGTGATCACTGCCTAATAAAAGGCGAAAGAACAAACTTATTCATTGATCATCCCTTTTCCTAATTTTTTAATTGATCACCGCAACCCCCCTCCAACGTGGCATGCTGCCAAAAGACATTGGTCACACGATGGTTCCTATTGAGTAATTTACCAGACCTGTTTATTTATTGATTTCATTAGAATAAGTAGCACACACTTCTTCTTTTCCGCTCACTTATTCTCCTTCCACCCAGTTCTCCTTCTGTTTATTTGTCAGTCTGTCTGTTAAATTCTTATGCAACGAATGAAATACATACATATCGACCAGAAAATCTTTTCCCCTTTTATGTGGATGTCTATGGCTAACGTAATCCTGGAACAATTAGAAAATGATAACTTTTGGAAACTGGAAGCTTTAAAAGCAATTTGACCAACCTTTGCCTATTGGCATATTTATTTGCTGCCTTTCCTTGGGCTTTGATATTAAAGCCTGTTACGGTAAATATTTGCCACTGTGGATAGAATGTGAGCAGACAGGTTGTATATACTGTATGACATTGATTCCCAAAGTGTGCACTGTGGCTCCCCAGAGCATTGCGGTTAACTCTCTGGAGTGGGTAGGTAAAGTGTCCTGTCTTTCGAGAGACAACTCCAAATGGAATATGGAGGTTCCTGGAAAAGTCCCGGTTTCTCTTGCATGTTTCAGTTCAATGATCCTTGCAAGTCTCAAGTCTGGTCAAGGCCAGGACTTCATACTTAAAAGTTTTTATGACCGCCCCCTTTGCAGGATGCAAGTCTGTCGAAGGGATATTTCTACCCTAGACAACATAGAGAATAATCAATTAGCTGCTGAATGCACACGGAAATTTGTCCTGATGAAGAGTTTTCCTCAGTCTTTGCACATCCAGGGAATCAAACCCATGTATGTGAGACAGATGTACTAACCATTAGACTATCTGAACGACAGCTCTCAGGGGAGTTACGGGATATTTGAAAATTTGAATGATTCTAGGCAATCTTAACTTGATGTGTTGATGCACAGTCACAATGATTGGAAGCAATTTAAAATTTAAGAAACCATGTGGTAAACAACAGACTCACCCAACCAACTAGTGATGAATATGATTATTAAAAGTAAATGTGGAAACTACTTTTTATGAATGTAACCTAACTATATGAACATAAGTGTAGTTTTCAGTATTTTCCGACTTGCATGCAATGTTCAGTATTTTCCGACTTGCATGCAATGTTCAGTATTTTCCGACTCGCATGCAATGTTCAGTATTTTCCGACTCGCATGCAATGTTCAGTATTTTCCGACTCGCATGCAATGTTCAGTATTTTCCGACTCGCATGCAATGTTCAGTATTTTCCGACTCGCATGCAATGTTCAGTATTTTCCGACTCGCATGCAATGTTCAGTATTTTCCGACTCGCATGCAATGTTCAGTATTTTCCGACTCACATGCAATGTTCAGTATTTTCTGACTGGGGGCAGGGGCGCTGTGGAAAAATCCTTATACATTAAAGGCACCATGATTCAAAAAGGTTTGAAAACCACTGTTATATGACATATGAGGTCTGTCCAGTAGGTAACCAGCCATTTTTACCATCTCAAGAGCTGGTTTTGCTGCCTCAATAAAATTTTCCAACAAATCTGAGAGGATCTCGCTGTGGATCCATGAAAAGACACTCTCCTGTCAGGTTACTTCAGTTGACAGTAAAACTCCATTAGGTATTCACAGTACCTATTCTTCATATCTTGTGGAGGGATTCTTGGCCAACATTGCATCACCCAGGTCTCTCAGCTCCGAATACAACTTCTGGCTTCTTGCTGTTGAAGGGGAAGAGATTTCAGTTTGTAGATGAGATTGAAGAAAATGCCATAGGACAGCCGAGAACTACCCTAGATAGGGACTTTGCAAACTGTTTTGAAAAGCGGAAGCGGCTTTGGCGTCAGTGTGTGAGTTCCTAAAGGATTACTTCAACTAAGACATCATTGCCCAAAGTAGGCTTCTTTTTTCTTTTTTTTGATAATAATATCAAATGCTTGGATACTATTTGGACAGACCTTGTAGATGACTTGCTGTTGAGTGTACAAGACTGACTCCGAGGAAGAATAGTTATTTGATCCAATGAAGAATTAGTTTTCTCTCAATCCCTGGTAACATCCTGGCAATCAGACCTCTCAACCTGCAAGCTTCAACTCTTGATTTACTTGTACTTAACCTGCTTTGAAATCATGAGAAACAATTCAGTTTTGAAAAATCTGGTTTAATGCATATAAGTTTAGGTGACTTTTTTTGATTACCAAGTACAAGAAGCATAACTTGATGAAGAGATCAGGTTGTTTCTTCAGCCATCATTCTTCAGTTTTTTTCTCTCCCCCCCTCCACACGCATTGATGGTAGACCTCTTTTGGTACCTGCCATTTCACCAGCCCAGCCCATCAGAATTTATTTGCTTCTGCCTTCTTTCAGATGTCATGTGTAATTAACGATGATACAAATTCCATCCTAATTGATATCTTACTTGATAGACTCTGGGACATCTCCTAAGAAGGGACTGGTGTGTGTGTGTGTGTGTGTGTTCTGGGGGGCATTGGTGCACATGCACACACACAAGTAAATTTCCAAGTGGGTCAAATTTCTCCACTCTGCTACAATAACACACATGTACACATCTGCGAAATCTATGTTGCTGGGTGGATCAAGTGCCAACAGTTCACATGCATACTAAACACTCTGTACGCACCTTGATATCCATGCATATTGTTACATTTGTTTGAAACCCACTGTCATAAAAGGCTGGGAGGGGGGGTAACAAAGATATGAATATTGGAATAATCTCAGAACATAACACAATCATTGTCAAAGACCACTATTTTTTTTTTTTTGTTTCTAGGAGAACGGAATCCTGTCCAATCAACTAAAAAATGCTCAGTTCCAAATGCAGAGTTTACCTTCCAATTCGCACACAATGCAAGCTATGCTTGAGGCCAAGGTAAGAAACTCAATCAAAAATGTGCCATCTGGGTAGGTAATGTAAGCAGTGCCTACCCTGACTTGAATCATAAAGGTTGATTATTATGTATAAAAAGTAAAAGATTTCCAATTTATTGTAGATTCATAACTTGATGTGTTAAATTCAATGTATAATGCAGTTAATGGCTATTATCTTCATCTTAGGCATAATTCTCTCGTGCCTTTTAACTTGAGTATATATGATACTCATCACTATGTCTTGTCCATGTGTTGTGGACATTGGTACTAGCAACATTTGATAACGTAACATTAGGGCTGTTGAAATTCTACCTTTGCTCCATTCAGTTGTCTTGCATTTGTAGCAGAGCGCTGAGTGGGCACATCTGTTATGTTGTCTGTAGAAAATCAATTCGAAAATTTCCAATGCCAAATATACATTTTGAAAATTTACTAAAACAGTCTGATGATTGAACAGATGTAAAAAAAATCTTTAGTCATAAGGATCTACGTGCTGTTATACACTCTAGCATTGTTTCTCTCATCTAATACTAATATATATATATATATATATATATATATATATATATATATATATATATATATATATATATATATATATATATATATATGTGTGTGTGTATGTGTCATAACCAAATGTTTTGGTAAAAAATTGGAATATATCATATACATGGGAAATAGTTTCTCAGGGTTCAAATTTGTGAATAATGGGAAGTGTTAGGACCAACTCTTAGCTTCATGCGTGAAAGATATTCAGTTGGTTGTACCAGTGAAAAATGGAAACATGAAATATACTGATTATCAAAGAAAACTATGAAGTGCTTTCAGAAGATGAAGCTCTCCAACTTGAGAGTTAGCAAACTCACCATATAACTTTCTTCTATGCAGTGTCTGTGAAACTTCTCGGCACAGGTTAGCTTGTCTTATCATCACAGTCAGTGGTGGCAATGGGGAAGGGGTATATGGGGGTATGGCATATACCTACTTTTAAATCTCCAGGTTTTCTAAGTGTTCAATGTCTACTTATTGAGACATTACCATGTACCTAATTCCTAAAACCCGGCCTTACAGTATACCTTATTCCAAAAACCCATTTCCATCACTGATCGGAGTAACTATAATATTTCTTTCATTTGTGTTACTTTTTATCGCTAGCAAGATGACTGAGAAGTAAGTAATATACCTATATGGATTTTTTTTTAGCTATGTATGCTAATAAATTCTTCATAGACAAACTGGGAATGGTCTTTCATGGAAGGACAGGGTCCAAAGGATAAAGGATGCAAATTCCAATCCCACTGGAGCCTTATTCTTTATTTCTGATCCCTGCTGCTTTATTTTTTCTATTTTTGCATGGTTTCACTCTCACTTTTTATATAATTGTCTTTCTCTTTATATCACTGTCTTCCCTTTTTCTCTCTTTATCCCTCCCATTTTGTCCCTCTTTCTTTCTCTCTTTCCCTTTATGCCTGTCTCTCTCTCTACCCGTTTATGCCTGTGTGTGTCTCTCTCTACCCATTTATGCCTGTCTCTCTCTACCCATTTATGCCTGTCTCTCTCTACCCATTTATGCCTGTCTCTCTCTACCCATTTATGCCTGTCTCTCTCTCTACCCATTTATGCCTGTCTCTCTCTACCCATTTATGCCTGTCTCTCTCTACCCATTTATGCCTGTCTCTCTCTACCCATTTATACCTGTCTCTCTCTACCCATTTATACCTGTCTCTCTCTACCCATTTATGCCTCTCTCTCTCTACCCATTTATACCTGTCTCTCTCTACCCATTTATACCTGTCTCTCTCTACCCATTTGTACCTGTCTCTCTCTACCCATTTGTACCTGTCTCTCTCTACCCATTTGTACCTGTCTCTCTCTACCCATTTATACCTGTCTCTCTCTACCCATTTATACCTGTCTCTCTCTACCCATTTATACCTGTCTCTCTCTACCCATTTATACCTGTCTCTCTCTACCCATTTATACCTGTCTCTCTCTACCCATTTATACCTGTCTCTCTCTACCCATTTATACCTGTCTCTCTCTACCCATTTATACCTGTCTCTCTCTACCCATTTATGTCTCTCTCTATCTCTCTCTACCCATTTATGTCTCTCTCTATCTCTCTCTATCCATTTATGTCTCTCTCTATCTCTCTCTACCCATTTATGTCTCTCTCTATCTCTCTCTACCCATTTATGTCTCTCTCTATCTCTCTCTATCCATTTATGTCTCTCTCTATCTCTCTCTACCCATTTATGTCTCTCTCTATCTCTCTCTACCCATTTATGTCTCTATTTCTCTCTAGCCATTTATGTCTCTCTCTATCTCTCTCTACCCATTTATGTCTCTCTCTATCTCTCTCTAGCCATTTATGTCTCTCTCTATCTCTCTCTACTCATTTATGTCTCTCTCTCTACTTATTTATGCCTGTCTCTCTCTTTCTCTACTTATTTATGCCTGTCTCTCTCTCTTTTTCTCTATTTATTCATGCCTGTCTCTCTTTACTTATTTATGTCTGTCTGTCTGTCTGTCTCTCTCTCTACTTATTTATGCCTCTCTCTCTCTCTCTCAAGCTAATAGACTGACCATTTTTCTGTTTAATACTTTCTTTTGTAGGATTCCAGAATTTCTGCTCTAGAAAGAGACATACAGGTTTTGGAAGACAAACTTTTATCATTACAAGAAGATATTTCTGTTGGTGATAAACCATGGAAACTTGATTTGTCTAGTGGCAAAGATACCAAAAGTAGTGCTGATACTCGAGCACTCAAGGTGAAGGTAAATACATTGAATATACTATTAGAAACTATCAACATAAGTTTTTACAGTTTTTAACGGCTTCTGCCTGGCTATCTATGGATGTATATGTTATGTATACAGGCCATGTCATTGTAGCTTGAGAGCTGGAAATTTCAACTTTCACTCCTTATTACTTTTTTTTTTCTCCAAATTCAGACTTTTTAGTTTGTTTTTTGTTTTTTTTTAGGGGAGGGGGTATCATAAAATTGCCAAAAAGCAATTTTTTCCCTTTTAAGAACTAAAAAAAATTGATCTCCATTTAACAAACCCAAAATGTTTGCCACTTTTTTCATTGATTACCACCCAAAACTCCATCCTCAAGAGATGTAGCTTATTCATTGATCACCCCTTTTTCCAATTTTTTAATTGATCACATGATGGTTTCTATTGAGTGACTAACCAGACTTTTTATCTTTCATTTGTTTATATTCAATGGATTATGGTAAACCATTGATAATTTTTTGACTTCCATTTTCCTTCATCCTAATTTCCTAGTTGCTTTTTATCACAGCTTAACCTAGTCTGTCTGATCTTCTACAAACCATCGAAGTTCTCGTAGCTTAGATGGCAAAGCAGCTGGTGCATTTAACCAGGCTTCCCTGTTGTGAAAGGAACATGAGAGAGGGATTTGTGCCTTTATGAAAGACACTAGTGGAAAGTGAACGGCTGGAATTTGAACTTTTTCTTGCTGATCACATTTCCATTTATTGTTACACCTCTCGCACCGTATCTTTACTCGTTCTTTCTACGTCTCATACAGACCTTATTGTGCAATGACAGATGGCCAATGCAAAATTATGTCCTTGAAGAAATCTGCTTCCTTCTTGAGTTAAGTTTGTCTGTAGTGAGATTTTTAAAAAAAATTTTTATTGTTTATGTGCAGAGTTCTCTCTAAGCTGTATACATGCACACACAGGAAATCAATGTGTACCATAAAGATTTCAAATTCTGTAGATAGTTCACTGAGATTTTATTGGAAAAATATTGATTCCCTGTGTTGAATTCAAAAGTGCGTGCTTGCTTGCTTTCGTCACTGGAAAAGAAAATCGTGCAACGTAGGATTTTTGCATCCACTGACTACAATTAGAGGGAACACTGTTGGCGTACCTTTTTTTTTTTTTTTTTTTCCCTTTTTAATTACTTTGAATATTTTTTGTGTTTATAGATTGACCAGTTAAATGAAAGCCTGGGTCGCAAAGAGACAGAGCTTTGTGGTCTTCGACTTCAGGTAGACACGTTAGAGAAACAATATTCTGAACAGCAGGAATACATTTTGGTACTAAAGGAACAGATTAGTGCTCGTGAGAAGCAAACGAGCATAATTGGATCTGAGGTAAGTAAAACTGTTTGTTACCTCGGGTTTGGGTATGTCCATGAAGTTTATTGATATTTGCAGGCGCAGATCTAGCGAGGGTTCAGGGAATGCAGACCCCACCTAAACAGGCAAGGCACTTGAATATCTTGGTGAAGAAATTTTATATAAAAACACAAATAATCCCATGTTGTCATCAAAAGAAGAAAAAAATCGCCCTATGTTGGCAAGCTTCTGGTAGAGCAAGCTTGACTTTCAAGAACAAGAAAATCCTAGTTTTAAAAATAAAAAGTAAAGTATACAACCAATGTATCTTACCAATAGTCACCTATGGAGGTGAAACATGGAACTTGACTAAAAGATTGACCCTCAGGCTGAGAACCATGCAACATGCACGTGAGAGAATCATGCTCAACCTCACATGGAGAGATCACAAGACAGCACAGTATATCAGAGAAAAGACAGGAGTCTGAGATATCATAGAAAATGTTAGAAAACTCAAATGGCAATGGGTTGAACATGTTGCAAGAATGACAGAAAATCGCTGGACATTCACAACTCACAACATGGATCCCCAGAGATCATATGCAAAACTGAGGCTGACAGTATGATGGCGTGATGAGCTAGATAAATTCAGAAAGTACTGGCTCCGCAACGCCTTTGATAGAGAGGTCTGGTGAATCTTGGCGAAGGTCTATGTCCAACAACAGAAACTAACAGGAGGATGATGATGATAACAAGGAGGCATACATATACACAGTGTGCACACACACACACACACACACATGAGAGAAGATAGATAAAAAGAATTGATTGGTAACCCTGTGCAATGTGATTTTTGTTTGTGAGATGTGAGTGATTTAATTGTTTATGAGTATAAAGTATTATTATTATTCCTTTTAAATTTTGCTTTTGTGGCCAAGATAGTGATATTCATATGCAACTGTATTTCTTATGTGTAAATTCAACTGTTGTCCAATTGAGAATGAATAAATTTTAAATTATCATTGTTGTCCTGGTCACAAAAGCTAAGTTTGAATGAAGTAATGGCCATTCTCTACACTTAAACTCTTATCGGAAAATAACACTTATCACTCAGGAACAAAAAAAATGATTTTAGAAGTTGCTCAGTGTAATTTTTCAGTTCTAAATGTCACTTGTAACTCACAATGACATGTTAGGAACCATCAACCAAAACTTTCAAAATTAGGTTTCTTCAGTTTCTAAGTTGTTCTGAATGGCTTTGTCTGCACCAATGGAGCTAGAGGGTTGAAATTTTCAACATTTATTCCTCATGTCTGGAGAAAACCTTTTTTTCTTTTTTTGCGATTAGGTTTTTATTGGGGGAGGGGTCCAATTTGCAATGTAATTTCATACTAAATTGATCTCTTAGTTTATATTCAGCAGCATGCACATATGTTTTTAGAACATTCAGACTTTTTAGTGATCATTACCTAACAAAAGGCCAGAGAAGTAACTTATCCATTGATCATCCCAACACGCAGTGCTGCCTAAAGACATTGGTCATTTGGCGGTTTCTATATAGTGACTAACCAGACCTGTAAAAGTATATCCTCAAAATGAAGAGTGAACTAAGCTTTCAATGACTTTTCTTGTCTTTTTTTTTTTTTTTAAATTTTAAATTTGTCTGAAAAGCAAGATTCTTGATTCAGTGGAATATTACCTGGCAAAATTTAATGATGCCAACAAAGAACCTTGTGATTAAGTTCTGCAGCCTGAGGTGGGGTGCAATTTTCCGACCACAGATTCACTGGCAGAATTTTTTTTTTTTTTCGTCTACTTACCAAAACTGGATCCATATGAGCACTGACTTTGGAAATTCCCTCAGGCAGATTTTCAACATCTTTGAAAATTCTTGGCCCAAGCCAAACATTCCTGATTATCAGTTTGTGCGTGCGTGTGTGTGTGTGTGTGTGAGTATACATATATAAAAATAGAGAGAGAGAGTTCCAAATCTTTTAATTTTGGGTACAGTAGATGGCGCCAAGTGGCGAATGTTCTGCATGAAGTGTTTGTCTATTTCTCAAGGCTGGAATAATGAGAATCGAGAAGGGAATAATTGCCAAAAAATTAGAGATAGTATCTTTTGTTTAGTGGGATCATTTATTTTTCTTCTGTTTTTTTTTGGGGGGGATAAGTTTTTTTAGGGTTATTTTTGTTCTGTTTTGTTTTTCTACAAATAGTTTTTTTTTCCACTTATCTGACTTGCACTTATAGAATTAAGTCACCTGCAATAAATTCATCCATCTCTCTCTGGGATACAGTTTCATTCAACAGGTTGAGGAAATTTTATTGTAGGTTCTCATTCTTTTGAACATTTTTGGCTCGAGGCTTGATTCATAGAAAAAAATCACTAGCAATGGCTTGCGAATAAAACATGCTAACTATCACTCTGACAGGTACTTCTGATATACATGTGCTCACACTTACTCACTCTGTATTCCCTGATTTATAAGATGCATATTTTATAAGAACGGTTAGTTTTATTGGATTAGTCTTCACTACCTCTTATTGAGATGCAAAGAATAACTCACTCGGTAATTGTGAATGTGATGATCACACAGTATACAAGCTCACTCAATAGCATGTCACTGCCAACTGAGTAACCCCATTGATTGCTAAATTACTGTTGAACAAAGGCCTTTCCTAACTCCTACCATGACAATTGTATGTTGGTTCTGGGATAGTAGTGACTAATTAAGCTCACCTGTTGCCAGTATTTTCTGGTGAGCTGGTTTTGAATTCAGAGCTCTCCTTCTCCTAGAATGGTAGCCTCCCAGGGCTAATGAGTCCAATCTGCTCCGCTATTTTACCCATAGCTGAGAGAGAAGAATCAGCAGCCTTGTCACATTCTTATCAATCTCATCCACAGCTCCACAGGCTGGAATCAAACCGTTGTTACACCACTTGCACCTCTCTCTCTCTATCTCTCTCTATCTCTCTCTATCTATCTCTCTCTCTCTCTCTCTCTCTCTCTCTCTCTCTCTCTCTCTATATATATATATATATATATATATATATATATATATATATATAGAATAAGTTGTTGGCTTCTGTAGCACTAAGCAATTGGATACAGGGGTGTAGTTGTGGAGGGGGCAGGGCAATTTCGAATTGTGCCCAGGCCTCCAAAAAGCTACGAACCTATTACAAACCTACTGCATTACCACTAACATAATACAATAACAAATCTCACTAAAAAGTTGGAAGGGTCCCTCATCAAACCTATCCCACTAGTCCTGGAATATCTGACTACTACCCTGATTAGACAATTGCTCAAAATTACCATCAACTTTGGTTGTATTGAGGGTCATAAACAGCTGAAACTTCTTTTAAACATTGTTTGCAGTGATAATAAAACACTTGTTTCTTTTGCATCACTCTTCGAATAAAAACAATGTTTGGTAAAGACTTGAACAGAATTTCCTGCTTTACTGTTTGTTTTTCATTAGAAGGAAGTAAAATGTTTTCCACCCAGAAGTAAAGCAGTATAAATATAGGGCGTGTTGCTGTCTGGCACTCGGCCACAAAGACCTCAGACCCTGGCTTGAAGCTCTGCCAAAAGAGAACATTTCCCAGATGTTATTGTTGTCGACATTTTCGTAATGAGTGTGTGTAAACCAGAACTTCCAAGGGAGTTAATCACAATACATCCATAACACGATACCAGCTTTTGGATTAGTTTTTCTTTTTTCTTCTCTCTCTCTTTCTTTTTTCTTCTCTCTCTCTTTCTTTTTTCTTCTCTCTCTCTTTCTTTTTTCTTCTCTCTCTCTTTCTTTTTCTTCTCTCTCTCTTTCTTTTTCTTCTCTCTCTCTTTCTTTTTCTTCTCTCTCTCTTTCTTTTTTCTTCTCTCTCTCTTTTTTCTTCTCTCTCTCTTTCTTTTTTCTTCTCTCTCTCTTTCTTTTTTCTTCTCTCTCTCTTTCTTTTTTTCTTCTCTCTCTCTTTTTTCTTCTCTCTCTCTTTCTTTTTTCTTCTCTCTCTCTCTCTTTTTTCTTCTCTCTCTCTTTCTTTTTTTCTTCTCTCTCTCTTTCTTTTTTCTTCTCTCTCTCTTTCTTTTTTTCTTCTCTCTCTCTTTCTTTTGTCTTCTCTCTCTCTTTCTTTTTTTCTTCTCTCTCTCTTTCTTTTTTTCTTCTCTCTCTTTTTTCTTCTCTCTCTTTCTTTCTTTGTCTTTTTCTCCTGTCATTCTCTTTTTCTCTCTTTTTTCTTTTTTTTTTTTCCTTTTTTTTCTTTTTCCCCCTCTCTTTTGTACTCTCATCCTTATAGTCTTCAGCCAAAAGTTGGGGTCAGTAAACTCTGACGCTACATGGCAGTGGTTTTGAGACTGTAATCCATGATCCCCTGGAGGTACACAGTTGAAAATTTTAATTCATACCATGTATAAAAAATATGTGTATATGTATAAAATAATCATCTAAAATATTGAGAGCATCTAAAATAGAGTAAAAAAGTCTAGCGTCTAGACAATCAAGATGTTGATTATAAACTTGTCAAAATAAGACACAAAAAAAGGTTAAAAAAAAAGTTGTTTTTTTTTTTTTTTTTCCTAAAATAAAAAAAAAACTTTTTAGAAGGGATCTAGTGGAGCACTGATGCCAATTCTCAAGTCTGTAGATAAAATGGTATGGCCAGGAGCATTGCAATATGCAAACACATAAACAGATGTGTATATGAAAAAGGATAGAACCCTTTGCCATCTTTCATGGCTATGGTTTTTCAATATATGATGAATAAACGAGGCCAACTGAATGTTGGTCTCTTAAGAATTAACATGCCAAATACTGGATCTGACATTGTGAATCTTGTGGCAAATAAACAACATAATCTATTTAGCACAGCTATTGAAAAACATTTTTTTGTACACAGATCTGTACCATACATGAGGATCCAAGTAAATGTAATCCATTTAAGTATTTTGATGGTCAAGAGTTGTTTATTGGTGTAGTTCATCAGTTACTGTATATAAACTAAATGGGAAAAATTGGAGTCTGCCAGAATATTTCCTTTACAGAAGAGGTTCTCTAGTTTTCAAAGTTTTGAAACTACAGCTGAATAGGAATGAAATATCCTCTTTTCTGAATCATGCTGATCAGGAACATTCTCTTTCTTTAATGTTCAGATATGCCAAACCTATTTTAGATGATCATTTCTACTCCAAAACAAAAAATGATTGTAAACTGAAAAATTGCAACATTGCAATATTGTTCTGCCAGAAAAAGAGAGACCCTTAGAGATGTTATTCCTGAAAAGGCCTGGAATGGATGAGCCAGAACAAAGAACAAAATCAACAAGACAAATGAGTTCAGTTGTCGAAAAAACTCATTGAATATTGAAGACCTTTCTCAAAATTATAGACAATGATCTTACATCTTATTATTAACACTTTATTCGATTGTATGATTCTTTCCCAAATGGATTTATAATGAGGAAATCCTATCTGTATAAAATTCTCTACTTTCAAAAGCCAAAGTCTCTCTAAACTTACCAGACCAGATATTTTAAAGAGGCTGAGTCATTGTGATTTTAAAGCTTCATTCATGCACATCTAACCTCTCCTCAAGTTGTTTGGACAAATATTCTCATCCTAGTTGGTTTAATCACTTTGTTTTAGCTGATTCATTCTTCAGCTTTTCTAATCCAGCAAACAATAGTTTGGGATCTGGATCTTAGAGATTAGTGATGGCATCAATACAAGATTATCTTTAATAGTTCAGTTTTAATGTAGTACGGTTAAGGTGTTGTTATACAAATTATGTAATTAGATATAAACTGAAAAAAAAAAAACACATTGAATTATAGTGAAACCATCAAAAGTAAGGAAATTTTTGGAATGAATTGACTGTACCAAAATATTGCTGTATAGGAATGAAAACAACAGGGATGAGAAATCTGAACAATTTATTGAAACCGGATGACTTATTTTAGAATTTCACACAATATTTCATCTTTTCAAGCTTTTTCAGTTTTTCAATCAAGATGAATGGTTCATTATCCTAAGGGTCATGAGATTTTATCTGCTCACATAAGCTTGAAATGACATTAAAACTAATTTTCTCCCTCTGTTTTCTCTCGATTATGAAGTCGGACAGTTGACACTTGGCATTTAAGTAATTGATTATTTTGTCTGAGCATTTAGTAATGTTTGACATGTTTACCCATTATAAGAAAGATTTAGAAAAAACTTATTCATTCATTAAAATTTTATTCATTCATTTGTAAAACTGTTTTGCAGAATGGGGGCTACAAAAATCTGTAAGCTATACTAAGTGACTCTGGTACTGGAAAGTTTTGAGATAGTTGCTCTAAGTAATCAGCCATTTTATGTGAAACATCCTCCTCTTAGAAAGCAGTTTTTGTCTACCTTTATTCAAAAAAAGGAAACCCACTACTACACAAAAATCAACAAATTCTGTTCTACCTTGGGTTAAGTTAGTAATAAATGGGCCATTCCCTGGTGGGTGATTATTTGAATGAATTTATCTATTTCTGTTTCAGGTGGACGACTTGCGAAGTCGCATGAAGGACAAAGATTCGACAATTGAACGGAAAAGCAAGCAAACGCAAATGGCACAAAAAGAAAAGAAAAAGTTTGAAGCTGAATTGGCCGACCTCCGAGACCACCTAGACATCAAAGAAAGGAAGGTTAATGTCTTGCAAAGAAAGGTAAGAAGAAACTTACAAACCATCATCTCTTACTTTTTTTAAAATTTATTTATTTTTTTTTTTTTTTTTAGGAAAAACTAAAGGAGAATCCATAGCGTTGAGAATGAATTTTTCTTTATACCAGGGTTGGGGGCTCATTAGAAATGTGTTTTTTATATCTTTATCTCTTCATAGGACTTTATACCAATATAAACTCCTGTACTATCTGTAAAT
Organism: Thysanoteuthis rhombus; assembly: GCA_963457665.1. Lineage (NCBI taxonomy): Eukaryota > Metazoa > Mollusca > Cephalopoda > Oegopsida > Thysanoteuthidae > Thysanoteuthis > Thysanoteuthis major. The sequence continues at coordinate 21,155,847 of OY735225.1, read as the reverse complement.
GAGAACTATAAAATTCTTTTTGTGGGGACTGGGGACAATATATTTGTCAAATTATGGTTCTAATTTTGTGGTTCTTGTAATCAGAACTGACTGCAAGTGGTGATCTGTTTTAACTGATATCTTTTGATTTATTTCAGCCCATTACGAAAATTGAACTTTTGCTCTATTTTTTGATACGGGATTATATTTCTTACTAAACAAAGATTGATAAGGAAAACAAATAATTTTTGTATCCAACATCACGTATTCAATAAAGCCAATGGCTGGATGAAATGAGATTTTATCTCAGTGGTTCTGAAACTTATTTTGTTTCAGAACTCTTATATGATTTTCAAAAAATCAAGGAATCAATACCTTTATTTTATAGACAACACCCACCACCTTAGTTTTAATAAGACATTAACTGAAATAAATATTGTCTCAGTGAGAGAATTTATTCACATAAAAAAAACATAATGAATAGAACATCAATGATAAATAATTGATAGAATGCTCTTTTTAATTGAATTTTTTTTTTTTAAGGTAAATCTTCTATTTAATTTCAATAAAAGACACCCTATCTCGCAGAACCCTAGGGTTCTGCTGGGCCCACTTTAGGAAACACTTCTTTAGATGATCCATGTGTGATAACTTGAAATACTTGTTCTTGGTAGCCCTTGCTTTACCTCCTGACAAAGCTGACCGTGAAAGTATCCAACCACTCCAGCTTGGTTCAGAGAATTGAAGGGAATAAAATGTTGTGTCGGTCTATGATGAATAAAGGCTTGACAGTCTGCAAATGTTCAGAGTTTTTAGGGACCTTATATTTTCTTGAAAATTTTTCTTTTTCTTTTTCATTCCTAGATTCAAACTCTTGAGGATGAACTGGCTGATAAGGATACCCAATTGAAAAATGCTCAATCACGTGTGGCCACAATCACAGCGGACTCCACAGACAGTGCCTTATCATCTATGGAGGAATCCCTCTCTGAAAAAGAACGATTAATCGACAGGTAAGCAGTCTTTTCCAGCTCTAAACACTTGGTTCTGTTCATTTTTTTTCTGATATACTTCTGCCAACCAAGTTGGAAGAGATGTATGTATCCATTCGTCTTTGTTTGTTCACACAATATCTCCAAAAGAATTTCAATGACATTTGTGGATGGGTAGGCCTTGGGGTAAGGGAGAATTGATTAAATTTTGAGGCAGATCCAGGGATATTTTTTCACAGTTGCCTCCCCTGCATTGTAGCTATGTGTGAACTGATTTTCATTCAGTTCTTATTGACCTGGCATGCCATTGACAGAGGTATGCGCTTTCTGGATGTTCTGTAGTTATTAGTGTTCGTCTGATTTGATGCTTGAGCACTGAATCAAGAAATGGTTTAGAATATTCTGGACTATACCATGGAACTGGAAAAGTGTCCTTGTTGCTTGCCTCTCTTTATTCCAGTGTCTCAAAGACAGTGGCGCTCAAGTGTTTGCCATCTTACAAAAGACAACCACTTTTTCTCCACACAACCCAACAGCTGCAATACCAACACGAATAAAACATAAAAAATAATACCTGAAAATACCTGTTAAGATGAAGAATAAGAATTAATGAAAAAACAAAGAAATATTGTTGTCTCTCAGCTTATCAATTAACCTTCTCTCTCTCTTGTTCCAGATTGCGAGACCAGCGTGAACGTTTAGAACGAGAACTTACTGAAGAGAATTCTGCTCTTCGAGAGCAGAACCAGCTTTACATTAAGCAGATTGACAGCCTCAACTTGGAAATAAACGATAAACAGGTCAGTATTCAACACCATCAGGATTGTTATCATATGACTGAGCATTGACAGGAGAGCAAGAGCCTCGTGGTCAAGAAGTCTATGCTCCCATTCGGGGTTGCTAGATTTGGCTACAGGGGGTGATCACCCAAGCTTCATCTTTGAGACTTACCCAACTCAGGCATTGGAATAGCATCAAATTCGGAAATTAGGCGAGTCTGGAGGAAGACATCCATTTAACTGGTATTGAACATCTATCTCAAGACTCACTGAATTTCGGAATTCGAGGATATTCCAGAGCCCGTGTTGGATAAGTCTGGGATAGATCTTAGGTTATCTCCCTTTGTAGCCCAATCTGGCAACCCTGCTCCCAAAAAGCTTTTTAGATAGTTTTTTCTGATTAGCACTGTTAGTCTTGAGTTGTTTTGAATCAAACATGAGGTGCGAGTGGCATAACATTTAATGCCACAGATAATACAATCTGTAAACTGATCAAACTCTGGCTGGTACTGCTTACATACACTTCTCACAAATACCGTTGGGAAAGGCATGAACATATTCCTCTCTCTTCCCCAAGCCATTGGTAAAATAGTAGGACAGATTAGCCTTGGGAGGCAACCAGTCAAGGAAAAGGACAACTATAATGCAAAAACTGTGGAGGAGGCAACAAGTATTCCACAGTCCCTCCTTAGAACAATGATGGCAATGCACTATTTAAAGCTGTGGAGAGTCATAAACACCCACATTCTGAAGGAATATGGTAATTGTTTAAATCAAACAGTTCATTTATTTCTCCAGTCATCATCAGGTGAATTGGCACCTGGTAACCTTAGTTCCCGTGTACACAAAACTAATGTTTCAAAGCATGTTTCAAGTAGGGCCATTTTAAAGATCTTTGGGGTCCCCAAACACAAGATTTGGCCCATGTGCTGAAGTGCTACCTTTGATTTAGTACATGGATTCAATAAAGAGCCAAGAACTGGTTTAAATATGAATGTAAACTTAGCTCTAGAGAAGGTTCACCCTGTCTGCTAACTAATAATATGAACCTTCATTTTATTTTTCGAATTGAATTTTGGGCCCAGCAGCAACTGCCCGCTTTGCCCATGTGATAAGATGGCCTTGGTTTTGAGCTTTTTAAAACACAGTTTATTTGTATTCATGAATGCTAAGCTAGAAAATCTGGTTGAATGGTTTAAATGTAAAGTTTTGGATGATATATAATACAAGGTTCTCCCACCACTAAAATGAATGTGTGTACACTATTGTCATTTTGGGACTTCATTCATATTTTCACATTTTAATACCACTTCAGTAGTAATTTCCAAAACCAGTCTATATCATGATAAACAACATTTCTGCACACTTCCATCTATCATACTGTAAGAATAAAAATTTCACATTGACTTTGACAGTGATGGGGGCTTCTGAGATCAAAATCACAATAAAAAGACAAAGAAAGGGGTGGGGAGGAGGAGAGAGGACCAGGGTAGAAGTATGCAAAATAGTACGGGGTGAAACATAGAGATATTCACTAAAGGAGAACAGCTTAACTCAGTCATTGACAAAGTAAAATGAGATGGAATTAAACTCTCTTTTGAGTGTCTGTAAGCAAAAGATTTGTTAAAGTACCAGGGATGGTTGTTCCAGGCGCAATTCCCATGAGTTTTCCAGATACTACAGTGCTTTGGATTTCCTCTTCTAACTGGACTGTTAGCAAAGCAACAGATTTTTTACTTATTATGATTTGGAAAAGGAAAAGCATTACAAGGTTATGGTGTGATAGTGTGTACACAGTGAAGCACTCTGTGATTCATGTGTTTTCAGGGCCTAATTCTGATAAGTCTCACACTGTGATACAAAGATATCAAATTGTTCAGAGAAGAGCGGATGAAATATCTATGCCATATAACGTATTTCTTACCATATAAGGCACGCTTTTTTTATTTCAAAGAACTCCTCCAAAAATTATTCTGTGCCTCATATCCTGATGGTTGGGTTTCGGTAGGCCTAAGGGTAGGGGTTACTGGTCCTAGACTAACACCTAAACACCCCTGTTACAGTACCATATTGCTTTTATCTTGTGTTTAAGCTGTAAACATCTAAGAGGTACATTGCTTTATGTATTAGAAACCATCAACCAAAACTATCAACATCTGCATAGGTTTCTTCATTTTTTAAGTTGGTCTGGCTGACAATGTATGTATTACACATACAGGCAGCACCAATGGAACTAGAGGGCTGGAATTTAAACATCCATTCCTTATTATGACTAGGGGGAAAAAAAGGATCTTTGTTGGGGATCAATTTACAATGTAAGTTTCTGCTAGATTGGTCCCTTTTGTGTCTGGCAGTGTACACATTTGTCTTTTGTAAATTCAGACTCTTTTAGTGATCACCACCCAACAAATGGTAAGAGAAATAACTTATTCATTGAACACACCCTTTTCCAATTTTCTAATTGATACCCCCCCCCCCAACATAGCATGCTGCTAAAAGTTGTCGGTCTGGTGACAGTTTCTAGTCATTGACTAACCAAACCTTTTTAACATGATAATCAGTTAGCAATGGTGAATTGGAGACAGAACATGCCAGAATTCAGTGAATGTTTATTACTGTTATTGAACTGTTAGATGCTATTGAACATTTTAGATCAAAATTGAGGTCATAATCACATGTCCGGCTACAAACTTATTGACCCCTCCATGTATGTTCGTGTGTGTGTGTGGACATTTAGTGTGTATATGTATCATACATATCCATTTATAATTTATTTTTTAATCTATCTACAACATGCTTTGTTTCCATTTTTATTTTTTTGTTTTGTTTTGTTTTGTTTTTTCATCTTTATATATATTATTTTTTTTACAGGCCCAATTATGTGAGGTACGAGAAGAGGCGGCTGAGCTTCATTCCCAGAAAATGATGTCTGATTCCATGATCAATCAACTCAAGATGGAAATGACAGAAAATTCCAAAGAAACTGAAGAAGTAGCAAAGCTTAAAGAACAACTCGATAAGGTTAATCTTGATTCTCACTATAGAATCCTTAGCTTATATATGCCTATAGGCCTAGATTTAGTCCATTCTAAAAACACTGCTGTTAGATATTATACTTATGATTGGAAAAGGATCAAATCATACATATGAACTCTCTCAAGATAAGAAACATGCTTTCAGTTTTATTAAACAAATAAATCTGCTATACTATGCTAATATAGCTTTATTTACCTTGCATTTCTCATTATACCAAAATCGGTTGAAAAATCTGATCTTGAGCACAAGTTGGTTAATGACTTTCTGCCTCATTTCCACATTGGTTATTTCGAGAGGGCAGGACTTGCTACTTGCTTAGAAAATCAGCATTTAGAATACAGGCTTTTACCTGGACTCGTATATGGGTCTCCATTGCCACTTTTCTTGGTAGGTGCAAATTGACAATTGACAGACACATATGACCAGACCCTGAGGTGACACAATGGAGTAAGCACTAGTAAATAATACCAACTTTTTATAACATAAAATTGCAGTCACATGAAACAATTTTACTGCTTAATTAGATATGGGCCACAAGGTTCCAACTTTCAAACTAGTTCACCTCAGTGAGAAGGCCTGATCTAGTTGTGGTAGCAAATACCCCGTTTCCCACAGGTGGGTGCCAATGCATATAGGTAGCCCCTCGCCACTTAAAATATTGGTAAGACACAATCTTACTTCTCTCATTCCTTCCACTTAACCTTTTCTTTTGCCATACTAAATTACGTTCAGTAGATATCAATTTATGACTTTATTTAATTCTTGAATTTAGAGAGCTCTACTTTATCAAATAAGTGCATTATATTAAATGAAGGCTAAAAGTAATAATAAAAAATATACTTATATTTTATAAAATACTTGTAAATGCCTGTTGCTTTAATGTTGTACCTAAAGCTGTATCAATGTCAATATGTTTGCACGAATTTGAAAGGTTAATGCATTTTGGGTAAAAGACAAATCACTGGTAGAAGTTATATTATCAGCAGCAATCAAATGAACACATGTACACACACACACAGAGCAGAACATCAAATTCTGTTGTTGCAATTATATTGAGGATTTTTTCATGTATTTTTTAGACAAAAGAAGAACTCTCTGAGGCTAACAGCACCGCTGATTCTATAAACACCAAAAATTTGCAAGACATTGATTTTTACAAGGAAGAAACGGAAAAGGTTCGGGCAGAAATTGAAAGTTTGCAACAACAGTTGAAAGACATTGAAGAGGAGAAAAGCAATAAAGATGTCACAATTAAAGAACTTCAAGAGTAAGTACATTATGAAAATATTTTCTTTTACTCATTGCAAATGTAGGTGAAAAAAATAACCATAATTTTTGTTTTATGAACTATTCTGAAGATTTGAATTTTGTCAAACCCTGGTCCAAGTCTGGAGTTGACTTTTTATTTTATAACATAATAACAACAATCCTCACCTAATTCTAAAGTTAGAAGTTTGTTTTTCTGTGATAACAATAATCCTCAAGTAATTTAGGGGAGTAAACCCTCCACTGTTTGCCTGTTCTGTTGTATTAAAGCAAAATGATACATGATATTGACATTTCCCTACTGTGATTTGAGATCATGATCAAGTGTTTGGTAGGCAGTTTTCTTACCAACTGAGCCAAATTGTTAAGTGTTAGATATCTTTGAAAATTTGTGTAACATAAATGCTAGGGCTGATTTCATTCCAATCAATGAATAAATAGATTTATACTAAAAAGTATGTTCTATTTATCATCCTTCATTTATCATATATACAATACAAATGTTGCAGAAATTATCCTCAGTTGGAATAGAAGTCAGAGTTGACATCTGCAGGAACCAAGCTTGTACATATTTAGTTTCATTAATCATTATAGAATGCATTTCATGGGGTGTCTACTACAGTGTGGTGGTTAACGAGCCCATTTCACTGATTACTTTCAATGGGTGCCTCACTGTGGCCTTGTGCCATTCTATGCTATTCTTAAAAAATGATTAAATACAATTCATGGCATTGCATTCAAGCATTAATTTCATGCACACTCTTGGTGCTATGAGAAAGTTCAGAGATTTTGATCATGAAAAAAGTTCATTAATCCAACACTTAGTTTCCATCATCTCCTTTGAAGTCCCTTAACCAATGATTGCACACTGGATCAGGAAGATTAGCAATAAAAGTCTGTACAACATTTAGTTCAAATTGCCAGAGCTTTTGAGTCACACCTTGTGTGTGTGCGTGTGTGTGTGTGTATATGTTTGTGTGTGAAGTGACACAAACAAATTTTTGAAAAAGTTTTTTAATGTCTAATGTTTAAAGTAGTTATGCTTTCTAGATATATATAATCTCTAATGTTAGCATTTTGAAAAATATAAGTCAGACCTATAAAAGAGTTTGAGCTTACCCAGTAAACTTTTTAGACCTAAGCCAGTGATTCTCAATGAGGAGGCCGTTTTTACTCAGGGGAGGAACATATAATTGAATAAAGTTGAAACACATTAGTTGATGACAATTAGAAAATGCAGGAGGAAATTGGGGATTGCAAGGGGAGGAATGTAATATGGAACTCTGAGAACTACTGTTCTAGGCACTGAATTTTTGGAGTCCATTTTTATGATTTGCTTATTCCAAGCCAGGATGTGGGAAAACATAACACAGTGATACCCCTAGGATGCACAAATGATTAAAACATCAAAAACAAGAAAGTAATATTTGATTCAACATTCTTTACTTACATTCTATATATATTGATAATTTTACATATATATATATATATATATATATATATATTTAAGGGAGTGCAGAGATCTAAAATCAAAGGTTGCTGTTTTAGATTAAGAGGAAGTGAGGCAAAAACTTTTTCAAACGAACTAACAAACTTACTGATTCGTTGCCTGTAGGTCCAAACAGAAAATTGTGAAGCAGGGGAAGCAACTCGATTTTTCGTATGGGTTATGCCCTTGGGTATCAAATAGTTTTGGTTAGTGTCATAAAACAACAAATCTGAATTACATTTTGATTTATTTAAAGTGGTTGTTTGAAAGTGTGATTTTTAAATTTGTGCCGTTAACAAAATTCAAGCATAAGCACATTTGATCTTGATCGGAATTTAGGAACTTCACATGTTTTTATGTTTTGATTTTTTCCAATTTTGACTCGAGTTTTTATTTTTCAATTTAATAGAGCAAGTCACTATAGTGAATGAAATAAAAGATTACACAGGCATGGATTCAATAGGCGTGGTCCAGGGGCTTTGGAAACTCATTTCACCCCTGCTTTGTTTACACACAATTTTTTAAAAATTTTCCAATGTCTATCTAGAGGGAGACATTTACAAATGATCTGCTTGAATCTTCCAAATTAATTTTTAAAAAATCTTGAAAACAATTTTTTTATCTGGTTTTTCATCTAAGTAAAATATCTTCTATCTTATTTTCTAAAAATTCTTTGTTTATTGATTCTGGAGTAAATCTCTTTGATTAATTTTCATACTTCACTCTTTTTTCGATTCTAGTGCTAAGATTTAATATATATCAAATGTAAGTAAAGAATATTGGATCATATATTACTTTCTTTTTTTTATGATAGAAATATGTTTTATTTTACACATTTTTTTGTGAAAACATTTTTTTTGTCTAATATGAACCCCCCTCCCCCTGCTCATTTGAAAACCATTCTCTTAGCTTAAAATCTTGGATTGGCCCTTACTATGATTGTTTCAACTACCAGTAGAGGTTAGCACTGCTTCAATGCCCACTGTAATTACATCTTTATGGCTTGGAGCTCCATAGGGATAATAACACCCTTGTCCCTTTCTTATTTTAAAAATCTTGCATGAAAATTGATACACAAGAAAAGGTTGGATTTTATCTTGTCCATTAATTTTATCTATAGGTCATATGGTGTTCTTTCTTTTTTTTTTTTTTTTTTTTCTTTTCTCTCTCTCTTTTTTTTTCTCTAGGACTGATTAATTAATGTTTGTGATTTTTATGAATATTTTTTCAGCCAAGTGAAAGAATATAGACAGAAAATGGGGACGTTGAAACGAAACCAACAAACGGAGAAGAAGAAAAACGCACAGATGCTTGAAGAAGCCAGAAAACGTGAAGTCCTAATGGACGGTGATGCATCACAATTAAAGGTGAGAGGTTTTCATCCCTGCTGTCATTTATCATTTTTTAAGGTTTATAAGAGGATGATTCTCCCCCACATCCCATCATGTAGATCTCGCTAAAAGACAATGCTTCGGATCAGGGCTAATTCTCAATTAGTTGAAATCTATCATCATCAAATTGGGAATTGGTGGGAAAAAGCATGAAAACAATTTCATTAATCCCCTAAAAATATGTGAAAGAAAATAATGCTGGTGCATTAGTTTGCATACTGATCTTGCAAGCTATTGAGAGTAAGCTCAATTCTCAGCAAGTGATCTGGGAAAATTGATTTGACATTAGCGTTGACCAAGCCCAGATAATATTTAGAACAGCTTTGCTTTCTCAAAATTACTATCCCAAACTATGTAGCCCTTTTGGAATTGTCACATATAAACTGATTTGAATAAAAATGACAAAATATGACATGATCTCTTCTTGCACAATTGGTCCTACAAAGTTGCTATCCCTTGTAATTGATGTTCTGCTCTTGCAGAATCCACTGTACTTTGATATTTTTCTGTGGAAAAAGTTATCTCATGGACATAGTAAAATTATTGCTTATACAATAGATGAAAAAAAGGGTAGAAATTTTTTTTATTGTATAGTCAATGTTTTGTTAAAAGAACAAGAAGTATAAAGCACACTGCAGATAAGTAGATATGAACAAGAATCTTGATATACCATACTTCCCAGCATTAAAAAAAAATAGAAGCCAGAAGCACGTCATTCATTTTCATTTTTTTCCTTAATATTCCTTGCTAAAATATAGGTGTGTAACTATATCCTAAGAAATTTGGTTTGCAATTTCAATGTTTAAAATTTCATGGTACATGTATGGACATTACCCATAATGCTTTGCTTCTCATGTTCATTTCCATTCATTTTTTGTTTTTTGCTTTTTTTTCTCTCCAGTCAATCATGCGTCAGAGGGATGACCGTGTTGAAGAACTGGAAGAAGCTCTTCGAGAAAGTGTGAAAATCACTGCTGAACGAGAAATGGTCATGGCAGAACAAGAATCAAAAATTCAACAGACAGAAATGAGGGTAAATATTGAATTTGATGGATTACACTGAGCAATTTTTTTTACTTATTTTTTATTTCAAAAGTTTGTTACAACTTCAATCATAAATTTTCATTTTCCCACAACTTTGAAAATTGAGATAAAGATCATGAAGTAAGTGTACTTTCAAAAAAAAGACTAATGGTTTTTTTTATTTGATTTCAGAAGTTTTAGGAAAGAAAAAAAAAAAACAAATTAAGTTGGTCCACTTGCCAATTTTTTTTTTCTGCACATATATTTCTAAATTAAACTGAAATTGAAATTCATTTGGAATATTGAAGTTTGTTCAGTCTATTTGATCTCAAAATCAAAAACCAAACAAAAAATTAATTTTAAAAAATGTTTTGTGCCAATATATATATATAAAATATTTTTGAACGAATGGCAAATTTTACCCCACTCTATTGCCAAAAACTTGATATTATTTAAACAAAACAAGGATGGAATGCAGAATTCAGATCCTTTTAACCATATAAAAAGAATATTGTGTAGAAATATTATCACAAAATCTTTTTATCAAAACTAGGAATCAAAATAGATTGTGTGATGAAATAAATCCCTACTGATGAGGACTCGAAGAGTAATCTTTCAGATAGATCAAATTCTGGAAATTTTATAAAGTGTTTTGCCAATTCATTGGAAAGCTCTGATATAAATAGATAAGACTTAGAAATGAAAAAAACAATCTTTTGATGCCTTTTTACAATGTTTATTCCAAATGAAACTTATTCTTTGTCAGGTGTACGAATTGTCTGACGAATTAGATAAGATGAATGCCATCCAAAGTGACCATATCGCCAAGGTCGGAACCTTGACGCGTCAATTAGAAGAGAAGGACTCCAAACTTCGACGATTACAATCAGAAAGACACAGACAATTAGAAGAAGTTTATGAAATGAAGTATGTATATAAGGGGAGATAACTTCGACTCCTTTTTTTAAAAATCATTTTGTTATTTTGAAACGAATGTTAATATGCTTTTTATTTTTTCATTGTAGTCATTTATTATTATACTCTGATTTACTGGGACTTGTGTCCCCCATCGTAGTTGTTATAATCACAACAAATTGGCTGTTGTACCGTCCGGCGTCCTTCAGGTGTCTATCTCTGTTGATAACCTCCTAGGAATTTAGAACCAAATCCTCTATTCAATCCACAGAGGTAGATTGTTCTCATTCCACTGTCTATGCCAGAAGATATCATATCAATCAATTCTTCAATGTCGCTCACCTGTCCAAACCAATGCAACTTCTCTGCATTATTGGGTAGCGCAGATAAAGTCACATACTCAGGAATTGAACTGTCGGCTGCCTGACAGGTTACTAGATATATGAAAAATGGCAAAGAGGAAGAAATATTTTTTCAAAAACTAATATTTTTCAGTTAGTTTTTTAAATTAAGAATGTTTGTTTTTTTCTAAAAACAATTTATTTGATTTCTTTATTCTATTGATTTCAATCAGATGCCAATTATTTAGAAGTCTAAACATATTTTACATGAATATTTTAATTTTTACTACATCCCTAAATCACAAAGTATGGATTTTTACAGATTCCACTGATGCTAATTAAATTGATAAGGGGCATAGAAATTAGAACTGACTATTTTCAAAGAGACATAATGCCTCCATAGATCAGCAGCTACAACCATATCCTGTCCCCTGCTGGAAAAATGTTTTTCCCAGCTCCTTCTCTGCTGATCGTGACTGTATTGATCTGAGCCATGTCTTACTGGCTAACCCTTTGACCTTATCTTATCCCTCTATTTTCTATCTGGTCTTCTGCTGCATTTGCGAACTCTTAGATACCATTCAACCAACTTTTATCCTGTCTACTAGCTGTGTGTTCGTTCTGCCCACCTATATTTTTGTCACTTCATCAGTTTTATGATATATCTTATCTTTGTCTACTTTCAAATCAATGTTGGTCTTTTTCTATCTTGTTTCCATGTTTTACACATGTATTATTGCCTCCATACATCTCATTGGTTGAAAGGAATTGAGAGAATTTCTATGTAAAGGGACGTAACTCTTCCACATTCTCTATTCATGGTGACTGATTTTCTTTCAGACAAGAAGCTATCCAAGCCGCCATTAGTGAAAAAGATGCAAATATCGCCTTATTAGAGATGACCAGTACCAAGAAACAACGGAACACTGAAGACATTTCTCGGCTGGAAAAAGAGAAAGAAAAATTAGCTTTACAACTTAAGGAACTTGTAAGTTTAGCTTTTTATAATAAGATTCCTGGTCCTTTATAATCTGCAAAATAATCAAGAATTTTTCTCTTTTATATTTGGTGTTTTATTCGGCGACAACTCCACTGTATATAGTATTCTTGAAGCTTTTCCAATTTAAGCCATTATAAGATTCAATCACTTCATTGTGTGCAAGTGTTTTTCACAGAATAGCTATTATGTTTACAATATATGCCAGACTATAAGATGAATGGCTTACAAGGGTATTTGGAGTTCTATTACTCACTGTGATTCATACAAGCCCCATAATAAAGCTTCCGTAGATGGGCCCCCGGTCATTATACCATTGCATTGGATGCTGTGTGTAATATTTGCATCATATTTTTAATTAAGTACTCATCTCACATATCAGCATATGCAATAACATAATTGCATTGCTAATGAGCTTATAGTGATGCATTTAAAACCAGCAAAAAAAGGATTGTCAATAGTCAGGAATTAATGTAAGTATACCTGACTTGGCCAGTGGTTCTTGACCTTTTTAACACTATACCCACATTTAGTAATTAGACCTTGCCCCCATGACCCCCTTCATATCTTTAATCAACTGATTAGTTTGAAATGGGTACTGCAAATATGTGGAAAAACAAACTTTAATGTATCTTGTTTATTATGATATTATACAAAGACTTGTTATGAGTATTCCCAGAACAATCAAGAGAAATTCTTGCTATTTTTTCTTTAAACTCACTTTGAAATAACTCTCACTTCCGTCGAAGAGCATGCCTCCCTGGTTGAGAATCTTTGGATCAGGATACAGGGCTATCTTATGTATAAATCTTTATTTTTTCTATTTTCAGAGTGAAACACGGATGCGGTTAATACAAAAAAAAAATGACCATACGAGTGGAAGTCAGAAGTCCCTAGTGCATCGGATGAAAGGCGCCACAGACGAACAGGTAGACAATTCCGATGAAGTTCTTGATGAGGGGCTTCAGCGTAGAGATGCAGCCGCTGCTGCTGGGGCTGCTGCCTCCATGTCCTTTGAGTCTGCATCTACGTCTTAGCATCAGATTTTTTTTTTTTTCCAATTCTTTGTCGCAGCCGCCCGCCTGCCTCTGTTGCAAAATCATGCACAGTGTTTCTGCCTGTTACGTACTGTCAATGTCATCGTGTATTGCCAACATGGTGGGCATATATGTGAACACATCGCCTTCTGCCTCTCTCTCGCTGTCTTCCGCCCTACGAATCCTTCTTTCCTCTTTGTTGATACATAAGTATACACAAACTAAATGAGCACCCAAATACACGTTCATGGTGTGCCAACTGCAATCAGATTCTTATAAAACTATTGGGCGCCGGTATTTTACTACTTAATCAACCATATGCTAACTACAGGGAAATATTATATGTATTGAGAAATGGATGTGTAATCCGACAGAATGATTACAAATTATGTTACATCATATAGAAACTCTTATTTGGAATGATCTTTTGTCATTATGTGGTCAGTATATCACTTGGCCTAGACGATGTAAATTGAATGAGCAATTAAAAGAAAATGGAGCTGCTGCTGCTGGAATCGAACCTGTGACCGATAGGCAGCAGCCCCATTCTCTTTAATTGTTTATTCTATAAACATTGTCTAGGCCAAGTTATATATTAACTGTGTAATGAGAGAAGATCATTTCAAAAAAGAGTTTCAGTATGATATAACACAATATATATATATATATATATATATATATATATATATATATATATATATATATTTATTACACACTCAATATTCCTCTGTTTATGTACATATATTGTCCCTTTTGTAACACTGAGAGATCGCTGAGATTAAAGTGTAACATCTTTGTTTTGAGGCCATCTGGCTGTAAAGCAAGAGAAGCTCAAGGTCCAGTTCTAGGGGGCTGAACCCCTTCCCCCATCAAGAACCCCCACTCCATCTCATCTATCAAAAGGATGGTGCTGGGTGAACTGGACTATTTTGGTAATTACACACACACACATACGTGTGAGGGTCCCCACACTAAACTGACTTCATATCACCTTCTGCCCTCTTGTGGAGACAGATAAATACATGACATTTCTACTAAATCAATATTTGATAACAAGAAATGTGATTGATTCTGTTTGTATTACAATCTTCATTTTTATTAACCTTTCCATGACTAACCTATTAAGGTGCTTAATACCTGTACTGAAATGCCTCAGTAGACGTCTAAAAGAGATCTATGGCACATATATACCAAGCAGTCATAGAAAACTTAGGTGTCTCACAGAGTTCATCGATTATCTATTAACTAAGCATGTTTGCGTAGTGACACATATATATATATATATATATATATATATATATATATATATATATATATATATATATATATATAATGAAGAGGGAGTTTTTCTGTTTGTTGCTCTGTCCATAACAATGGACTTCTCACAAATATCTCCCACCCATCATTCAAGCAATGGACACCTCCACTTGATTAAGTTCAGCAGTGACTATCCATACCTACATATTGATACAACTGCTTTTGTGCATACTTGTGTGTCAACATAATGGTGCTCCTTCCTCAACCCCTACCCCCCCTTGTGTCCCCGGCCCCTCTGCTATTTTTTGTCATCTTTTAGTTCACTTCCTTATGACATTTCTCTCTTTGTTTCCAGATTATATTTTTTCTTGGTTATGCTTTTTATTTTCTTCCCATTTTTATAACTGAGACCTGCCTGTGAGTTGGTTTTTCCGGTTTTCATCCTTTAAAAGAAAATAGCTCCACTAAGTCTCCTCCCCCATATTGTTCATTCTCTTTTTTCCGCCTGTGATATGATCTCGTTATGCAAGAACAGTTTTCTCTAATTAGTTTCATGGTTAGTTTGTATTCTATGGAAAACTTCTAATTCTAGGATTCTTCCTAATCCGTTGTCTCATACAACACTGGTAGATTATATTCATGATTGTTTTTTTTTGTTTTTTAAAAAAGATGAGTGAGCCACAAATTTTACCATATTTATTTTGACAAAACCCACCTATTATACACCTACCATGTCTTAAATACTTGAGGACTTGTACCCATTTTGTGAGGGTGACTCTCCTTGGTAGACTTCAGTTCTTCCACTTGACCGTGCTGGTTATAGTTTTACATTTTTGTCCGATGCTCCTGTACAAAACAGCTCTCAGACGAGTTGGCCAGAAGGGGAGATAATCCAAGCTTTATCCCTCAGACCTACCCAACACAGGCACTGGGATGCCATTCTCTCTTATGTTAGGTTCCATCAGTTAAAAGATGGTTGGACTCAATTTGAGCCTAGGCACAGCTGTCTACACTTTGAGTACATCTCTTTCTTTCTTTGCCTGGTGTAAACTGTCTAATCATTAGTTCATACCAAATGATACTAGTCCTCAAAGTTGTTTGTGATGAAGTACTTTCATTATTTCATACTCTGATTATTTTTGTGGACTTTTGTTGGGCGTCGGACTAAAAACTCCGCCCTCTGAAAACTTAATTGCTTCTGAAACTGCAGAAGCATCACCCCAGTGATAGCCTGATAAGTTGGTGTGGTTATGGCCCTATACTCGGCAAGGAATCAACAGGAATAAATTTGAAAAATTTAGAAAATAGACTGAAATAAGAAATAAAAAAAATTAATTAATTTCTGTCTATTTGTTGAGGGGACCTGAGAGGAGCTCTTAAGGGAGTCATGGCCAGAAAAAAGTTGAAAAAGGCGATATAGGCAATGCCACATGACATAGCAAGTTCCTGTGGTATGGGATGCAAGTTCAAGTCTTGACTGAAGCTTATTTCCTTGTTCTGAATTTTCACAATTTAATTGAAATCTGATGAACATATTGGTTGAAAGTTTTCTAGTGAAAAACAATGAAATGATTGAGATACTAATAAAATAATGTATGGGAAAATGGCATAAACGTGTATTCATTCTATTTTCACTACTGTAACAGTTACTATTTTGTTACTGGTACCATTATAAATGTCAGTAGTAAATAACATTAATATTACCATGTCAGTAGTATATAACATTAATATTGTCATCCATACTATTATTCATAAACTCATTTCTCAATGTGTATAACATCCTTTTGTTATTCAAAAAAAATTAGATGATGGCTACTTTTTTGTTCTTCATTAAAACCAGAAAGTAATCAAAAAAAAGTATTCTTACCATTTTGAAACAGATATTTGTGAAAAAAAAATTAAAACCTATTAATACATTGTAAAATCCCTTCTATCTATGTAAAATAAATTTTCTTCTTACTCACTTTATTTAACCAGTGACAATTATAGAGGAGTCCATTAAAAAAAATACCAACCACTGTAAATAAAAAAAAACTTGAGTGCTCATAAAGAGAATCAAGGATTGCAAATCCAATAAAAATGAGGGATATTCAAAAGATGAGCTACTTTTCCATATTTAAAAAAAATTGGATCAAGTGTAGAATCCAAATTGATTCAAGTTAAAAGCACAAATTTTCAGATTACACCATACTCAAAATTGAATTTTTTTTTTCACAATTTTGTGGTACTATTTCTTCATAAAATAATTTTATATAGTTATAAGGGTTTAAATTTTACATTTCACTCTTTTTTTCAAAGTAGATTAAGCTTTGATTACAGTGTGATCTAAAAATTTGCATTTTCAACTTGAATCAGCTTTAGAGTCAAGATTCGGCATTTGATGAAAAAAATATACTATATAACAGTTGATATATTTATACATTTGTAAGTAGAAATGAAGGCCCAGATCTGCTGGTCAGTTCCCGTAGTGATCAACATGCCTTAACTGTATATTTGTACTATATAACCATATAATAGTGGACATCTTTGAAAATTGTCCCGACAATGTCCATTGGTCTGCTCTTGCTTGGCTATGATTGTTCTAAATGAGCTCTATGCACTATCATGTGGTTGGTGGACTTTTATTCATCTCAGAACTGTCAGATGGCTCTGTAACCAAACTTTGGAAGTGCAGAGTCAAGAGACAAGTGGGCACTGAAAGTCTGTAGTTGGTATCACTGCCTGTGTTGTTATTCTCTTACAGTGATAAGTGTTCAATGCCTTGCCTCCCCAAAATTTGGAGAGCCTTGATGAGCTATGGTTCTCCAACATGAGTGATTTTCAGCATACCCCTCCAGGTCTTTTTGGTATGATCTTGCATCACTGGAGGTTGGTTTCAATGGAGTTTCTATATCACAGTTTTAGTTGGTCTCTGTGTCTTTTACAATATACCAGCTCCCCATACTCCTGGCATCTTGGTATGTGGTGCTCCACCCTGCAGATAGCATGCCCCACACATTAGAGTTGAACTTTATCCAGTAATTTCAGTAAAATTATCAGTCAAAATGATGCACAGTTTTTTTTTAGATACCAACCTAACAAAAGGTGACACTCCAGCTAATACTTCCAGTGACAAATAGGTTTTGTTAGACGAGAACTCAATTCATCTATTCTCTCCAATCAGCCAATGAGCTTGGAAGACATAATGTCCATCGACCAATCAGATTGTGATGCTACAGCAATCATTTCATCTCATAGCATCATAGTTATCTATTGGGTTCTTGATAAATTGACTATAGAAGTGATGGTAACACTTTGCTAATTCAGAAGAAGGGTTCAATTTCTATCTGAAACACTTGTAACTAATCAGATTTCAAGAAACCCAGATCTTTACAAAAGGCAACTGGCTCAGCCAATTTGAATGCAATTGCTAAGAGTTCAATACCATGCCTGGGCACTGGATGGCCATGTGCACAAACTGACTTCCTAACGCAGTAACAAAACAGCCTTTTTATCCAGACAAGCAAATAAGCTCAAGTCCACATTTAAATAGTTTCTATGTGATTTTGTATCCTATATCTATAACTTGTATTGAAAAAAAAATTTCTCATTAAAGATACTGCATTTTTCAAAGCACCCTATTTTACTTTTATTTATTTTAAGCAAACCGATATTTTAAAGTCTTCATGAAGGATGAACAAATAAGGATTTTGTTAACAGAAGAATGCTTTCAAAATTTTCCCTTCTGAATATTCAGCTTTGGGATAAGTTTTTAAAGTGTCATCCAAAATTAGATACTTACTGGTAACCCCAGCTTTACCTCCTGACATAGCCAACAGAGTGCTCCAGAGACTTAAAACAAGTGTTCAAAGTCTCCGGAGCCCAACTTGATGCTGACCCCACTGTTACGTCTGAAGAGGATTGGTTGTCATACCTGTCAAATTAGATAAACTGATTTGATAAGATACCAGAGATGTTGGGCACAACTTAAACTCCATCCTTATCAAAATAGGTATTTTTTTCCTCTGGAAGTATATGTAAAGTTTTAGTTTTAAAATCCAAAAACTTTGTACATAGATTAACCAAATTGTTGCCCACAATAACTATAGGCTTTTTCTTTTTTTTTCTTTTTTTTTTTTCAAGTCTCAAATTCTCAACTAACCCTTTCCCTGATATGGCTGGCCAAACACTTACATTTCTTTACAAATAAATCTATTAATACCGATTGGCCATTGATATATAGAAGGGTCAACTTGTGTAGATAGCTCTCAAATTAAACTTACATTTGAGTTACCTTAAAACTGATAAAATCTAAAAATAAGTTCAGTCTTGAAAGGTTTCTTTTTAAATTTTCTATTAAAATAACATTTTTGATATCATTGGAATACTATCCTTAACAAGTAAAAGTGAAAATATTTATCTTTTTTAAACTATTTGATTTGCATTTTGGTCCGATACTACTTGGTGCCGTGTCCCCTCTGGGCATGTGCGGTCATGGCTCTCGACAGCTGTAAACTCTGAATTGCCACAATTGTTCTAGGGTAAGATAGTGGAATGGTTTCTCACTGCCTTCTCCATGATTTGTCCTTAGACTGATTGCTTACCAAGGCTAGAGAGCTGTCTTCCTTGCTATATTACCCATAGCTATAGGAAAAGAGATGGATTCATGCCTTTCCCAAGGATATTGGTGCAAAGTGAATGTAAACAGCCTCGGCCAGAGTTTGAACTCAGTTAGCAAGTCATATTATCTGTGCCGTTAAATGTTACGTCCATATTTGATAAGATTAAGAATTAAAAAATTTTTTTTTCAAGTATTCAATTATTAAAAATGTTCATCATCTTTTAGTCCTTGACATTTGTGCAAAGATTTTTTTTTTTTGAATTGTATAAATTGTAAATACAATGCTTAAAATTTTTTTTTTTTTTTCATTTTTAACTTTTAAAATATTCTATTCAACATTATTTCTTTAAATTAATCTTTCTTTGTATTGCTTTGTATAGCAACATGTAAAATCCTCGAATGTCTTTTTAGTTCTATAAATTCTAATCTGAATATTCTCCCTTCTATTTTCCTTATGAGCTGTTTAAAAAAAAATGTAACTTTGCAATTTTTCAAAATTTCTTATTCACAAAACATCATCATCTTCACCCAAAGAAAACATTTCTGGCTTGGAAATTTCAAATTCCATTATCGTTTGGATTATTACTCTCAACCATTTAGTTTGTTTTGAGATCAAAACATTTGTCATTCTCCACTTATACCCTCATCAAGGGTGTTGCGAGGTTGAGTACATTCGTGCAATTGTTAGTAAGTCCCACTTCTAGCTTGCCAGACTTGCCGCAGCTTTGTTCATCTTACAGCTGCTGGTATTCCCCAATGGTTACCTATCTAGGTACTGACCAGGCTTGAAGTTGCTCAATTTTGATTGTCTAATGAGAACTGGTGTGTCTATTTCATTTAGCCATGACTCATTAGCCTTGGAGAGGTTCCTCAATCCTAATCTTTCTGCTGAGTTCTTAGTGGAGAGGCATTGAGTACCATTTATTTTTCAAGTTTTTGGTTTGACTTGGTGGTGGAATGGACCATGGCCTACCAAACTCCTGGCAAGCACTCTACCACTGGGCCCAGGTGATTGGTTCATTCATGATTAATAAGCCAAATTAGCAGTCATTATCTGCACTTTGGTCAATTATTCAAAGTCAGTAACTGCAGTCTGGATTGAACTGCTACTGTGGCTGCTGATGATTGAGCATTAGTGACAATCTAGTCCAAATTTTAAGTTATCCTTTAAATGCTCTACCTTGCGCTGTCTGATGATGGATGGAGCACTGGCCGACTTAAACTTAACAAATGAGTGTGAGAGTCCAAATTGAATAAAACTTGATTATTTCCTTGTCTTGCTTCCAGTCAACTAAAGAAAAAAAATGGATATGTGCAATTTTCAAAATTTTTGTGAATTTGAATGCAAGATACAAATTAAAATCTATGAAGATTGAAAAAAAAATCTTTTCTATTTTTAGAACGTATACCACTGCCACCACCTAATCATTACTGTCCCCTACCCCCCTGCCTTAGTCATTTTTCAAGTGGATAACCCCCCCTCCTCTTATTTTGTTTGAAATTTAAAGAAATCCGAATGTCAGTAATATTCTGTAACTTGATTATTTAATAAATTATTTCTTTTTCATCCTCGGCTTTTGTTGGTTTCGTGGTTCTTTTGTGAATTGTCTTCCCTTTCTGAATAGACGCATTTGTACTGCTAAATATCAACAGTTCTTTCAGGTTTGAAGATTCTCGCTTTCTATGTGACTAGAATTTTATTCCTCTTCGATTTCTATATTTTCATTGAAAACTGAATTAGTATTTTCCTTAGTATTTTTTTTTTTTTTTTTCTTTTTTTCTCTCTCTCTCTCTAGTTTTTTATCTCTTCTTGGCTTCCGTTCTCTTATGGAAGATTCTTTTGAAGGTCTGTCTGCTAAAGGTCTCTTGATGAAGTAATAATTGCTTTGTGTTTCATGTGCTTACTGAGAAGTCAGTTTCTTTATATTGTAGCATTTTGGATAGAAGATTTTGGTCCTTTCAGGCTTTCATAAAATTTTATGGAAAAACTTGTAGATTATGCTTCCTCCTTCCTGTCTTTTAGACATATATATATTTATATATAGATACATCACTTTCTTAAGAAGATTTTTTAAAGAGTTTCAAATTGGTGCTGCTGCTGTTTTCGTCAAAGCTGAAAAAACTTGAAAGTCGAATATAAATTCTCTACAATATTTAGTTATTAGAGTTTATGAAAAGTATTTTTGTTTTTCACAGACTTTTACTCCAAAGATTATCTCATGTACACATCTAAAGTTTACTTATGATTCCTCTATATATTCTTGATGTATTCTCCGAGCAACCTCCATGGCTTTTAGGGCTAAGCTTAAATTCAATGCCTCAAGATTGACAGAACTTCGTCAGCCATTATAACGTCTGGAACGAAAGGTACACCTGATTAGTATTGTGGATGGTTTGGTTCTCAAACAGAGATCCGGGAAGGTTTTCCACCTTTTTTCCAGATCATAGGTCAGCGAGACCTGTATGTGAATTACCCAAAAGTCTGTACAATTGTGTTCGAAGATGGAGTGTGGCATGCGCACCGCCAACCCCACCATTGAAACGGAGGATTTGTATGCTCGCCCAGGTTGAAAGATGGGAGCAAGGTCCATAAGTCATAATGATATATATGATAATGGTATAAAAGTTGTCTTTAGATCTGTCAATGAAATAAGCTTTGGAGTGAAGGTCTTGAGAAAAAAAATTTACTTTTGATACACTATCATAGTCCTGTTTATTTTTTCCAACTTTTTTAGCCTTTTACAAATTTTCTTCCGTCCTCATTAGGTTAGTGCCTCACGTGCAGGTGTCCCCTGTCTCACATGCAGGTCTCCTGGCAAAATTAATCCACCTCCACCTCAGCCTCCTCCTCTTCCCAACATGACCTGCTATCGTCAATTTGTATCTGGCCACCAATTTATTATCTGTGTCCACCATTCCTGTAGTCTTTCACAACATCCCAGTATTTTTGACAAATAAATCGTGATTTTCAAAAAAAAGAAAACAAAGAAAACTCAGCATGATCTTTTTGTGTATTTTTTTTGTTGTTGTTATTGTTATTTTTATTTTGTTTTTATTTTGAAACTTGCCAAAATTTCCACTGCCAGGCATGTCTACTTCTACTGTCTCTTAATCAATTTTAAGGTTGATTTTATGATTTTATGGGGGTGTCATTCTGTTTGAGAATTATTACCAATCAAAATGAAAACCTTTTTGCTCGAGATGAATTATTGTTATCAATGATCCCTCCCTCCCTCCCCTGACTAATGAACTTTACCTCTGTAGCTTTTTATCCACGAATAGTCTGAAATGTTTAAAGATTATTAATCAGATACCACATTCACCTGAAGATGGATGGAGACTCTGTGGTCCAACAAATCTCATGGTCCAGCTCAGTTTGAATCCACTGCCATTAGTTTGAGGGTCTGCCACTAGAGTTCTTTGATTTTGTTTTGAAGAATGGATTGAATT
Source organism: Thysanoteuthis rhombus (assembly GCA_963457665.1). Taxonomy (NCBI): domain Eukaryota; kingdom Metazoa; phylum Mollusca; class Cephalopoda; order Oegopsida; family Thysanoteuthidae; genus Thysanoteuthis; species Thysanoteuthis major. The sequence goes on along the minus strand of OY735225.1, from coordinate 21,133,295 downwards.
GTAATTCATTGGTTTATAAACCGACTTGTTCAACTGAATGTATGAAAACCTAATGGTTTGATACTGAATATAAAAACTATATTCAATTTTCCATGTTTTTGTTTGTTTTTTTTTTTTAGCATCAATTATGGCTTGGTGGAACATATTCTTCTAACCTGCATTTCACTTCTATTTGCCTTTGTGCAGTATCACACACTGAATGTAAACAAAAGCAGTGGCAGGGAAGATAAACCTGTAAATCAGCCGGAGCCATTTGATCTGTGCTTGCTGAGTTGATCATTAACTTGTAAATCAACTTTGCTCAATATTCAAACAATATAATGTTGACCTAACGGTGATGCTACTTTCCTATATACCTTCAGGTTAGACATTAGAATCAAGGTGGGGTTTTGTTTATTTTATATAAAAGTTTGCTTCAGCATGACAGAAAGCAACAAACAGACGTAAAAAATGGCTTTTTGATAACTTTGATGAAAGAATAATTACATCAAGGTTTTCATTTATCTTAAGATAAAAAGCTGCTCTTTTGGTTGCAAATCATTTAAATGTATTAATTGGAATTGATCTTCATGTGTTGCAACTACAAAATCAATCTTGTAATGAAAATACAGTATCGAACAATTCATCTGGCAAGCTTGAGACCAAAGGTGACTCTGGATTTTGGAGAGGCCAAGGCTCTATATATACTTAAAATATAAAATGACAAAAAGGAATAAAACTGTTTTTAAACATACAAGTCAATCCTCTCCACACAAATAACCAATATAAAAATCCACTAATCTTCATCCATGACGTGAAAATTAAAACAAAAATCATCCGAGCGGCAAACTACTATGAATCCCTCCAGTTTTCAAATCGGTTTTCTGATAGTTTCTTCTCTGGAAGCCTGATAAATGATCTGGTTCTGTATCAACCTGAAAATTGATGGGGAATTAATAGAATTGACATGTCTTTTATTTTATTTTTTAGGTCAATTTTAGCTTTAATTTTTTATACCTTATTATTTGCCATTGTTTTAAGTCTTTGTGTTGCCCAATTGTACACGTCAGACAATTATCAACATTATTTATTTCATCGATTTCCTTTACTGCGTGCAGCGTTTTCACTCAGTTGCCCTGGGGGTTTTTTTGGGTGGGAGGGTTAAAACAGAGTTTTAGTTTTCTATCACCCGACCTTTTTTTCTCTGCCTGGGTAAATATTTCTCTGTGTGCACAGCCCTTTGTCTACTATTGCCTTCCTTGCTCATGGCTTCTTATTCTTTCCTTGAACTTTTGTTGGTATAACTTACAGAAGCAGGTCCCAATTGGATTCAGCTGAAAATCTGATGTCATATGAAAATACAATCCAAGTCACACGAAGTCAGCAGGAAGTGAGTCAAAACAAACAAACCAACAAATTGATTCATTTAAATGCGAATGAACGATTCGATTTTAATATCATGTATTGTTTACCGTTATGAAATTTACTTGCCAACTTTGTGTGACTTGGAATGTATTTCTGTGTGGCGTTATCAATGTTTCCAGCTGAATTCAATTCGAGACCAGCCTAGGTAAGAAGTGCTCTTTTGATACACACAGTTTTATATTTATGATATGTTTGTGTATATATATATTGTGTATAAGTTATATACAGGATACTGGTATCAAAATGTGTAAACACACGCACACACACTGTTTGGTAATTGCTGCAATAGTTATGTTATTTATAACAATTAACGTTCTAATAGAGTTCAGAAAGAAAAGCATTTGGTGTTTATGTTTGAACAACACTTTATATTGCCTTTTTTTTTTTTTTTTTTTAGCATTCAAAATCAAAATCTGATAACTGTGTATACATTTCTTTTTTTTTTGTGTGTGTATGTGTGTATATATATATATATATATATATATATATATATATATATATATATATATTTGTGTGTGTATATATATATATATATGTGTGTGTGTTTTAAGATAATGGATGTATAATATACATATGTATATATATATAGTGGATGTAAGGTAATCTGACTGAATGTTGATGAAAATAACAGTTTGAAGGTGGAGAGAAAAGCTGGTGTCACATTTCTGGAACATTTATTATCACATGGGCATGTTTTGATACATTTCGATAGTTGCCTGTCAGTTTTCTCTGCAAAAGATGGCTGGCAACCATCAAAATGCATTGAAACATGCCCATGTGATGATAAAGATTTTCTTGATGTGACACCTGCTTTTCTCCTCAGTTTTTCTCTCTACCTTCCAATTATCATTTTCATCAATCCACACACACACACACACACACACACACACATATATACGTATATATATATATAGTCTTTTTCTGTTTCTTACATAGATAATGTCTCCCCCAAAATGTATTTGTCCATTAATAGCTCTGGCTATAGCTTGAAAGATAATTGACAGTGGAGCTCTTCTGTGGCAGAAAAACATATTTTGTTCATTATGGAATTGAAAGAATAAATAATCAGTAGTTATTTTCATTTTAAAAGTTAAACACTTCCATAATAAATGATGAATTTTTAACATCAACTCACAAAACACTTATAATTGTCATGAAAATAATTTTTTTTTAATTAAGTGTTGACAGTTTATAATTTTGTGAGTGTCTTTTTTTCTGAAAGCACTTAAGGATAAAGCGACAGTTGAACATAAATATCGAATGCTTTTCTTTCAAAATTTTGTTTGAAAAATTATTCTCTATTATGAAAATGTTTGATTAAGTTAAGGTAAGATCCAGAGATGCTCTTGACAAACATTGTCTATCTATTTGGATAGAAGTGGTGAGACTGTGTGTGTGTCTGCTAGGCAAGTATAAGTATGCTCATTTATGTATGTATATATAAGGATATATTTCTTTTTTTTTCCTTAAATGTCTGTTCAGATTTTCAAATATTTAGGTTTTCCCAAGCAAATTAAAATGTTGGCATTATCTCTCTCTCTCTCTCTCTCTGTGTACACAGTAGGATTAAAGACCTAAAATTGTCAAAACCAGATTTCCAAATTATGAATATACTAGTGTTCAAATGTCGGAGAAAGATTTATAGATAATGCCAACTTTCTAAAATCATTTTCCAGGCGTTATATATGATCTCCAATTTTTATGAATTTAGTTCTTTCTATTGTTTTTGATTTTAGAAAAAATGTATTTGATGGAATGGCCCTTAGAAATTTATTTTTCTTGACTGATACATGAAAAGAATTTTTCATTTTCAAATTGATTTGTGCTTTAAAAAAATATATACACACACACACACACACACACACACATATATATATATATATATATATATATATATATATATATGTATGTGTGTGTGATGATAATGTTGAAATTTAGAAATGAAGGATTTTTGTTTTTATGATATTAGAGGAGGTTTTTGCAATAAGTTTGTTACACTGATCTTAAGAAGAGTTTTCTATTGGGGTTCATTCATTTCTTGTGGCTAGCCCCCAGGCCAGTTTGAGGGTTTAGGAAGGTGATGACTTTGGATTGCATTATTGAGCGTAGTGTAGAGATCGGTGTCTCCCTCCGGAGGATTTGGTTTTAACTCTTTAGGTGCTTGAGCAGTGCGCCCCTGGACTGTGCAATTACATGTGAGACCCCACAGGATCCCTATAGAGATTGTTCATTGAGGAGACTTTGAGGGACCTGAGCAGAACAAAAAAATAACAGCTGTCAATACAATAGTACAGACTGTCATTGCCCTTCATGTATTGAATGAAGACATTGAAATGAACTAAAACAAACTGTGTTACTGGCATCTCTCTCCCATCATCTCCATACTGTTATGCCATGGATAAAAAGGTTTAGAAAACCAAGCACTGTGGGGCTCAAATTTGCGACTCTTTCTCCACACTAAAAGTCTGTCTGTGGTCTTTTACCTAGAAGCCAAAAAACTTCTGGGGGCTGATCCTTCAGGTTACCCCCCCCCCATTGCAGTAGGATCAATCCCTGATGTCTTGGGCATCCTGAAGGAAACTGCTGCGGGAGCTAGACAATCTTTGTCTCTACACAGATGTACGCATGACTAAACTCAGCTTTGTCACAGACTGCCCTTGTGGGGGGGGGCGATTGAATACTCTAACCCCCCTTTTATCTCCAGTTATCTTTACTGAACAGGTAACTGGCATGTCAAAGAAATATAGACAAAATCAGAGCATAGGTGATAACATACAAGCTCCTTACTATGAAGGCATGAATCCAAGCCTCCTTATATTCTATTCTGTTGTAAGTCATCTTTGCTATAGGATGTATCATTGATGCCCTATAGTAGTAGAAGGAAAAGAGATTGAGGGTGATCCTGTGCAAGATTCCTTTACTACCAGTTTGAATGATTATTCATGGCTTTTCTAACAGTGATGATAGTGGCCATAACCAGAATTTGAACTCTGATCATCAATTCTGATCTTACCCAACACAGTTGGTCTAAAAAGTATATAAGGTCCAGTTCCATACTGCACCTCCCCATTGTTCTTAGAAGGTAGGGTCAAGTTCATTGCCTGATGCCTGAAGCATCCAAAAAAGGGAAGTGCCAACAGAACTGGATAATTTCTGGAACCATCCACACTTTCACAGGAGGGTCCTCACTTTAAATAGAATCATATATAACATTTCACCCTTTTGAGGAGGTGAACAAATATCTTTGCTCTGCACCATCACCTGCTTCCCCAAAAAGGGCTTTTCTAAGATGCGTGTAAAACAGACATTGCTAACTTCCTCTAATGTCAAACAAAAAGATATTTAGATTTTTAAATTAGGAAATTGAAAAATCAGTGTTTTTGAAAAATAAAAAAAAACCTGCTGAAGTTTTTCAATTTTGACTCTTTATCTAACCAGTTCCTTAGAAGTATGGGTGGGTTGGTGGTCCCCCCTCTCCCCAGCCACACTTTTTTTTTTTACTGTCCTATCTGCACCCTAAAGTCTTTTAAAAGGTCACTTTACAGATTACTGGTTTGTCACTCTTTGAGGTCATTTCAAATGTTTAACTGAGGTCAAATACACTCAAAAGAAAGGTCACCAGGTATCCATAGTTTCTGTTTTAATTATTTAGCAAGCTTGGGACCGGATGTGACCAGATGGTATCAAGGGTACATTTTGACTCTCTACACCGAATTTGTAATACCCCACTTTTCGTATCGGGTCTTGGTCCACGGTTCTGAATGAAAATCTCCATATTGGTATAAGCACTTAAGAGTGGAATTTGATGATTAAAACGTCAAATTTTAACATTTTTGACCTGGAATTTATTTGTGCAAGTTTGCATACTCAATTTGTATGTTGTTAATTAGGAACAAGGGATTGTCAGTGGTCAGGAATTGAAACAAGCGTTACTGACAATATGGCTATTGTATTTTGTAATGTAAATGCATTGCTAATAACTTAAATATGGTAAATGCATTGTAAATCAAAGAGAAAGTGATTGTCAGAGGTCTGGAATTAAGGTAAGCATTTTTGGGCTACTGGACGTATAATGTAAATGCTTTGCTAATAACTTAGCTATAGAAATGCATTAAAAATCAGAAAGATATTGTCACTAGTTAGGAATGAAGGTAAGTATTACTGACAGAATATGTACATATGTTGGCATATCAATAAGCCCACAGCCTGATGGTAAAAAAAATTTTTACGCAACAAATACTAATTTTCAACATAATCCCCTTCCTTGTCAATGCACGTAACCCAATACTTTATTAATCACACAAATTGAACACAATGCAGCGAATATTTCAGATCAAAATTCAGATACGAACTGTGTGGCTACAGACGTATTAATCCCCTCCTTATATGATCACATTTTGAATTTAGTCCATTTTAAGAATCTGACACATATGCAAAAGCAACAGAGTTATGTTTAATATTTCCTGGCTGACATTTTTTTTTCAAATGCCCTAAAAAATTGCCCTGTCTTAGCACTATATTTTTTTGAATTCTGAGATGTAGTATTCATTATCCCCTTTTTGTTTTTTTTTACTGGTACCTTTATTAATTTTTGTTGCTTTTTATCACTATATCCTCTGATTCGTACTTCATCAGTAGAACTGCATGAATTCAAAACAAAAAATTTAGGACTCATCTGAATTTACATCTTTGGCTCCAAAAGTTGTCATGAAACGCAACAGAAAGATAAAGTAATTTAATATTTAATATTATAATTTTTACATAATAAAGAAGATTGATATCTTATGATTCACCAAATGTCTGTCCATCATCGCATAACTCAAGGACAGCTTGAGCTATGACCAACAAATTTTTTATAGTTACTTATGGAATCCTGAGAAATGTTCTTAGTGTATCAATTTCTGAAACAGTCTGAGTTTTTAGTGAGGATTTTTTTTTTTTTTTCCCAAATATAATGCAAACTGGGCCCTTTTTTGTGTCCATCTTCTGGTTAGCTGAACCGATACCTTATCTTTTTATTCAATCATATAAAGTAGACATATAGCTGAAAACATGCCCTACTGGTGGGTTTTCAGTTAGTATATTATAAATTATATAAACTAAATGGTATAGCTAAATCTGTTAGTAATGAATATAATCGTTAATTATCACAAGTATATGTTCCAAGTTCTGTATGGCCTCTGACCTCTAGTCAGCTGAATTTTGAAATGACCTCAAATGCAATGACTTGCCATGGCCTGTATGAAGTTTGATCTGTCCCCAAACCTCCCATCTTGCATCTCCCCATCTATCCCTTACCCTACCAATGATCCCCCTTTCACTGTGTGCTATCCCAAGACCTTCTTCACCTCCTCCTCCTCCCCCCCTCCTTCCAATTAATATGCAGTAAACTGCACATCATTTTTTTTATTTAGCCAATTAAATTCCAGAAATGTTTTTTTTGCAACCAATAACATACCCTATTCCCTGACCACGCCATTCCAACAAACCAGTCCCTGTTTTGACCCCATAATTCTCCTAAGCAGACATTATATTTTTCTAAAATAACAGGAGCATTATTAACCCATTATCTGCGAATGATGGTCATTGCAGTTCGATGGCTAATTCAAAAAAATTTCTATTTTGTGATTGATGCCAACTCAGTTCTATCTGTGAATCGGCTTTTTAGTCTTGCAATGGACAAGGGCTTTTATCTTGCAGTGGATAACTATTACTCCTAGCCACCTTCCGCAGATTAATGGGTTAATGATTGCAATTATTATTTTACTCTGAATCTTCGATATCCGAATGGTATTTCAATGCTTTTTGAGCCAGTCATTCCCACTTTGGGGATCCAACAAAACTTCACCATCAATACATACAGATTCTAAACTATATTCACTGATGCTTATCTAGCAAAGTACAAAAAACTTTCAGATATCTAGTTAGAGGAATTTTAAATGAAAAAAAAACAATCAAATAATCCCAGGTAGTCATAAATTAAACTTAAACACACAATATTGATTATATTCAATCAGATGTTCTTGATCCATCACATTCAATTAATTGCATACCATGAAGGAACCGTAAAATTAATTCTTTAGATTGTCATATTTCAGAATGCTTTTAATTCTTGTAATTTCCTTGACACTAATAAGAAATTATTTTTAACCTAAAAGCTTTTTTTTTTTTCCTGTGTGTTTTTTGAGTTGGGGAATTATTATTTTATTTGAACTGTTATCCTCATCTTGGTTGTTGTTATTGTCACAACATTTCAGTCATGTACCCTCTGGCCTTCTTCAGGTGACAGTTATTCTAAGAGATATTTTGTATTAGTTGATTCTTAAAAAAACTGATAAATAATCAGTGATATGAACTCAACATGATGACTAATGTCAAACTATCTAGAAGACATTAGATTTTGTTAAAGACTCCAAACTTGCATAATCTGATTATCCTATGCGATATAAGCTTTAGTCATGAGTTCAATCACTGGGACATTTGGATTCCTCATAAAGGAATACTTTGATAAGTATGCGTTTTGATGTAGTACAGTTAAGGTATTGCTGTACAAATTGGTAAACTGAGTGTAAGCTGAAAAAAAACATTGAAATAATATAAGACATTGAACTGTATGGAAAAATTTTGAACAAATTAACTGCTCTAATCAAGATATACCTATACTCTGGTTCAGCAGAAAAGAACAAGAAATGGAATAACATGGGACAAAATAACACAAAATCAATCTGAGATAATCTCTAGAACAACAATCATGTAAAGAAGGATTGATGGTGTATGGCCAAAACAACTATAACAACAACCGAGATGAGAATGTTTGAATAAATTGGTGTAAAAGCCTGATGTTTGAATGTACCCTTAATGTTTTCATTTTATTGTACAAGTGCATTAATGCTCAGATTGTACCATATTGTCCCCCTGAAAAAAACAAACTATTTCATTATTTATTATTATTGGATGGAGTATTATAATACAATATTTTTATAAATTGTGATAAACTACTAAAAATTAAGATGGAGGTAAAAACTAATCAAAAATAATTTTCTTTTTTCTTTAAGTTCTTAGGATTTCGTGACAAAATGTCTTGGAAATTATTATTTCACCATGAGACAATGTTTATGTCATATAATAAAAAGGGAAAATAAATGTATACAGTATTCTCATCCTTTCTGACACTGAAAGAAATAAGTGTCACATAAGCGAACTAGTATAATGTTTAAATCAAGTTGAACTATTTTTTATAAGCAGAGTTGCATAACTGCATAGAGAACAGAACTGGTGAACCTTGTTTGAGTTTTGGCCAAAGCTGTTCATGTTTGCTTTGCACTAATACCCTTGGGAAAGGCCTGAATCCACTTCTTCCCCCAGGTATAGGTAACAGAGCAGTTAGAGCTCTTTGGTCCTATAAGGTGATTCATCTAAGAAAAGGTTACTCAGAGAGAAAAACCTATAGTTCAACAGTTGCAATGGCTGGTCCCAAGGCCCTGGCAAAGAAGGAGGGTCAGGCCTGTGGCTAACAACTCCACTTTACAAAAACCTATTTGCTACTGAAACTACAGCAGAGTCGTTGCAGCCCTATAGTCCACAGGATTAAACGTTTTATTTAAGCAAACAGTTATGATTTCACAAAACATGCAAATTTTATACTGATATGGTAGAGCAAGTTTAATACTTCTTTAGCCTGCATAAAACACAAAAATTATTACCATTTACTTGAATTTTCTTTAAGTAAGTTTGCTTTTATGGCATTAAAAAATTTAACTTAAGCATGAAAATCTGATTTTTTTAAAAAGATTTTTTTTCAGTGTCCATTCTCTAAAGAAAAGTTGCAAGCAAATCATACAAGAGGTGATTGATAAGTTCATGCCCCAAGATACAAGGAGATAAATTATAACTCAATTCACATGCAGTTCAACTGATTACACAGAAATTCATAACTGCTATATATTTTTTCCAGATAATTGAACCTTGAGAGTCAGCAAATGTTGAGAAATGGACAATATCACCCATCATGCAGTCATCCACTACCTGGGTATCAAGACCTACAAGCACATGGTGTTAACACTAGAGAAGGATGCCCCTTCTAACTGCTCTTGATACTGAGGTGGTAGATGACTGCACAATGAACAAAATTGTCCATTTTCTTGATAATTCCTGACACAAGTTCCAATTTTTTAGAACAGAAAAAATAAGTTATGAACTTCAAATATTCTGTCTAATTATTCAAAGAGTTAAACTTTATGTGAATTTAGTTGGAACTATGTAACTCATGTCCTTGTACCTGAGGCTACAGGCATATCAATCACCCCCCCCCTTGGATTACATTTCTTCTGTGGATCAAATGTAGAATCTAGACATCAAAATTGATTCCTGTCAAGAGCTTGAATTTTTCAATTACACTGTAATCAAAATTTAATTCAGTTAAGTTTTCAAGTTTTGTGATTCTATTTCTGCATAATATTTTTGTATGTAGTTGAAAAGCTTTGAATTCTATATTTCATCCTTGTCTTGACTAAGTTAAATTGAATTCTGATTACAGTGTGATGTGGAAATTTGCTCTTTTGACTTGAATCAATTTGGGGTTCCAGATTCTTCATGATCTGCTCTCATTTTCAATCATATCAACTCTTCACAGAATTCTCAACTTTGCCCTGAACCCTGAACTCATGCTAGTGATCTATTTACTGAGGATGGTTTACCACAACACCAACCATTTCTGGTAACATCTCTATAAGAAATGCAATTGAAATGAAAAAAAATCTTTAATGATTTAAAAAATAAATAAAAAGTTGGATATGGGTTGTAATTCTTATGCACACCAGGTTCACCAGGCATATCAATTCTAATGGAAGCATTTTGGTAGAAAAAAAAATTTTATTGTGATTTTATGTGCTTTAAATAAATATGACATTGAGTTCTTCTGGATATCTTCTGTGCCAGGATTGATTTACAATGCAAGTTTAATGGTAAACAGGACCCTTACTATACCTCAATCAGGTTAATCAAACCAAGTCTTTTACTTTTCAAACAGATAAAGTAGTCAGCAGAAAATCAATATTCTTTTTATGGCATTATTAAATTTCTATTTATGTCTTATAAAAATCTTACCTTAAATAGTTAATCATTGAGGTGCATAAAAACATTCCATTGAATAGTCGTTTCCCTCTGAATTAGCATGCTTGGCAGACTTGGCGTGCGTGGAAAGTATAACCTGTTGGAATTCGCTGGCTTAAATATGAAATATACTCCTCTGATATGTTGTTTCTGTAGACATACGAAAGTTGAACAAGATGATAATACCACACAAATGCATTTTTATGGTTGAATTTCATAAAAGATATTGAATAAAATAATGAACATTTCATTTAAAAATTTACTCGTCAGAAAAATAATTACCACAAGTGAAACTGAGTCTGAAAATTAGAATATAATTACCCTAAGTAAAAAAACCCATCCTTACTGACCCTTAAACCCCAGTTTACTCTCCCTTCCACAATATTTTTCCCCAACCTCAAACTGACCCTGGCTTGCAACTCCAGGTGTATTTAAGGACATTTATACCTTAGGTAATAAGAGCAGTTCGGAAAATCGAACACAGCAAGAAACGCCTACGTACGTTGATCGATCAGTTACTGGCTGCTGTTCTGGATACAGATCCTCAGTTGCTCGAAGGACTTCCGAGGATCCAGCAAGGCCCTAGTGTAAGTGTCGCCACCCTGCGGACACTGAGCAGTGAAGAGGTAAGCAACTTTTCTTTTGTCATAGTTCCAGCTTTTTGTTATCATGCATAATGTCTGCCCGGGCCCTTTGCAATTTACCTACTCAACAATACTTTTTGGGTGCTTGTCTAGCTTGTTGGTGGTCCCAAAGGGAAATTTGCTGGTATCATACAAAGATATGATTATGTCATACAAAATGGGAGTAGAATGATTTCTTTTCACATTTCACCTGGTGTAGAAAACCGATACATTCAAATGAAAGCATTGTTTTTTGGAGGTATTTTTTCATTGAAAAAAAAAATGAAATCTAGAGCAGAACTAGTGTCATTCTATTTATAAAGAATTCAAAGAGGTAAAAATAATTAAAAACACTGGAACAAACAATTCATTTAAATACAAAACAATCAAAAAATTGTTTTATCCAAAGATAGGTAGAACAAACGATTTGATTTATGGCTTAATAAAAACATGTATAAAAAAATAAAAAAATTGTTCAGTGAAATGCAAAGAGATGAAATGCAAAGAGAATTAATCTGCTCCCTTTTGTGACATCAGCAAAATCCCTCTTCGGAACAACAAGCTTGACAAGTACCATACGTCTGTCCAATTAATGCATCTACTTTCACTGTGGTCAGGAACAATAAAAATTATGCAAACTGGGATGACCCTACCCTACAATTCCATTTTAAAATCAAAGCTTCGTTGGTACTTCATGCAAATTTTGCACAAGCTTAAGTGATTGAAAATTACCATAATTGCTGGCCTATAAAATGTGATGCTCACTTGGGTATTTTGAGATAATACTGCTCACTGCAACTCATCCAAGCTCCATAGCTATATTTCAAGCTTTAGTTGACGGAACCGAAAATAGTAGTGCACTTGGCATAGTGTAATATTTGCATCAGGGCCAACCCTAGGTACTAGCAACATGGGTAGTCACGCTGAACACCAAATGCTTGGGGCCACTTGTCATGTGTCTGAGACAGTTGGACTTTCCAGGTACAAATGGGAAAATTAATAAATCAAACAGATTAAAAACTGTCAAAATTTTTTTTATGTGAAATTTAATTTTTTAGGAATATAAGATTAATTCCATATTCTAAAGGGTGCCTGATTTCAACTTGTCTGGGATACCAGAGAACCTAGGGCTGGCCCTGATTTGCATAGATTTATTCAAAATTTAAATATCAATCTTATATGCCAGCTAATATGGTATTTACCCCACTTTTAAAACAAAGTTTATCTATGTCTTGTAAAATACAGTTAAATCAAACTCAGTGCTTTGGGGGTTGGAAAAAAATCTTGTTTATGCCCTGAATTCCTCCCTACTTCTGTTCTTTCTTTAATATTGGACTTGTTCAAATGAATTGACCTTTGTCTTCTACCAATAATTTCCAAACCATCCCACACTTTTGACAGAGCTTGAGCTTCTTCCCTCCATGTTTGTAGTTACTTGTCCTCCAAAATGTCTGTTTGTTTGGCTTCTCAGTACTTCCATTATGGCAGTTAATTATGTGAAATGCAAAAAATATTTTCGTACTGATCTGTTTGGAGCTGGCTTCATTGTGTAATAATAGGTGTTTTGGAGGCTACAATGGTCAAAATGTTGTGACTATAACAACCAAGATGAGGACAATAGGAAACCAGTTTATAACAAGAACAGTCTCTGTTCAAAAGCTGTTATGTTGTTTATTTATGACTTCTAAATTTCAATCAAGTCACAAATAGATTTTTATTTGTATCTTCACATTCATGTATAGTTTTATGGCAAAATTCACAGAAACGAATTGTTGCAGGAACAATTGTTGCCAAATGCTAAAAAATATGGATGCTTTCAACCTTTTCCAATTTGGTCAGAAAAAACTGAATTTAGCACTAATAGATCTAGTTACTTACCTCCTATCACAATCTCCTTCTTACTACACCTTTCTCTTTGCTTCACAAACAGCAAGCAGCTTTTTCCTTTTCCTGCTGTCTCATTAGAGTACTTGACCTGTCTTTGCAAGCAGCTTTCAACCTTGTTCAATTTGGTCTGGAAGGAGTGAATTTGGCTCTCACTGACCCCTCTCTCTCTCTCTCTCTCTCTCTCTCTCTCTGGATGCCTTCAACCTTTTTCAATTCCATCTGAAAAAAGATTTGACTCTCATGAACCTGGCAGTGTTTGTCGCTGGTAGTAACTGCATCTTCATTTTACATTTTTATCAGGCAAGACATTTTGAGTTTCTTTCTTAGAAATGCAATGTTTCTATTAATTCTTTATCATTTGAAGTATTCTTGTATCTGTGGTCTCTTCCATCCCAACAGATGTACAAGGTGGCACAACAATTATCAGTGTAGATAACAGAATTAGAAGACCAAATTCAAATTCCAACTAGTTCACTTTGTATATCCTTGAAAAAGGCGTGAATCTACGTCTCCTTGCACTCAATTACCGGCTTATCACAATGATTGATTTAAAAAAGTGCACTCGGCTCAAGGAATCTTCTGGCTACTGGTCCTATGTAACCCAAGTTTCATGTAACTACAGATTTCATGTATCCCAGTCATAGAAGAAACAAACTGACCAACTTCATTCTGTGGTTGGCCACTCGGACCTTACTGCAGCTCCAACTTTCCTCCACTTCCGAAATGTCTATCAATTTTCCTCCATCAGCCTTTCACATTTTGGATGCTTAGTTCCTCCAATATGGCCATTCATTGCGCAGAAATATACACCTAAGCCATCTGCTTTTCATATGCTTCTGCTTCTACTTACTCTCCAGCATTAATATACCAACCAGATCAAACTCTGGATGGGAACCCCGCCCATATCCCGAATTGCTTGAGTGTTTGGTTGGCAGTATGGCTATGTCTGTGTACCTGGCATTTCTGGAATGGATTGTTCTGGTTGGTATGCTAATGATCACAATTTTTTCTTCATTTGGAGAAAAAAATGGTTAGCCTGTGTTCTTCAATTATACAACTGACAAGGGCTGAAGAATGGATCAGCCAAGATATTGTGTTCGCAAAATCAAGGGTGGGAAGAAGAGATCTAATTTTTCAAACAAAAGTTGGAATATCAATGACTCTTTTCAAGATTATAGACAATAATAATTATATTTAGTCTCAATGTTTGCATGCAAATGTGCTTTGAAGAGTTGCTTAGTATTCTTGGGTTATTGTCTTGTCAAATTGTCAATCAATTATTTCCTTCTTGAACTCCTTACCATCAGAAGGAAGAAGTGTTCCTTGGAGCACTGAGTGCTTTAATGCCTCTGCAAGGAGGAAATCTCCTTGTGAAATCTAGATACTTTAGCTTTGAAAATGAATAGTGTGTATATCCCCAAAAGAGAACTATTTAGAATCATAAATAAACATTTCACAAAGTAAGTTTCAGCAACTTCCAAATTCAGCACCTACCATTTCAGCGATTTACATTTTTAGTGAGTCTTTATATATATGATACCTTTGTAATACAATATATGTACATGAATATCAACTGTGTAATGCAATACGTGAACGTGAATACCAACTTTACGTGAGAAATCCTGGTTACTACACTTTGATTCAATCACTATAAGTTCCATGGTTATTTCAAACTTAATAATGGAAAATTTTCAAAATTATTATAAGTTCTGAAATACATCTGAAAACAATGAAAAATACTATAGCCTATAACTTGGTACTTTGTCTTAATGTTAATCATATAATATACATAAAATCCATTTATGCAGATGTATAAATTTACACTTGGAAATTAGACTTGCTGAATGTAGATTTACTGCCCACACACCTTCATTTTTTGATCAAAAGTTTTCAAATGAAATATATTGATTTCAAGGCCTCTTCTCTTGCCTTTGATTTACATTTCTGCTGTCTGAGGTAATCAAAACACCATAGCCTATCAATCTGCATTTTTACTGTGTGAGGGAATCAAATCCTAATAGCCTCTTGATCTATATTTCTATCGTGTGAGGTAATTGAATCTTAATAGCCTTTTGATTTATATTTCTATTGTGAGGTAATCAAATCCTAATAGCCTATCAATCTATGTCTCTATTGTCTGAAGTAATCAAATTACCATGGCTTATTGATCTATGTTTCTACCGTGTGAGCTAATCGGATCACGACAGCCTATCAATCTATTTTTCTACTCTTAGGAGCAATCAAATCACCATAGTCCCACAAACAGCCCAACCAACCAGCCAAGTGGGCTATATGCTCCCTTTGAGTGTCTGTGTCTATGCATGTCTCTAGGTGCTCCTGGTCACATTTTTCGGGCTACAACCTATAAGATTAATATGGAATCCATCTTTTCAATTTTTTCGAATTTTTAATGTTTTAAATAGAGTGTTTGGGATGGACTGACTTAGGATAAACATAACCAGCTGATAATATTATCCATGATTATAGTAAACAGGCTCATCTGTATATTGATTCTACAAACTTTACTTTGATTTGCTACCCTTGGACCAGGTGAGTATGGTAAGTATGTAAGTATTAATTGGGGTTAAGGGGCAGATACTTGAACAGATTTAAATTTCATGGATTTGGATGTAATTGTATCATTTCAGATCCGTCTCGAACTGCACAAGAGTGACCGCGATTGCCAGAAATTGCAGGATTATGCCAATATCCTTTTGCAGAGGGTCGGTGCTTCATGTCCAGAACTCCTCGATAATTTTGTCTCGATGATGGAATCCTCCGACACAGAAAGCTGCCAAAGCACGTGACATCTGTATCCACCTGAAGAGGCCTGAACTGACCTGATTGCATTCAGCAGAGGGTGAGGCTGTTACCAAAGACTGCTTTGGGGTCCAAGATCCACTTGACCCTTCTTCACTTCTTCCGACAGAGAACTCACCTGCCCAGTAAAAAAGTGATAATCAAGAAGGCCCATCTGAAAAAAAATCTTTTTCCATTCGTGTTATTCCAAAGATTCAGGTGTTTGGTCATTCTTCCTTGAGCTCTTGATGAAAAAGGAGTTTTGGGTCAAGCTGGGTTGTATATGGATCTGGTCAGATCCTGTAAAGGCAGGTTGGGTCAGAGTTCAGGAAGAACAAGGAAAAGGTCACTCTGGATGACTGTCAATCATGACCTTTGTTCATAACTTTTTGACCCATCTTTTTTCTTTTTTTTTTTAACTTTTGTCTACAAAAGTTTCAGGGGTAAAAAGAGACAGATTCCAAATATTAGAGTGAGTCTTCCCCTTCGGGGGTGTGAGTCTGTGATTTTTGGACCAGTCTGGATTTCTTGTTGGGAATCAAAGAATTTGTTGCCATGACAACCTTAATTATTCTTTATATTTCTCTGATTAGCATTCAAAATTAACCGAAACAAAACTAAAAGTAATAAATAAATAAATAAAGTCAAGAGAAAACACAAAAGCTCAAATAAAATTTTGACTATTTTTTTTAAATTTATTCTCAGATTTTCTTCATAAAAACTTTGTCAACTTCATGGGATTTCTTTTAATTTTTATATCTCTACGTTTTTGTTTTTTTTTTTTTTTAATCAGACAATAAAAATAAAGGGACCAACCATCTTGATATTTTGTATCTCTCACTTTCCTCTCCCCCACTCTCATTACCACCGTTTCTCTCTCCTCCTCCAACTTTATCTTTTCTTCCCACCCGCACACACTTCTACTCTTTTTTTTTTCTTGTATCTTTTTGTCTTCCACTTCTTGTTCCACATTTTATCAACTCTCATTCTGTATCTCTCCTCCTCCTACTCCTTCCTTGCCAATCTTGTTCTATTTCTTACCTTATTTTCAAATCTGGGGCCAATTTCTCCCGCCATTTCTTTTCCCCTTATCTCCCTTGATCAATTCCTGCCCCAATCTTTGCTCCCTCAGCAGTCCTATTCCTGCCCCCTCCCACAACCCCAATTTTATTCCTTGGATTGACACCTGGATCAATACCTGCCCCCCCTCTCTTCTTGGCCCAATATCTGCCCCTCCCCTTTCTTTCCTGCCTCCTTGGACCAATTCCTGCTCCACCTTCTCCCTTCTTGGATTAATACTCCCCCCCCTCCCCGTCAGATTAATACTCCTCTCTTCTTCCATGGATTATCACTCCCCCTTACTCCTCGAACTAATACTACCCTCTTCCTCCTCAGATTAATAACCCCCAGTCCCTCCTTGGACCAATCCAAGTACTCCACTTTCTATTGCTCGCCACCCCTTCTGTGGACCAATTCATTTCACCCTGATCTCTCCTTGATAGCTCATCCTCAGCAAATTAACATATTTTGTCTTTACTATTTCGCTGATTTCATCATCAATTGATAATGGTAATTTCTTGGAACAAAACTGCTGACCAAGGTTGCCAGATTTGGCCAGATGGGGAGATAATCCAAGCTTTATCTCAGAAACCTATCAAACCAAGACATTGGAATAGGTCAAATTTGGATATCAAGCGAGTCATGAGGAAGAAATTCAATAACAACCTCTTGAGACATTCCCATCTCATCTTCCTCCAGATTCGCTCGACCCCCAAACTCGATGCTGTTCCAATGTCCAAGATAAAGCTTGGATTATCTCCCCCTCTGGCCAAATCTGGCAACCCTGCTGCTGACTTCCCCCTGATCATCAAATCTGATTGAGAAATGGGAGATATTAATCTATCAACCTGGATTTCTCAGGCCAAAACTGACTTCTGAAACAGTCCTTTTCTCATTTTTCATACATGACTACGGTCAGTACTATTGTGTTCTTGTAAAATCTGCCACAAATGATGTGGCAAATGCTAAATCACTGTACATACTTTTGCTATGAATAGATTTCAACATTATTTTTCTTTTCTTTTTGTCTGTTTTATTTTACAAGAGGAGAAAAAAAAAGAGATCTTTGATGCTTATAGCCTACCATAGGCATCCTAGACAAGATTGAAGGGAGAGCCAAGAGGAAACCAAAAAGAATAATGGTATTTATAGGCTACCATACAGTTTTTAGGTCTTCAATTTAATTCCAAATTCTTCCACTGGATTTAGATCTTTTTTTTCTCAGATTAGCAACTTAAGACACACAATCTTTATTCTCTACCCCGTAATCGGATCTGGTTGGCTTTGGAACTGGCTATGAACATTATACCTCTCTTCAGTCTGCAACCCAAGTAAGACCAGTGACAGATTATCTACCACCTGGGACCCAAAGCTGAGCTTTAGTAAGGCTCCCCCTGACCTTACACATTAAATAATTTATATTGTCGCACTACGTATATTGTATTACATGTCTAATATCATAAAGTCATATGGATCAATTACAGAATTCAAAATACTGACAAATGTCAATAAAAACATTTTTTCTTAATCTTTGGTCCTTCCTCTATTCCTGGCCCCTAGTCTCAACCCTGATCAGTCTAATGGGTGATCTGCTATTGCATGGAAAGTTAATAACTATCAAATTAAAAAACCGCTTGATACCACGCCTATTGACAGTGGAACTTTTCTGTAAATAGAAATAAAAAATAATGAAACTCCTCTATGAATAGAATTGAAAAAAATAAAAAGATTTACCTAAAGGTCAAAATGAAGTACCTTTAATCAGTACTTATTTCCCTTTGTACTGAATATTCAAATTTTTTGTATGAATTTAAGCGATAAACTAATGACTGGTTCTATTTGTATTTTACTTTTTGGTTTCCTGTATTTGCTCTGCCTTTGTCCGATTCGAAAGGCCTAAGATGAATGTCACAGCTCTCCTCAAACTTGCCTATGAAAAAGAAGACTTTTTCTGTTGCCATACATCATTCAGGGATGGGACCAATTTTTATGAAACAATTTTGTAAAGTATTAAATGCCTTAAAATTAAACATTTTTTCTGGAATATAAACAATAGCTGATCAAACACAAAAGTTTTTAATAATAATAATGATGACAACTCAATTGTGCAACTGACAAAATAAACAAATAGTTTTTTTTCTCTGTTAATAGTAATTTATCTCCTTTGGCCAGTAAAAGGGTAAATAGAAATAAAAGAATTTGACAGCAACAAACCTTTCCAAATAAGACCAGCCCTTAGATCTACATTTCTCAAACTTTTTAGACTGAAGGGCCCATTGAAATGACTGTCATTTCTCAAAAATATCATATGTACAGCTCACAACACACCAAAGCATCCAAAAATCTATCTACTTATATAATGAACAGTGTGATTTTTTAATTTTTCTCTCTGTAACAGTGGACTGTTCCACTTAAGAGTAATTTTGTTGAAAGGGTTATCTGCCACCCACTATTTGAAATAGTGGATTCTTCCATTGAAACAATTTCTGTAGTTTTTTTTATAAAAATTAATCTCATAGAAATTCAAATATACCTGTGATTCTTTCCATGGGAATCAACTGGTATATGTTATAATCTGAGAGTAATCATCAATGTCTTACATTTTACAGGGAGATAGTTTTCGACATGTTTGTTCATTTTGGTGAACATTCTATTTTTTTCAGTTTTCCAGTCAGTATCGCATAAAAACAAAAGCAAAATGTCAAGTGTCAGTAAATGAAGATGCTGTGCTTTTAATGTCAAATGCCATCTAGCCAGAGATCAATACTTGTTATATTAAAAAAAAAACATTACGGATGCAAATTTCGGCAGAACTTTGGTAGAGAAAGTCTGCCTTAGACCCAGTGATGCTCCATAACGCTTTCAGGAACCAAAATTTGATCCTTCCAAAAGATTCATTTTCTGGTCTTCACCAGATACATTTATTTGATTACACAATCCTTATTTTGATTGAAGTTGTTTAAATTTTAGGGTACTAATTCTTCACGTTATTCTTTTTATGTACTTAAAGGAGTCTGACTTCTACTTTTAATCCTTGTTTTGATTAAATTACATTAAAGTCTGATTGTGACAGAACTAGTATCACAAAATTAATCAGATCAATCAAAATGCCTTTGGAAATAAAGGTTCAAAATACACCTCCAACATTTGTTCGAAAAATCAAATCCCATCTTTGATGTGGTCAGCATGTTTTGACCAATCCATCCTTCAGTCTCTATCAGGTGTATAATTTTAAAATATGAGGCAAACTTTTTTTTTTCTACTGTTTGCCCATTTCTTTCTCCTGGAGAAAAAAAGGTTTGCTTCTTTTTCTCCAATTATACACCTTGAATAGATCATCTTATTAGTTGTGCCAAATGAAATGACATGTTTATAATGCACCAAAGACTACAAAAAAATATCAGGTTTACTGGAGAATCTGTTGATCTCTTGGCTATGCAATCAAAAGAGATTGACTGCCAAGCTTGGAGGAGCAAAAGAAATAGTGCAGTGTAATCAAATATAGACCTGTTGTACCTAGAGGCAATAACTTATATACTAGAATGAGCGATTGCAAACCTCCAGATTCAAAAGATAAGTTCAAGAAAAATGATTTTATCAACATTCTAAACAAAACATCTTCATGAATTGAATAGATAAGTAAAAAGGAAGTACTCATTTTTTTTTGGACTTGTACTAAAAAATTGTTTTATTCATGGAGAGTTAGAAAAAAATGAAAAGAACAAGAGTAATATTCATTTCATGACATAATATGTATAATTCCAAAAGTTTGATTCTGTTTGTGACCTTTATATAACAGCAACAGTGAATTATAGTCAGAGGTTTTGAATTGAGATACCCCTCCAAAGTGCTGGCTTGAAGGAATGCAAAAAATCTAGGTGATTTGCGACTTGATAATAGTAATGCAGGCTCATCATTCACACTCCCCCCATCTATATTATAATGACCAATTAGTCAAGGGAAATGGAGTTTAAATGCTATTTATGGAGTATTCTCCCTTATTTATCTATTTGTGAATGTATAAAATATCTGCTTTCATTCTAGTCACATCAAATTGCACTAATTTTCTCTCAAAGAGTAATCCAGCAGGTTACAGGGTTGTCTAGTTTTAAAAAAAAAATGTTAAAACAAGACCTTGAATCAAACAAAGAAAATATCAGAAGTCATATCTGGTAATTGTGTTTTGAATTGACAATTTCTTTATTGTAAAAGTAGGGAAGAAAGGAAAGAAGGAAAGGGAAACATGGGGCCTGGGAGAATTGTCTCCTCTGTAATTTACATGACTACAATTTGCTATAAGAGTACTATTTTTGCTAGCCTATAATTATTCAAATAGAACGCTATGTCAAATGGATAGGAGGTTGATCATTGGAAGCATGAGTTTGCCCCCAACAAACAGATATGGTAATAACTTTATATGAAATCATATATTTCAATTACAAATTGGGGAATAAGTCCACTTCAAAATATGCCCCGTGGGACCTCACACGGACTTATCCCAGCATACCTTCTACTTTTCAAAACAATCAGAAGAGTTCTCTCTTGGGATCACCATCAGCTTCTTTGCCACATTCTCCTTAATCTTGTCCACAGTCTGAAATCTCTTTGAGAAAAGATAGGTCTGTCAGCTCCCTGCAACTTCTAAGTGATGCACTGTTTTGCCCAACTATCCCGCACAAACCGTAAAGAATGAATCACTCAAAAAACAAGTCCACTCAATGACTTCCCACTGCTGGCTGAATAACCCCATGGGGGAGTGTCTTTTTATACATGTACAGTAAGGTTACCTCTGATTGGTTGCCAAGTAATCTCAAGGCAGTGCAACCAGTTTTCAAGATGTCTAAAATGCCTACATACTCTCCGGACAGATCATGTACTCTGCATTTATCAGCTGATAGGATATATCCTCCCAAAGGAAAGGATCTAAACATTATATTGCGTCCTATTTGCTGGCATTATGGATAGGAGCCTGATCACTGAGAGCATGAGCTGTACAGTTCAGGAACAGAGATCTATAGGTTGACAAGTACAGTATAATCGTAATTGAACCCTAATCAATTGGGGATTTGATTTTCCTTATTTAGAAGTTTATTTCTATTATGTTTGAAAGGTTTGTTGGATTTCTCCATGAGATTATATATATATATATATATATATATATATATACACATATACATACTGATGAGTCAAAACGTTATGACCTGCGATATATGGTAAGAATGTTTGCTACTATCTCATAACAAGCAGGTGAGCTGGCCTCAAGAACTTTATTTTGATAAGTTGAATGCCACAATAATGGGAAAGAAGAAAAATTACTGACTTTGATAAAGGCCAAATTATTATGTCCAGAGGACTAGGTTAAAGCATTTTTTACATCAACATAGCACCTCAGTCGTAATGAGTACCTATAGGCAGTTGTTCGAGGAGGAAAAAATTACCAACCACCAACAAGGCATTGGCCAGCTAAGAATTATTGATGCAAGAAAGTGAATGGAGGCTCTCCCACCAAGTATGAGAAGGGCTGCTCTGCTCTGGCATGAATTGCAGATAACTTTAATCAAGGTGAAGGGAGAAATGCATCACATTACAAAGTACATCGATCAATGTTGCTGTGTATCAATGGGATACGGTCTGATGAGTCGCCTGAATAGAGTGGACAGCACTGTATGTGTACATTGTTATCCTGGGGAAGTGATGGCACTTTGGGAAAACAAGCAGCCAGTGAAGGCAGTGTGATGTTTTATGAGCAAAGTTTTGCTGGAAAACACTGTTCTATCATTCGTGTAAAGGTATTTTGCTATGCACCACCTACCTCAACATCAGCCCCCCCTTTCATTGTAACAGTCTTATACAATGGTAGTGGCATCTTTTAGCTGAACAATGGACCCTACCATGTTTGATGAGTTGTATAGGAATCACTTCCAGAACAAGAGGAAGACTTTACTGCATTGTCATAACTACTAAACAATCCATATCTGAATCATCATTGCATGTGTTGGACCAAAATGTTTGCTTTGTGGAATCTCTACCATGTAACTTGCAGTAGATAATTTTATTTGGGTGGAAGAGTCCATTGTTTCAAATGATGGGTAGGGGATGTTTTATCAGTAAAATTGTTACCCTTGATTAGAAGAATCCATTATCAGAGAGAGAGAGAGAGAGAGAGAGAAACAACCGGAAAAAAAATCACACTGTTCATTATATAAATAGATACTTGATAAAGGACCCAGTCTGGTTTGTTATTTTAAGGTGATGTTTCCATCTGTGTTATGAAGGAACAGTTTCGCTGTGACATGATCTGATTTTTTTTCTTTTGTCAAACTTGAGTCCGAGCTGGAGAAGAACAAGAACAGAGTAAACTCTTCAGTGTTTGACAATCCTGTCACGTTAAACCAAACAGATATATGAAATTAACATTTTGTTACAATGATTTAAAAATACAACCAAGTGATTCCTTGGCAGCTCTCTGACAGGTCTTATGTATTCACAAATTTATCTATTATATACACAATACAAAAGTTGCAGTAATCATCTTCAGTCGGGATAGGAATAGGAGTAAAGTTTGATCCTACAGCAACCAGGCTTGTTAACTATTTTAACCCAACATTTCATGAATAATTTTTCATATGAAGTAAGGTGTATTGCTTGAGGGTATTGATTTGTAAACTAGTCTTGTAGACCATTATAGTGTGTTTGATTCTTAATAAGTGCCCCACACCAGATAAAGCTAAGCCCTATAAATACTGTAATAATCCGCTCCCATAGATAATTTTTCACCCTTGATTAAGCTTCAATTTTAAATTGAAAATATATTTTCCCGTGTATGCTCTGCACTTTCTTCTTTGATCTGATTGGTATCTCCAAAATGTTGAATGTTTCCCATGAATCATAAAATGTAAATTTTAATCTAAGCCTCATTAAGTAGCGATATTTTTCATACTCAAATGTATGCAAGTTATGAATGTGTGTGCATAGCTATTCCATTGTAACAGTAGAATGGAAATGTAGAAGTAGTAAATTTCAAAACATTCATTCACATGACAACAATGTTTGGAAATCAGAATAACTGTTGTTTTTAGAAATTGAAAGAAAAATTAAAAAAAAAAAATTAAAAATGAATTAAAAATCAAGAAAAGTCATGTAGAAAAATTCCAACATGGAATGAATATTGTCAGAATAAATTCTGTTTATGACTATTTTAGATATTTTTCAGTGGAAAACGTCAGTGATGTGTAAAAAAAAACATCAAGATGTTATTAATAGACCTCTCAGAATAAGCCCCTGAAATAAAATAAAAATTTTTTTACAGGGGTTCTAGTAATGAACTGATGCCAGTTTTCAAGTCTGTTGACAAAACAATATGGCCAGGAGCACTGGAATACACAAATGAATAAACAAACGTGCAAATATAAAAGAAGTATAGAACTCTTCATCATCTTTGATGGCTACTGTTCAAAAATTGAAATTAGAATTAAAAATAAAACCTGGGACCTATGAAAATTACGGCATTTTGTTTCAATAAATATAAATATTCATATGAAAGTATTGTTAAATAAATTGTTTTGTAATAAAATAAGTAATTGTTTGCTTTGTAGATTTTTGATAAAATTTATTGCGCATTCAGTATATAATAATAGTTTGTTTGGATTAAAAATAAAAAGTCAACACACTGTCTCATGGCAATGAGTTTGACAGAATTCGTTTCGCTATGAATACTATTTTCTATAGCATCGATGTGATTTAGTAAGGGATTTTTTGGTGAATATCTGATCCCGGCTTCTTACAAAGAGCCCAGTTTTCTATATAATCAATGTCCTATCACCATCACCGCAATGGTGGCTGTCAAATGGACCTTCTATACCCAGCGAACTGTGATAGGAAAATGTCCTACAATTGTGTTTCTGTAGATAATGTGCACCAGGATTTTTTAGCTCAAAATTCTCTGGAAAAAGTGCAGATTGTACATTGGGAATAACGATACTTATAATAATATGATTAGAGGTGTGTGTGGTTACAAGCCCAGAAAATGATATTCGTGGATTGATTTCACGCTTTAGCTGAGACTGCTTATGTTCACTTCATACTAATACTCATGGGAAAGGTATGAACCCACTTCTCCCTGTGTCTGTTCTATCGCCAGAAATTGTGACAAAATCTTGTCACTAGCATACCATGATGGTCGATGTAGAAAAGAGTAGATTAGTGACTCTCCCATAACTACCTCATCTGCTCAGATTGTAACAGACAAAAAGCTGTAACCCTATAGGCAACCTTGACAGGAGTCCAATCAATATTAGTGATTATTTCATTCTTATTTGTTGGTTTATGTCTTATCTACCTATAGAATAAAGTGACTTTTTCTGATAGTGTCTGTGTCCATAACAATGAACTCATCCATTCATAGGTATCAATTTTGATGATTTAAATATCAACTACCCACCATTTGAAACAATAGACTCTCCTACTTGAATGATTTTCGTCTCTTCTCAATAAAACGTCATATGAAATTGATAAGAGGTAAACATCTATTTATACTATCAAGTCTCAACGTAAGTAAGCGAATTTGAAAAAATCTGCTTGAACTCAGCGGATATTCTGAGCAAATGCATAACGGCTTTCAGTCTGTGAATTATTACATGGGCAATCACTAGTTCTGTACATATGAACAAGTTCCTTATTCAACTGTCTTTCAAGAAAATTCAGCCATCACATATTTTATTATTCAATGTTTGAGAAAAAGATTTTCCGAATTATCTCCCCTGAAATCTTTCACTGTTCTTATTTGTACACATTCCTTACCAATGGGACTTATTCTATGGTGTTAATGTTTTGTTGTCTACTGTGATATCTTCAGTGTTGACTTTTAATTTCTTGTGTCATTACTTATTTCATAAATAAACATGTACAAGATTAGATAATGATTGTTAACTGAATTTTGATCTGGAATTTTCTCTGTAGAATGTTCAATTGGTCTGATTAATGATGGATAGATATCAAACAGACCGAGACTAATAGATATGAACCGGCCAAGACAGGAGGAACTTTACATAAGAGTGATGGTTAGGATAGGGCTGTCATATAGCATGAGAACCTTGCAATTCTGGGGGCCCTGAATTTCAATTTGAAAAGGCAAAACTTAATTTTCATGTGTTGTGGACCAAGAATGATAGGGCCCTCAGTACGTTGGTTTGCCTGGGAACCTAAAATACTTAAGATGGCCTTGGATTAGGAAGGAAGTCAGGCAGACCATTTACTAGTGTAGTGAGTTCAGTCATCACTGGGTACTGTGCCAAACTGAGCTTAATAAATTATTGTGTGTGTGAGAGAGTATATATATATATATATATATATATATATATACACACACATATATGCACACAAGTGATAGCATTTGCTGTTTTGTCCCTCAATGTGCCAAAGCTTTCTGTTATAATTAGAACCGCCCCTTCGTTTTGTAATTTCAGTAATGAAATTTACCGTCCTTGTTGCCAGTTTCCGGTGAGCTGCATAACTGAACGCTTTAATTGTTACGGGTGATGATATTTTGAATTTTTTCATTTTTGAATTAGGGCCAGTATTCAAAAAAAAAAAATTCTATCCTATTTTAGAAAATTTGAATGATCAGCTGGTTGTCAGGATAAAATCAAATTTGGCTGTGTTTGAATTCGTATTGAGACTTTTCTCCTATTTAGAAGGAGGAAGAGGTCCAGTTTGGCAGGACAGGCTGCTAAAATATCTCTTCAATTATTTTATCCTCATTGTCCCAGCTGCATTATGAGGTCGCAATCATTCCATGCCATTGGACCCTATCTTGTGCTAGGGTCTGTACTTTGTCTCATGAGAGACCCATCTCTTCCAAGTCTGTCGTCACTATCCTCCGTCAGGTGGTCTTTTGTCTGCCTCTCTTTCACTTCCTAGTTATGGGGCCATCCTGAGGCAATTTTAGGAATTCTTTCAATAGGCATCCTCAGGATATGGTCAAGCCAGCAAAACTTATGTTTCTCAATCTCAACAGACATATTCCTACTGTCTGTAGGTAATCTTTGCTATTGTAAAAAATAGAATAAATTTCATCTCATTATCATAAGTTATCAGATGAATTATAATATAATATAAAAGCACAATATGAAATACTATTATTATTAAAAAATATTGCTTTTTTTTTTATTGCTATGAATTAAATCAAAGTATTACTTATTTCATTGAAATTTTCTTCCTACAACTATTTTCTTTAGTCAGATACCAAAGTTATGACTTTTTTCCTACTGCACATTACCGTACATATTAACTTTTTCCAACAATGGGGGTGGGCTGGTCTAGTTTGATGAAGTTATATTCAAAAGTTCAAGCCAAACTTCACCTTATGTTAAATTGAAAAAAGAAAAAATTCTAGGAAGAAAATGAATAAAGGAAAAAATAAAAATAAATAACATTCGAGGTTGCACAATTGAAAAAAAAATTTGGTATTTCTGTCATTGTCTAATATTTCAGATTCCAGCATTTTGTTCTGGAAAAAAGTTCTTTTCCTCAAACATGCACCAACCTGTGCGTGTTTATAAAACATGGCAATTCTCTTTGTAAATCGAGTGTTGCTATGGACATTGGGCACAATGGCCTCCTCCTGACAATTTCCCCACCCTTTCTTTCAATTTTTTTTTAGCAATTGCAAAGATTTGAAAAAAAAAAAAAATAAAAGGACAATAAAAAAGGAACGTCTGTTGAATCAGACACAATTGTGTCCCATAAAAATATGGTGAATAAAATTCCTTCAGACAACCAAAATATTTCTTTGTTTTTTCTTTCTTCTTTGTTGATTAACAAATTACTAGTCCTAAAAAAAGTACTTCAGTTCTTTTTAGGGACCACATTACTTGATCCATACCCAGTCTACCAAGATTGAAAAGTAATATAGTATATGAAGTTAACAAGTGAAAGAAAAAAAAAGAAGAGGAAAAGAAAAAAGAAAAAGCCAACAGTAAGCTCCTCCTCCTCTTGTTGTTGTTGTTGTTACTACTACTACTACTACATCATCGTCATCATTATCATGATGAAGAAGAAAAAGAAGAAGAAGCAAAATGGAGTGTGCACTTCATATCTTTGCTGGTGACGTCATATCAGTTGACTATTTCTGTCATTGGTCACTGGGGTCTTATCATTGAAGGACCTGTGAAAGCAAGTCTTTTCACAGCATATTGCAATGAAGAAGAACAACTCAAAATATTGTTAATAGCAGTTTGTTCACGACATTTAACAGTGCACTGGAGATAGATGGCTCATTTAAAAAAACACAAGATTGTTTTATAAACTGCCCATCAAAAATTCTCTGAATCAGCTTATATTGCTATTGTTTGTCAAACAATTTCCAAGTTGGTTGTTAAAGTTGAATTTCTGCTATGTGTAACTGAGTACTGCTAATAAGTATATGCATTCTCAACCAGGGGAGTCATGGCTCCCCATCCATATATCTGTTTTTTTAGGTGGTACCCCCCCTTTCAAAGGAGGTAGGGCAGAGCCCTTGGCAGTACGCACCTTATAGAAAGGTTCAGCTGAAGATTCCCTGAGTTTTATTTCTCTCCTATTTATGCCCATCTGATTTTAGTTACGCATAGATTTTACAAAATTTAGTACTTATGTGACATCAGGTCGTAGGACCTTCTTGACCATCTTGTAAGCCAAGTTGCATCATCCAAGATTTGTTTACTTTATTATTTAAATTTTGAAATTCCTTTCAAATATTGCTCATATATTAGCACCTACATGTTCCTGATCTGAGGGACATCTTGAACTAAACCATATTATTTGTTTACAATTATAGATTTTTATTTTTTGTTTCAGTTTCCATGGAAGATCTTTATTTTTTTTATTTCTAAATTAGGGTCAGTATTAGGAAAAAATATTCAATTATACACACACAATATTTTTTAATTTAATTATTTTAAAATAAATTAATCAATTAGAACTTAATTTTCTTTTTGCTTCAACTTACTTGCCCCCTCATGGGAGTCATTATGGTAGACAACTAACAAAGGGAATATTACTAATATTTATCTGTAAAAGTAAAACAACCTTCATCTTGGAGGAATTATGGAGTTTGCTTTCTATTGTATAACATGAAGCAGACAAGTATGAAAAAAAGAACCTAAGAAAAGTATTAAAAAATTATTATTTATTGATTAAGTTCTGAAAAAAGGAAAAGAAACATTTTCTATTAATTTTATGCCCACATCTTTTACGAAAATCCTCAACTCTCAGTGCCTTTAAAATGAATCCATGCTTTGCTTAGATTTTTACCCAAGACTGAAAAGTTCAGTCCAGGTCATATCTACAGAAAATGACAGCAAAGATGCTAACTGGAAGGCCCTCTTAATGTGCTTACATCTGCCAACGCCAGCTTCACTGCAATGTAGGGGAGGTAACTCTGCGTGGAACTCCTCAAAATTGAATCGCCTCTTCCACAGTCCATTGTCCATCCTTCCACAAAATTTAAAAGAAATTCATTGAAGAATTAGGTACTAATAAGTAACTTCACTTGATTCACTATGTAGAAAATTCCCTCCACAGGGAGAAAAAAAACTTTGAACATAACCCAAAGCACATAATAATTGAAAGCACTCAGTGTGCATATAACTCAGTCAAGCCCATTGTCAGGGGAAGTAACTGAGCATAGATCTGACCAAAAGTTTAATCACTACTTTTATAATCCATTGCTCACCCTTCAACAAGATTTAATTGAAATTCATTGAGAACTTTCGGGGCTATTGTGTGGACGAACACAAACTTTTAGTGATATTATGCAATGTGGAAATATACCTACAACATATGAAAAGTAATAATGCATGGATCCCTCTAAAAACTTAATCACTTCTTCTATAGTGTATTGACCGATCTTCTACAAATCTTATTGAGAACTTGAGGAGATATCGTGTGGACAGATGATATGTGTGAGCATATACATAAATGTATGAAAAAAAAAAAGACTCCGAAAAGTATCTCACAATCAAAATAGGAATCCTGGATCTGCCTCAAAATTTAATCACTTCTCACTTACCCTATTTCCCATCCTACCACAAAATTTCATTGAAATCCATTGAGTACTTTTGAAGATCCATGGACTGACAGACAGAAAGGCAGATGGAGAGACAGACGGACTCTACCGAATACATATACTTCTCCAACTTCATTGGCAGAGATAAACAATATTTATATAGTGTGTATATAACTCAAACACAAATTAGGAAAATATCATCCCTCAGAATGAAACAAAATTTAAATCTACTCTTCTTGAAAATAATTGAACACACATATTGAATAATAAAAATTGAAAAAAAAATGGTTAGTCATTCAATAGACACTGTCGCTTTACCAATTTATGTTGGCAGCATGTGGCATGGGGGGGTAATCAATTAAGAAATTGTGAGAAGGGGGTAATCAATAAATAAGTTACTTCTCCCACTTTGAATTTATGAATTTTTGAATTAAAAAAAAACAAGTTTGAATAGTGTTGGAGACAAACTAAGGGACTAATGTAGCATAGACTTACATCATAAATTGATCACCCTACTGGAAATTTATTTAGGGGGATTTTCCAAAAAACAAAAAAATTTCTTTTCAAGACATAAAGAGTAAATGAATTTTTCAATCCCCTCGCTTCATTGGTGCAGTCTGTATGTGTGATATATACATAGCCAGCCAGACCAACTAAAAAACTGAAGAAACCTATGCAGACAGTATTGGTTGATGGTTTGTGATGAAGAACTAATACAAGCCATGTACAGAGGAAGCTGCCCTTTGTGATCATTTTGATAGAGTGTATTTTAGACAACAATAATCAGCTTTTATTATAAAGCAAAGGATATATAGAGCAAGCTGCTTATTGTGAGCACTTGAAATGAAGGGACTGACTGGTTTTGATCACAATAACTGGCTGATAACACTATCCATGATCATAAAATGTGTCTTCATCTATGTTGCACGAAAA
Organism: Thysanoteuthis rhombus; assembly: GCA_963457665.1. Lineage (NCBI taxonomy): Eukaryota > Metazoa > Mollusca > Cephalopoda > Oegopsida > Thysanoteuthidae > Thysanoteuthis > Thysanoteuthis major. Next base: position 21,102,434 of record OY735225.1, on the reverse strand, counting down.
TTACTGCCTTCAAAAAGAACATTCTGTACAGAGTAAAACACAATTATCAACATCAAACTCAAAAAACGAAAACAACAATATTCCTTACATAAAGGGGAAGGATTAAAGAAACAAGCCTGAAAGTCAGACCATAGATGTATTACTTTCAATCTCATGAATTGCCATCCTCAAAGGCTGTCAAATGGAACTTCATTTAACAGCCCCTTCCTTTAGAAGCTCTTCTCTTTTGTTTCAGTATGTCAGTCAGTCTGAGATTTATAGGAGCTAAATGCACTAAAAACCTAGTTGGATCAGGATCCAAAAGAGCTAAATCAGCAAATTTTGTTTCGGTAGGTCAGTCAGTGACGTTCATAAATACTAACAATTATCAAGTGGTCCTTGTTGTCCAAGGTTTCCCCAACCTTTGCCTCCCCAGACTGAGCCACCCAACACCTCTGAGCTTGATGTAAAAAAAAAAGAAAAAAGGTTTCAATAAAACAAACAACAAAAATTCCTACAAAGGAAAATAAATTTATTCTGTACATTTGCAAATCTTTCCAAACAACGAAAAAATCTCCAGTTATTCTATTTCTTTCATTTAGGAATTTATGGGGTACATAAAGATAATTCTGTACACTCATCTTAATATGCTTGGCCACAAAGGACGTTAATTGATGTTTTTGCTACTTTACCCATTGAGCACCAAACATTGTTAAATAATTAACATCCCTCCTTTTGAAATTCGTACCTGATCTTCATTTTGTCCTTTGCATATTGCTGTGACTAATACCTGCTTCCCAGCAATGCTATTTACTTTCTGGGGAAGCCCCATTATTCCATTTTTAGCTTACATACATCAGTAAAAAACATGTTGGCGTTGAAGAGGTTAAAGTGAAGCTTACTGAGAATTCAAAGAGTGGTTTTCAATTTTCTCCAAATGACAGAATTTATTTTGCTAATCTTAGCCCAAATACTTTACATCTAACTAAAAAGGATGAGAGAATAAGAAAATACCCTGCCAACATCAAGACAAATGTACAGCTTGGACAATTACCTTTCTAAATACCCCAAATTTTCTTCAATCAGTCTATAAAAATGCCTGAAGGCAAAAGAGCAAAAATCATCGGATTTCTCCTCCTAACTGTTTCACAACAGCCGCTTCAATTCGTGCATGGACTTCATTAACCTCCTCCTGACAGAGCGTCTTTTCAAGATGCCGGTAGACAATACGATAACAGTGGCTGCGCCGTTTCTTCTTGGGATGAAAGAAATCATCGATTTTGTACACCTGTTCGATCATATTCCCACCAATATCACGGACAAGAGCATACAAATTGTTCTCTTCATAATTCTCTGGCAACCAGAAGGAGATGTCATTTGTGCACTGTGGATACTGACTTACAGGCTGAAAAACAGACACCATTCATTAGAGATTAACATACAACAAAAAGACAATGTGTAAAAAAATTTTGTCCACATATATTTCAAGGGGAGATAAGCAAAGTTATATGTCAAGAATAATGTTCATAAACATAGCATGAAATTTCTTTTGGGGGGGAGACAAAAAATCTCTCATGAATAAAAATAGACAGGTTGTTAACCATAGCTACAGAGTCCAGTCTAGTCTGCTATTTACCCATAGCTCGGGGAAGGTGAGGAGAAAAGATGGATTCATGCCTTTCCCTATGGCATTAGTGTGAAGTGAACACAAACTGTCTCTGTCGGTTCAATTCTCTGTGCATTTAACTGTTTGGCCACTCTGTACTTCCTGTTCAACTGCAATCAGTGCTAAAATACAATCGTGATTGTTATTTCATTGTTGTCCCCAATGCCAGAATTTGTGTGTTAGTTTTGAAGTGTTAAAAAAAATCCTACTAGTGATATCATGAAATGCTAATATATATGTATGACATGAAGTCGGTTATACAATCATCACATACCTTGAATTCAATAGGTGTGTATGGATCATCCACTTGAAACTGTGATAAAAATCCAGTGTCGTTGCTCCAAAATTGTCGGATGTCTTGGATTTTATAGAGAATCATTGCCAAACGTTCAAGTCCTAAGCCCAAAGCCCAGCCAACACGATTGCCTGTTCCAGCTGAAATGGTGTAAAAAAAAAAAAAAAAAAAAAAAATAGATCAATTCTTGTGAAAAGAAAATGTTGTGCAACTATTTGTTTTCTTGAAATATGTATTATTAGCTGAAGTACTCGTCTATGCCAGGTTAAGTATTAAAGCAGGAAAAAAAAAAAAAAAAGACTAAAGCTTTTGGCCCCTTAAAGGGGAAAAAGGTTTCCATCCCTTTTTACTTCTTGAATCTCCTTTCACTTTTGACCCCTTACAGGGGAGCAAAGTTTCTTTTCTCTTTTGACCCTTGAAAAGGGAAAATGTTTCCATTCACTCTTGATCCCTTGAAGAATTATATACAAACATGTAAAATAAGAAGACATGTATAAATATATGTGTATATGGAATGGAGAATAAGGATCCAGATTAGCATTATAGTTACATAGGAAATACAACCCAAGTCTAAAACTATTTGAAAGTTTTTTTCTCCCAAAACTTTCCATTTTAAAACTCTCTGATAGGTCCATTGAATATGCAAGCCAAATTAGGTTCAGCTGCATCCATATTTTGGTGGTTTTAATAGTGTGAGAGACAGATGATGTGACAACTCTCAATTATTCATATAGAAGATATACTGTAAAATATGCAATTTATCACCATAATTTATCGTGTGTTTGCATGATGAATTGGTCATGTCAGTTGAAGTCTGTTAACCTACCATTGTGCAAGATTTCCTGTTCCATAATGCCACAGCCAAGAACTTCCAGCCATTCTCCTTGGTACTTAATTTCCATTTCCCAAGACGGGTGTGTGAATGGAAATGTTGTCTCTACCCATCGAGCTTCTATATCTGCAAAATTTTCATCACAAATAAAAAACAAAATCATGAATGAATCAGAAAAATCAGCCAAACATACTGAAATACAAATGTGATTTAATAAGTCTTTCTCGTAATTATATGAAACAAAGACAACAATTTAAAATCTAAACAAATCAAAGTTTTTTTAACACAATGGCCCTATAAAACCTGTAATGAAAGCATTATGATCTTTCATATTTACCTCAATCAGACATAGAGTCGCACAGGTGTCATGAAAGTGAATCATGTTTAATATCAACATTTCTACAACTAAAGTATAATCTATGCTTTCCCCTCTGCAGTCTATACATTTTCCTTTATTCATTCAAATAATAATAATGATGCTTAGTTGGACCTGTGCAAATTCAATGGGTGTTGACAACTAAGATTACTGATTATCTCATGCCACTGCTTTTCTCTAACTCTCTGTCTGTATCTTTTCATTCTATCTTGTATTTCTTCCAATCTCCATTATCCGTCCGTGTTTTCACCTAGACCCTATACAAAAATGGATTAGTTTCATATGCGAAAATCTTCCTACTCCCACAGTAAACTTTCTTTTCTGCTCTGTTTCTCCCTACCCTCTTATTAAACCATTTTTCTTTTCAGTCCTTTCTCTTCCTACCCTCTTCTCAATGAACCCAACTTTTCCTTATGTTATTACAGAAAGTGTAACAGTCGAATGCAGGAAAGAACAAACAGAATAATATCATAGATGATAGTGGATAATTTGATCGGATTTACCTGTACCAAACAGATGTATAGCCAGCTGTAGTAAGCATTTCTTCAAGTCTTCTTCCATTTTCTCGACAGTCTCCATTGTATGCCAAGCTTGTTTCTGCGGAGTCCGTTCTCCATTTTCAAAGAAGCAGCAATCGGTCTCACCAGGAAACAACTGTCCACAACAAAGCAACAAAAACATTTATCGAATGAGTAAAGCTTCAAGTTGTTTTACTTCAAACTTCAAGGAATGAGATTCACTAACCAGTGTGAATTTCAAAAAACAAAAAAAATGGTGGGTATTTGTTGCTATTCAGTACAGCACAAAGTTTACATGTTATGAAACAAAATATGAACAGATCTGGTCAATCACTCAATAGAAACTGTCATCAAGTGACCATTATCTTTTGGCAGCATATAGGTAATCAATTAAAAAATTGTTAAAAAGGGTGATCAATAAATAAGTTACTTCTCTTACCTCTTGTTGGACAGTGATTACTAAAACAATTTGAATTTTCGATAAAGAAGCATAAATGCTGCTGGACACAAACTAAGGGACCAATTAAGCAAAACTTATCTTGTAAATTGGACCCCACTGAAAACATATTGGGAGGGAATTTAAAAAAAAACAAGTTTTTTCTAGACATTGATGCAGCCTGTAAGTGCAACATATACATAGCCAGCCAGCCATACCAACTTGGAAACAGAAAAAACCTATGTTGACAGTTTTGTTTGACAGTTTTGTAAAAGAAAAACAAAAAAAACAAAAAACAAGTCATTATAATTGTAATTCTTATGTATCAGGACTGTTGATATTCAGCTTGCCTTACTAGATAAGGTGGAAATGATATCAAAATCCTTAATAAGGTGAAGTAACTTACAGTTGGTTCTGTAAAGAGTCGAACTCCCTCGATTTGATGAAAGACTGGGTAATGAGTGCAGTCAATAGCATCCCTTCGATAAACGTCTCCAATAACAAGAAAGGCATCCAGGCCTGAACGTATCATATCACTTTGGTGGGCAGACGTGTGTGCCCTGAGCATCAAGTTGGAGTTGATGTAGTAACTGTCAGTCTGTTTTCGACTCACATGGTCAACAGGCACCAAAAGGCTATCAAAATTTTGCTGCAGACTTACAATGGGACTCAAGTTATCATAAACAGAGAACAAAGGGTTGCCGCGATAGTTTTTGACGTAGCCATAGAAAAAGTCTTGTATTCTCTGCCGGATCAAATTCAGTGGATGATGTTTTTTGATGTGAAGGTTTTGGCCAATTTTGGATAAAATGGCTGGGGTGACATTTGTCATAGAATCACATTCATAACTTGTTCCCAAAATCTCGATCTTTTCCCTTGTATGTTTAGAATCTTTGTTCACTGGCTTTGAACTTGAAAAGCAGCACGTGTAGACAGGAAGTGTCCTTCTATTGGCAGAGAATAGAACTGATGAAAACCTACGAAAATAAAATAAAATAGTGAAGTGGGTCTCGATTGGATCAGCAGATTCCGATATTTGGTAAACAATCTGGATTTGTAAAATTTATTATCACAGAGAATAATGTTAAAAGTGAAAGATTTACTAATGTAATTGAATTTTTTAGCAGATTCAATGTCAAAGATTTAATATTTTTAGTCAAACTCCTACTGAGATGACTTTATTTTTCTGACATAACAACAATGCCAAGTTAAGACTTCTGGATAAGACTAAAAAGTGAAAAGTTTAAAATGATTGATAGGGAGAGAAAGGAAAAGAGAGAAACAGATTCTATTTCTATGTCATCAATCAATGCAAAAAAGAGAAAGGGATAAAGAAAGGAGGGGAAAGAAAGAGTGTATTCACTGACAAATTGTAAAGGACATGTAACCATGCACAGATTTTCAGAAAAATTCATGTCAATTGAATTTTTGCTCAAACCTCAAAAAATGAAATCTGTTTTTTGAAATTCATAAAGAGGGAGTAGCTGTGAGACCCTTAATTTTGATTGTCTACTCTATGTTTACAACTTCATAACTCTGATCCTAATTAAGATAGAAACATGGGATTTGCACCATTAGAGAATGCTCTGCACTACAATAGTACTTCAATAGAGTTTATCCTGGGATGGCCCTAGAAAAGTTAAAGTGTATTTTAAGATTTAGGAGGGATGGAGGTCTCCATGGCCAATCACAAATCTGAATATATTTTTTTTTCATAAACTGCTCCCAGGTACCCTCTATCATATGTAACTATTACAGTTGTATATTTTTTTCCATTTGGGTAAATAAGCAGACTGAATATTACTGAGTTTTCCTACCCCCCCCCCAAATGTAATTAAAAGGCTATAGTTAAACCCTCATCAACCAATTACTTGATAAGATACTCTTCCTTCATTTTGTTATAAGTATACAATAAAATCATAATAAAAGAGACCACATATCACAGTTATGCTGCAAGGTTTGACTACTCCCCCCTGCAAAGTGTTGAATTTACACCTCGCACCAAAGTAAAAGGTTTAAATGGTAAACTAAATTGCACCCTACAGTTGTACACACACCAGCACAGCCTCCACATATAACTATCCTTTTTACATCAATACTGCATGCAGCCTACCTATATAAGAGTTATGTATGTATGATATATGCCCTCAATACCTCATACTTTTTGTCTTTATTACCAATTATGTATTCAATATAGTATTAATAATGTAATGTCTATGTATTTTCAGATCTTTAATTAAGATGAGTACAAAAACTATAAAAAATTCAACACTCTTATTAATTTCAAGTAGATGAAAAATTATTACAACAGGCCTAGAGATACTTGCTTGAGAGCTAAAAGCTGAGGTAGATACTCAACAGACTTTCGACTTTGAAAGTAAATGTGTTTGCAAAAATTGTTCACAAAATTGAAATTTAAAGTACCTGAGGCCGCAAAAATTCAACTTGAAGATTATTCAAGATTATTCAAGCAGTTCAAGGACAGCCTCAAGCAATGATAACAATCAAGGATTTGAAGATGGACCAATCTATGTCGACACTGAAGATGTTAATGCAAGCCTTGAAAAATTGACTGTATTATAACATCATGAAAAAGTCTAGACGCAGCAATTCAGAAGTTTGCCAAACTAGATCAATTTTTCAATATGTAATTCTTAGAAATTTCATTTTGTTTCAATAAAGGATTTTCCTTGTTTGATTGTATTAAAGAAATGTTTTATTAAAGATCAAGTTTTATTAAAGAGTTTTATTTTTAGCTCGATATCAGACGGATGACTTAGCCCAGTTTTCACCCTGTAACCACAATAAGAATATTAGTACACATTAATGTGATGGCATTTGAGGTGAATAATCCCTTTTAAGTTGACAAAGGATTGATTAGAGCCCAACAATTACATTTTGGGGGAGAAAAATCATAAAAATGGGTAATGTTTTTATTCACCTATAAAAAGCAAAAAGTATAAAACTGTATGTTACGTATGACAGAGGGTACCTGGGAGCAGTTTATTAGAAATAAAATTTCTCAATTGTGATTGGCTGTGGAGACCCAAACCCTATTTAAATTCAAAAATTACTATAACTGTTTTAAGGAACATTCTTGAATGAACTGCATTGAAGCATCATTGTAGTGCACAGTATTCTCTATCCAAAGGTTCATTATCTTGATTAGGATCAGAGTCATGAAGTTGTAAACAGGGTATTTCAACAAAACGCTGAAATTCGAATTGGAATTTTGAAAAATAGATTTTATTTTTGGAGATTTGAGTAAAATCTTGCTTGACTTGTCAATTTTTATGAAAATCTTGCGTCATTGTGGTTACAAATTTGACTTTTTTTCATTTGTCAGAGAATGCACCAAAGAGAAGATTGAAAGCTATGGACGTTAGATTGAATTAAATGGTGACACTAAACAGATTCTTTTAATAAGAATATATTAATTCTTTCTTTTTTTTTCATCTTTAAAACAATTCTTTTCCTTAATTCTCGGCCTAAACCGTCCATAGTAAAAACTTGAAACTTTCCACACACACACAAATACAACCTGAATGAGTAGGGAAAACACTTTTTTTTGTTTTTTGAAAAATTGTGTTTGACCCTGAAGCAGTTAGTCTTGTTTAATTCAAGTTTCTTACAGCCCTAGCTTTAAAGATGAGATCTGCATAATTAGTGGGTCAGAAATACATTATTAAATTATTACGTGACCTCTGTGGAACCTGCAAAATGGATAATCAAGTATGGTTCTGGAACCAATGATGCTGGTGAAATGGTGGTGTAGCTTTATCAACTTTTCTGTCCATCTTTTCAAAACAACAAGGTTACAGGAATCCCAATTTTCATGCTCCTTCTAATGCTTATTTAATAAGATTAAAGATACATTCATTCTAAAAACTGATTGTATAAGGGAATATACATAACATTTTATTTGTATATGTATTCAACCCGGTGTCATCATCTACTAAGTGGTAGTCACTGGTATAGGGTTTTGATGCCTAATTCATTGTTGGAAAAAGAAGGTTTTCTGAGATTAAAACTTCGGGTGGAGGTTACATATTATTACATTAGGGGTTTGGCTTGGTACTAGTTAACCCCATACAGAGATATTAATTGCAACTTATTGGAGTGTCTACTGCTTTATTTTCTCATGTAGTACTCCCATGATTGTGGTCCTGAATTTTACCATAATTTTTAAATAATTCAATTTTAATGTTCATGGTTCAGGAACCCAAGATCTATTTCATTGAACAATTAACAAGAAAACGCAGAGCAACATAAAGTTTTTGATATTTTGTAAATACAATGCAATTGCAAAACAAACAAAGAACTGATATATTCCTGTCATTTTTTACGGTATGAGTAAATTAATTGATTTTTTTTATAGCCAATAACTAAAAAAAAGTCCAAATTTCTTTCTAAAATAAAAATAAACAAACGTCTTTTCCTTTTAACATGTAACCTTGAGTGAATTTGGGGGTGAGAATCGAAACAAAATATCACCCTGCAATGTTTACAACAATCACTTACCGGGTTAAAGTAGTCATCCTTATATAGTCTATATGCTATTTTCTTTTGAAAAGATGTCTCTTTCCCAAAAAGAAACAGAGCCCAAATAATTTCTACATTTAATTATCACAAAACACAAGGAGCGGTTTTGATAGCGGCTGCCATGACACTATAGGGAGGCGTCATTAGATCTAACCAATAATTCCTCACTGAAGATTTAGTAAAGGTGATAGCCTGAGAGAGAGCGAGAGACATTATTAGAAACGATTGTTTGTTGATATTGGGTCTTAGAATAAAATAGCAGTGTGAAGATTGTGTTGTACATAACAGTATCAAGTCGTAATATTTCTACACGGTGTTGTAACCCCAACGCGAAAGATAGGGGTATCCCGGGTTTAAAGGTCAAATTGAAACTATCGGCTGCTCTGGCAATTCAACATATAGTTTAACGTCCTGGTCGTGAGATGAGCACTCCTCGGTTGTTTTCAACAAACTAATGATTTTTATATGATTTTCCATTTTATTTGAAGGAATTCATGCAGTGAGAAAATGAAAGTAATAGCAAAAATCTGAAAGTGTTCTCTTAGTTTTTAAAACGCACTCGTGGTTAATAAAAAAGAAAAATCAGTTGTAATTATTGTATAATTTTTTTTCATAATCATTTCGGTCTAGTATTGTATTCGTGTTGTAATTATCAATTGTAATTTATTTGCATTTTGTATCAATGATTTAAAAACAATTAATTTCATTTTATCCGTTCGTGTGGTGATTCATAATATTGTATTCACTGTTCGTGAGGCGGAGTCAGGGATGGTCAGGAAGTGTCCCCAATAAAAAGTAGAGCCACAATGTTTTGTTTTCCTTCGCAACCTGTGCGATAACAATGGTTGCGCCAAACTACCAGATCGATCGACAGTTTTTGTTTGAATTATTAGTAAATGTTTATTAGCAAAAAGAGATTCATGCGTTTCCTAAGGTTTCCTTTAGTTCGAAATTAGTGTAAACTATGCAAGTCTGGGTTTAAATTCGGTTCGTTGATTCTTTTACAGTTAGGCTACCCGCACTTCCACGTGGGTCGTGTAAATAGATTAATAACTACTCCCGTGCGGCGCTCTCCGGTGTTAGCACTTGCAGTCAAGTAAAATAACGAAGATGGCGGCAACCAGGGAGAAAGTTTTGTCCTTATATAAAACGATTCTGAGGGAATCTCAAAAGTTCCAATCTTATAACTACAGGTAAAACATTTTTGAAATTTTCAATCACATCCAGATCGAAGCAAATTGTTTGTTATCGTTATTTCTGTATCTTTATCAACTGGACATGGAGTATTTTCTAACAACGTAAAAAACATGTGTCTGTTTACTTGACGTTTTGGGAGTTGTTCAGTAGATGGTAAATAAAAATGACCTTAAAACTCGAATAATCCAACTTGTTGAATTCTATGGGTTAATCTTGTTAGCGTTATTACTTTCTTTGTATTTAAACCATTTTTACATTCGAAATGTCATTTGCAACGCTTGATTTCTACATTTTTAAATGAAATTTGAATTATTGCGTTATTCAAAATAAATCTTATGTAACGAAAGTTAAATCGGCGGAGATTCGATTTAGTTCATTTCACCGTTTTCGTGGAATTGAAATTCTTTTCGGTAATTTCATGTGATTTCAATCTGGAAGTCCTCTGTTTCGTCCGGAAATTTTTCTGTTTAAAGAAGAAATAATTTTTTGTCGGGTTTTCGAGGGGTTTTAATCTACGATGTAATGATGCTTACGTTCTGACTGGACCCTAAAAAAATCTTATGTAACAGAAGTTGAATTGGTTAAAGTGAAGAATCGTCGTTTTTGTTGAAGGAAAAATTCTCCAGTGATTTTTTTTTTTCTTTTTATCTATGATTTCAATCAATGAGTTCTTCGTTTCTTTCGGAATTTTTTTCTGTTTTAAGAAAATTGATATTTTGTTGTTTCTTAGAGGGAGGGTTCTGATTTACGGTGTATTAATGCTTACATACTGGTTGGACCCTAAAAAATCTTATGTAACAGAAGTTCCAGATCAAATATATTCAGTTCAATATAACTGTTCATGGCTCGCTAGTTTATTGTTTATAAAAGTGGATTATCCTGTTCGATGGCCTTTAAGATCTCTCTCATTTCAGCAGGGAATGTTGAGGTGGGGGACTTCTCCGGTGGGATCGTGCCAAGGTCGAATTTAAAGTGGGGACCGTCAGGCGCATGTGAAGGTAGCTCCAGGAATTATCCTGCTCCACCGGGGCTTCCTTTTTGGGGACGTCTAAGACCTACACCTCTAAGTGCAATATGAAGCTGCAAGTCGGGGTACGGTCCTCGTGGATATTAATATTTATTGTGGGCACGGATAATCCTGATGAAGGTTATGTTTACCTTTCCCTTTTGAGCTATTTTGGGGGAGAAAGTTCCTTGGCTCTTAAAAGTTGAGAAAAAAATTTCTTTCGACAGTAATTTCTTGTGTTTGGGTTACCCCAGGAATTAACCAGTTTTGAAAAAGTTATTTTTTAAGGTTTTAGACGGGGGTGTTTACAATGTAATTTTGATGATAAAGCCTCCTCAAAAACACTTGCAACAATTTATTTTTGTAAAATCCCCAAAAGGACGTCAAGGTGGCAAAAATTACGAGAAAATGTAAGTACCAAAAATAATGATTTTGATTACCCGGAAAACTCTTTGAATTCGAATTTGTGATGAGTTCATTTTACTGTTGATGGGATATCTGTGAATTTCATTTTCCTGTTTCCAGGACGTATGCTCTTCGGAGAACTAAGGATGCTTTTCGAGAACACAAATCCGAAACAGACTCCAACAAAATAGAAGACTTGCTGAATTTCGCCCAAAACCAATTAGAAATAATTAAAAGACAAGTGAGTAGCAAGTTTACCTCTGTGGATGGGTCGAAATTTTTTATGATGTTTTTCAGTATGTACATTGATTGCAGGGTATGTGTGTGCATGTACTTGGATACCATGTTGGTAAAGTGTGTGCACAAGGGAGCCGTTTATTGTTATCAGTTCAGTACAGGGTCTTTTAATAACAATAGAGTCAATATATATCCAATCAGCCAAAGCTCCTCAAGCCACCCTTGCGGACCCCCCCCCCTCCCAAAAAAAATCACATGCTCATGTATCAGATCTATGGAGAAATCCATAATATTTGGTTTGTATCTCCTAATAGTTTTGAAATTAAAAATCTCAACTTTATGCATTTTACCAAACAAACCTTTCCTTCCAACTCCTGACATTTACAGCTACTTTGACATAGCATGTACAGCTTTGAATCTTAGTGACTTGGGCTAACTTTTTTTTTACAAAATTCAGAAATGTACTAAGATCAGGTGTATATTATGCACTTTTCCTCCTATATGGCTAAGAAAATGACCAAAAATCCAATATGTTAAAAGACCACGCCCACTTTGAGAGCTTCTCACTTAAACAGTATGCTAGATAAAGCACTCATGATTTTTTCCTTCTATTTGTACCATTTTGAGTCCTATGTATGCAGTAACCATAATTATTACTGTTGGAGGAGTGTCAGAATGATAGTTTGAAATGTGCTCAATTTTCAAATGTTTCCGAAATTGCCTCTTCTTATTTCCTTATTTGACCACGTGGGCGGTTAACCACCATTTTCATATTTTCACCCTGTGTTCCTATATATCTGAAGATGATCTGACAAAGCTCTGACGGTGTTGGGGGAAACTTTCTGTACACCTTTGACCCCTTAAGTTGGGGGAAAGTTTCCTTATACCTTTGATCTATTATGAGGGATCTCCCTTCATTTTTGACTCCATGAATAGTGAAAAGGGTCTCCCTTTATTTAGAGGAAGGAAAAAGTGTCTCCCTTCTATTTTGACCCCTTAGAAGAAGGGTTTCTTTTCACTTTTGATCCTTTAAACCTCCTAGTGCTGTGTGAGGTTGATAAACCAGCTTCAATGTAGCTAAAAATGCAGCGTATGCAATACTTAGGGCCGAAAAATGTAATGCTCTTTTTGATTAGCTATCAGTCTGTATCACTGTTTCTGATTGGTTGAAGGCCTATGAATGAATTATACATCTGGCAAATAACAATCATTTGCTTAGCAAACTATTCTCAGGTGTTTTCCTTTCAATTTCTGAGAATTTCTACCTATATTCTTAGTCACTTATTTTCAGTGATAAATTATTTTTGGCAAAATTATCAGCTAAAAATTTGACAGTTTTGATAGTTTTGGTGATTCTGATGGATAATAGTCACTGCATGGAGTCAAACCATTACTGTTTGTCCTGAGTAGTATGCAAATGGGATAATGTTTGATTTTATTTGAATCAGACTGCTCTAGTTATTTATTTATTTTATTTTTTTTTTTGTAATTCAGGTGCGGTGTTTTTCACTATGTATTCGAGGGGGCCATGATGCTAAATGGGTTAAAGGAGGGGAAAGTGCCTCCCTCCGTTATTGAGTCCTTTTATACTTCAGATACCTTAAAGGGAAGAACACTTCGATATCTATATATATAAGTGACAGGTGTCATGCTAGAGAGACCATGTAAACAAATTTGGCATGTATACTCATTGGACTTGAGGAAAGGTTTCAAAGTAAAAAAAAAAAAAGGGTTCTATTTACACTGTTACTATAATGCTGAACTGTAGTCTTACTTTCAGTTTGATATACATATCAACTTATTTTATGTTTATGTATAATTCTTTATGGTGTCAGAAGTGAAAAAATTTTTAGGGGTAAAAGTGAAGGACACTTTTTTCCCCTCTCTCTAGGGGTCAGAAGTAAAAAAAACCTTTTTTTTTTTGTTTTCTAATTTATGTCTGAAAGCTTTAGTCTTTTTTTTTTTTTTAATTTTTTTTCTGTTCACCTTAATACGTTTCCAAGTAATTGTTTTTCCTCTTTTATTTTTCAGACTACAATCAGCAGTATATATGAAAAAACAAAAATAGTACTAGAATCTCAATAGATGAATTTTATTGGACTTTCCTTCAGAAATTTCCTGTTTCTTTGACTGTTCGGGGTGAGAAGACAGATCACCTTTCTCTGGTTGACGTCTGGTCATTTGGTTGCTGTCAAGATTTCCCCAGCCAGAAACTCCCAGATGGATGTCAACTGTAATTGGTAATCACTCCCAGCCTGGGTTGCCAAATTGGATTAAAAGGGGAGATAATCCTAGCTTTATCTCAAAAACTTGCTCAGCACTTTGGAATAACATCAAATTTGGAAATCTAGCGAATATGGAGTTAGTGATTTAATACAAGCTTCTGTCATTCAGTGGATATCAATAGAGCCCACTGGTATCAAACCTCTACCCCCAGATTCGCTAGATTTCCAAATTTGATATTATTCCAATACCTGTATTGGGTAAATGTTCAAGATGAAACTCAGATTATATCCCCTTGTAGCATAATCTGGCAACTCTGTTCCAAGGACTAATAAAATGACTTCTAGGACTACAGATATGTTTCGCCCTCATGGCATGGAATAATAATTGACATGACATCAGTTTCAATTTATGTGTTGAGATTCCAATGTGCATACAGACCAACATGTATAAAATACTATATTAGTCTGCATATAAGACCCTCTTTGCTTCCCTCCAAATTGTAAAGGTAAAATGTAACTTTTGAGTCCAGCCCCACATTGGCCAAAACTTGATGAGTTGACAAACTGAGTGATAAATGAAAGGAATTCAAGAAAATGCATGTTTTCTTGATATTCATGGCTGAATCGGGGGGGGGGGGGTCTTGTATGGCATCTAATACAGTATACATGTGTTTGTCTACATGCACATAAGAATCAAGATGAAGACAACAGTTCGAATGAATCTGTACAATAATAATTCCTCATTTTAGAAATGACCTTATTGACTATTTGGAAAAAATTACAGCATTCTCCATGGTCAAAAAATTACTCCCTTAAACAATTAAAATCAACTCCCTCTTTTTTCCCAGGCATCTGCACGTCAACTGGGAAACGGTCAAGGAAAACTGCTGTATTTGTTTTGCATGGCAAGTCTCTGCTGACCCTCAGAACATTCAAGCCCCACCCTGTTTCAAAATACTCACTCCTCCCAATTGAGCAAAGGCCCAACCCCTCTGAATACTAAGCACATTCAATACAGTTACTTGCTACCTTACTAGGATGTGGGTGTAGTTTTGCAATGGTCCAACCACATCAAAAATTAGAGATTCTTTGGGCAAATTTTTCTGTCAAGTGTGTACTTTCTGAATTCTATTTACAGTATTTTCTAGCATTGAGGACACTCTGACCTCAAGGATGTGTCTGATTATGATGTGGAAAATTTTCAGAAAAAAAGGATTAAAAATAGGATGAACCCCTGAAAATAAGAACCCTTTGAAGGTACATTTTGGAGACTTTTTTTCTTCAACGGGAGGAAAAAATATTTCCTTTGACGCCAGGAAATACGGTATTCTCAAACGTAGCCTTATCATTCTCAAATATTTATTGTTGATGATGCTTCGACTTACTTGTCATTTTTGGTGATTACACGATAAAAATTTATTTCAACTCTTCATATCATAAACTGCTTGATAGTACTAGTAATGGACAGTGAACTTATCTGTAAAAGTAAAAATTTGCTAAAATCATTATGACAGATGGAATGAAGAATAAATTCAAAAACTCACCTGAAGCAAAAAGGAAGGTGACTTTGATCAGAAATTATTCCTCCTGATATTAATATTTAATTTTCCAATGTGAATTTAAGAGTGGAATAAATTTGAAAAGGGTTATTCTGTTGGAGTTTTACTGCATACTTGAATTTTATTTTTAAAAATCAATGAATAAAAAGATGGAGCTTAATGAGAGCCCTATATTCATTTTTGCTGGAGCTGATTAGAAGGGCCAACTCCTTACTTTTTTTTTTTTTTTTTTTTTTATAGAAGAGATGTTTTTAACTTTCAACCACTGAAGCAAAGATGCATTCCAGCCAAGTTGAGGGTTTTCCTTGTGTCAAGGTTGTCAGAAGGGGAGATAATCCGAACTTTACCTAAGGGATTTACCCAACAATTGTATTGGAATTGCATCGAATTTGTAAATCTGGCAAGTCTGGAGGCAGATGTTCAATACCAGCCTCTAAGAGAAATCAAGTGAGTCTGTATCCAGCGATTCAATACTAGCCTCTTGAGGATTGCCCACCACAAGAGACTGGCATCCAGAATCGCTTGATTTCCAAATTTAATGATATTCCAATGCTAGTGATGGATTAATCTCGGAGAAAGCTTGGATTATCTCCAGTTCTGGCCAAATTAGGCAACCCAGCTTTGTGTCTGTAGTCCTTTAAAACTGAATTGCTCAGCTCCTCCTATGGTGGAAGGAATAGCTTTCTTTTTTTCCTTTTTATATATTTGCAAATAATAAACATGGTCACATAAAGTAATATTATGAATTTCTGAGTTCCTTGTGTTATCTTTTATTTGTTTTCATGAAATATCACAAATCATTAATTATCTTTGACTGCTATTTAGCTTCATCTTAATTTTTAGTTGTTTTTATTTTATTAGATAAAGTATAGTAAACCATTACTGATTTTTGATTTCTACCTTTCTTAATCCTAATTTTTAAGTCTTTTGCAACAAGAATAAGCTCTCAAGACTTGTGCCTGTGCCCCATTTTGCCTCTGTAAAGACTGGTTAAATGCACCAGCTGCTCTACCCTAGAACTGTGAGAACTTTGATGGCTTACAGCAATTCAAATCTAACCTTCAGATCGGAATAAAGAAAAGGTTTAAAAGTTATATTTGAACTGCAAGTTGATGGAGTTCCTGAAGCTTGGGAATGTAAGTATCATTGAGAGCTTATTCTTCATTTTCAATCTGCACTGGTAACTCAGCCCATGAGAAATTAAAATAATAGGAAAAAATGAATACAATACACTGTTTCAGCTACCTGAAGATTGCAATCAGATCAACAAAATCTTTTAGTATCCTATATAGATTGAAGTATTGAAATAGTAACTTATTTTTTTAATTTTTTTTTTTTCAAACAAATTATTTAAAATGAAATTCTCTTGTATATTTTATAGAAAAAACAAAGTGTTTTTTGTAAAAATAAACTTTATTTCACAGAACATGCTGCCCGGCTGGAATATTTTTCTTCGGAGTGTAGCGCCATGAATAGGGTTGTTTGGCTATTTGCAATGTAAGCAAAGGAAATTTGATTCGAGCAATCGGAGTCACAAGGGTCTTCTTTGGACGTTCTCGCAAGCTTTTGATATTGGCTTTCAATTTACGGGTTTCAACACTAGGTATCTGATAGTTTTTTGGTGTATGACACATTCCATTCGGGTAGCGTGTCGTTCTATTTCCTTTCAGAAGTTTAGGATCAACTTTTTTGTTTTTCCTCATCCCTTCATCTCTCTCAAGCATCCAGCCATAACCATAACTGTTTTTCCGAAGAGTATTTATTTCCAAAGCCTTGTTCAACCACAACTTCTCTGCATGTGGCCTCAAAGCTTCATCAGGTAATGTATAGCACACCTGCAAACACGATGGGGATTTCAACTCTCTTGTGACAGGTATAACTGCCTTTTTACGGGGAAACACATTACTACATGCTGGAATCACCAATTTGGTATTCTCTCGGAACACTTCCTTGCCCTCATATGTGCTTGGTTTCTTTATATTCGTCGGGGAGCGTTGGCCATTGGGCTTTTTTGGCAGCTGGGAAGTAGGCAACATGTTCTCTTTGGAGTCCTGGGGAAAATCAATAGAACGTCTTGTCCAGCAGGGTTTTTTGATAGCCTGACCCTCTACAGACATATTCAAACAAAGATAAGGTGGATTATTCACAATTGCTCTCTTATAACCCATCTCAAATTGACCAATATCACAGTTTTTGTCACATCTTCGGTCGAGTACAACTGGAAGATATAAAAAAAACAAATAGTGAAATGTAAGTTGCTCAGCTTACCATAGGGGTAGGAAGTTAAAGCACTGTTGTATCAAAAGTAAACTTATAGGAGTAGCCTGAAGCAACAATCATTAAAACTTGACCTAATCTTTTACTTACAGACACTCAAAGGTGTGTTCAGTACCACCTCATTTCACTTTCTTTTTTCTTAATGGCTGAGTTCAGCCAATATTATTTTAGCTAATGTCTTGTTTCATCCTCTACCCTTTTGTGCATCCATGCTCTCTTCACAGTCTACATGTTGTGATTCCATTTTCAGAACTTCTCTACCAATTTAAATTATGACAGAAGTGAATGGACACATTGCTTACTATAGTATAGCTTGGTAGAAGCCCCACATGAATTCCTATCTTATCTTCGTCGCCAGTATGATGGATTTACGACGCCTAAATCCAGTTATGATAAAGTCATGAAGGTTTAGTGTTGCCATGAAGTGTTCCTTTGTTTTATCTAGAATGGCCCCTGTGATAGGCGAACAAAAATCGCCCCATATCAAGGGTAGATAACTCTGGATATCCATGTTGCCATCTCTCAAGGGACGTAATTACTCCTAACTTGAGAGACGTTGTTAGTAGGCAAGATGTTGCACCACCAAATCCCATAACTTTGAGATGATGCAGATCGTACAAATACTAGACTGACTGCTAAAGAGAGTTTGCTCAATAGTGATTTGAATTTTGAGTTTTCATATATCAAGGCTTTACCTACTCAGCACAGGATATACTTGTCGCTTCAAAAATATATAATGTTCAGTTTTAGGGGATGTTCCAACCCATTACACTCAAAGGGGTAGGACCAGGTTCATTGCCTGATACCTGGGGCATCCCAAAAAGAAGTGAACGAAATTGAATAATTTCTGGAATCCCTCACATGTATGTACGAGGGTCCTCTCTTCAAATTTTTACCCCGTATCACATTCTGTCCTGTTGCATGCATGCTTTCACTGAACACACACACACACACCCAGAAACTGCACATATTGCATGTGTGTTCATAGTAACTCCCATCCAATCTTCCTGTTTTGTAAGCATGACAGGATACCAACAAGCTCTCAAAAACATTGACAACTGTTTTCATATGATAAAGATGATTTTTTTTAAATATATAAATTATCTAATGTTGAATTTTTTCAAATTGCAAAGATTCAATGTGGAATTTCCACTATTCTTGTAGGTAAATGTGCCCAACCTTTGATGGTGTCCTCTAAAACCTTTGCACATAGCCTTGATGTAACATCTGTACTGGCCTCCATACTTGGACTTGAATTGATCTCAAGCAGCCATGGACTATAGTCATCTGTTAACATGAAATCAGCTCCATACAATTCAAAAGAACCCTGACAAGACAAAAAATTTAAAATAATTATCAAATAAATAACTTTGTAATTCAAAATCCAATGAATTTAATTCAATACCTAACCATTTATCCAACAAGCTTGGGACCAGAAATGACCTGGTTATTTAGACCAATGCTTAATTTATACTTAGAATATGAAATAGACAATGAAAAATAAAGAACGTTATTTTATTTATTACATATGAATTAAGAGAAGAGTCTATTTAATCTTTATTTATCCACTTAAAATTCTTGAAATATTGATCATAAAATATACAATGAAAAGTAAATAAAACTTTATAACATAAAAATCAATCCACTGAGAAAACGTGATTTGTTAAATCGATATTAATTCACTAATCGTTATCAGTAGACAATTCAGCCACGCTATAAAACATAAAACAAAGAATGGCCAAGCAGCAAACTACTTAAAGATCTGCTAAATTCGAAACTATCCAGTTTCAAAAAATGCCTGTTTTCCAGTATTTCTATTTTCATGGAAGATGGATGAATATTTTGGTTCTGTATTACCAACAAATCATCCACATGAACAAAGCCAAACAAGGATAAATCATACTGGAAAATGCTGGGTTACCTTGTGAGTAGGAGAATAAAGATTTGAGAGAGCCTCACCTTTCGTGGCTCAACCAATTCCTGAGAGACAAACATGGCAGAAATGATGGCTTTCTTCATCCCTTTATAAATAACCTCATCCCAAATGTGTGGTAGGTTACGATTCCTGAAATTAGAAATCTCTAAATGACAAAAATTCACTCGTTTCAAGGAAGAAGATACATCCCATTGGTAATCAATTACTTTACAAAAATGATATACTTTAACTGCAGAAATGTATATGCTAGAGTAATGATGATGATATCCTAGTTATCAATGAAATCAAAAAAACAATTATGAATGTTGGAATATTCCAAAGCAAAAATTGCACCTGCTAGGTTGTGAAATGCACATTTGGTGACATACGCATCTGACAAAGCTTTGGTGTATCAAAAGACACTTGGGTTCCCCTATAATGGTCATGATGTTTCAATCCCGAAGCCATTCCGAACAAGAAGACTGGTGATGGAGCCAAGTTCATTGATGGGAATTTCTTTTATTTTGCCTTTAGTAGGGTTTTGCACTTTTGACGTCCTTTGTATTTATGTCACATGCACACGTTGAGATACAAGCCTTTTCCATATAGATTAGTATGAACAGGGCTGGCCCTAAATACTGGTAATACAAAAAGGCTCCAAGTAATTGGAGAACTTTTCAAACAAATGAAAAAAATGTGAAAATAACTCGTACAGATTAAGAACAGTCAAAATAAGAAAATTCTTTGATGAGAAGTCAGATTTTTTTTAATATAATTTTTTTAGAAATGTAAGATAGCACTATATTTGAAAAGATGCCAGGGACCCTAGCGCTGGCTTTGGGTGAGAAATGACTGGATTTTAAACTGGAAGAGACTTTCATATACTTTTCAAATTAGAAAAAAAGGTGAAGGGTTCTATCTTTTTATAAGTGTGAATTTATGTTTTCCAGCTCTCCTGGCCATACGGTTTTATCTACAGACCCCTTCTGAAAAATTTTATTTATATTTTTGTAAAAATAGTTCTTTACGATTGTGGGGCCTTATTCTGACGGGTGGATTAATAACATCTAGATTCTCCAGAATCAAAATGCTTATATATTTTTTTTTTTTTACTCCATTTCAGTGGAAAATGCCATTGATGTCATAAATATAATTTTGATATTCTGACCATATTTATTCTTTGATGGAATTTCTTAGCATGAATTAAAATTCTGAAGTTATGGTTGTTCAGTTATTGACTGATGGCGAGTATTAATGTTATAATTGTGACCTGAGATATTCTTGGAATTGATGATGAGTCCACATGTTATTGACGGGAAGTTCCTTTGCACGAGGTCCATTCTTATAATTTTTCTGAACTGCATTGTTACATAAATGAATTGACCTGCAATAAAAACCAAAATTATTATTGAAGCACCCAAGACAATAGCCAATAGGCTTAGAGATAAAAAAAAAACTTGTAAAGCAGAAAGCAGGACTAGCCCAAAGTACCAGCTATACGGGCAGTCACCTCGGGCATCCTTGTGCCTGAGAAAGTAGGACTTTCCAAACACAAATGGAAAAAAAAGGAAAATGAATTCATTAAACTGAATGAAAACTGTTAATATGGACCATTCTGGCCCAGTGGGTGAGTGCTTACCTCTGGTAGGTTGTGGGTTCAATCCCTGGCTGAGTCATACCAAAGTCTTTAAAAATGTTACTCAAAGCTTCTCTGCCAAGCACTCAGCATATAGAGTAGTAGTATGGAGGAAGCCTGGAGAGGGATAAGCTCTGTCAGGCTATCTCACCCAAGACATACCTGCGAAAACGGTTGTACCAATGACACAGTACAGGGGACAGGACCCACAAGGATAAGGACAAAAACAGTTAAAATGAGAAAATTCCCTGATGTGAAGTCAGATTTTTTTGGAATATCTGATAGTTGAATACTTTCTTTTATGATTGAATTAAAGGAAACAATTTTCATGTCTTTTCATTTCAATGTATTTATTTTTCTCACTGTAAAGCATAAATAAATAAGGTGATACTATACTTTAGAGGGCGTCAAAGTAAATTTAAGTGGCACCAATCATGGCACAATCAAAGTAATTTCGAATGACAAAAATTATGACAAATTATTGATTTAAAAACAGACTAAAACCTATAATTCTTCCAGACTCTAAGACAATCTTCATTCACTTATCAATATTATTCACAGTAATTATTTCTATTATGTGTCATGATTACTTTTTATTGTTTCCTTTTCAGCCAAGATTACTGAATTATACAATGAAAATTTCTTTATAAGCCTAAATACAATTAGAACGAGAGAGTGAGAGACCTGTCTTTATGAAATTAACAGAAGTGAATAAAACTGAGCATCATGGCCCAGTGATAGAGGGCTCAACTCCAGTTCAGAATCTTTTGAAAAATGGCACTCTGCCTAGCGCTGAGCACAGGAACTTCTCCCCATGGCAAAGGGGTTACAGCCAAAATCATGTTGGATACACCAGTTCTCATTAGATCACCAAAGTTAAGCAACATCAAGTCTGGTTAGTAGAACAAAGCCCCAACCGCTGCCAACAATACTAACAATTGCCAGTGTGTACCTAACCTCATGACACCCCTAATAAGGGTATGAGTGGAGAATAATGATACGTACTCATCGAATTTACTGAGGGTGAATTGTTGTGAGCAGAATCTGAGGTAGCTGTCTCTGTAGAAATATACGGTCAGAGGGTTCCAGTCTGTGATGAGAAACCATTGTCGAATATCGAATTTGCAGTTATAGATCAGCAATGGACGCTCTGTAGAAAAGACAAAGGGACATGTAACAAAAGACAATAGAACGGTTGCAGGTGGCAAAGCTACAGTTTTTCATCACATATACCAGTAGTCCTCAAACTCTATTTTATGGTATGTATTAAGGCATGGAACTTTATAACACTTAAGAGCATAAACTGCTTGATATTACTTCTAATAGACTATGGAACTCTTCTGTGGCTGGAACAACATTTATTAAAATTATCATGACAGAGAATGAAAAATTTACCTAAGTTGAAAGGGAAGTAACTTTGATCGGTATTAATTCTGCTTGATTAAGCTTTTAAATCTTTTTTTCATTATGTATATTCACAAATGGGAAAAGTGTGATGACAAACTTGCTGGAGCCACGAACATATGGACAGAGGCTCCAAGTCATAACTAGTAGACATTCTGAACATCAACTGTTAATAAGCAATCAGAACTGAAACTCAAAACTTCAGTAAGACTCTATGAGTTGACCTTATTACTAACCTAACATTGTTCTGCTTGTGATATACATATTATCTTATTTCTGAGAGATAATATATATGTTTGGAAATGTGTGTATTACATTTATTGTATTAGAAAAAATTAAATGAATTAGATGGAAACATTTCAGTAGACAATGAACAAAACTTTTATAAGAGCATACTTACACTCACTACACTTTTGTCCTTTCATCTGTTTCTAAAAAGGTTGAGATCTCACAAAATCTAGTGATAAAACCACTAGATTGGCAACTTTGTGGTTGAAGCAGGATAGACGTAATACTCTTACTGGGCATATCTGAGGCCCCAAATACATGTTTGCATACTTCCAAAAACTTATGTGGCACAGATATAGTTCAGATGCCCTATTGTGCTGCAGGCACACAGTTTAGGGACCAGTGGTATGTACGTAACAATAAAGATTGAGTAATACCAAAAATAATAAAAGGTTTCCAGTGCTAAGAATTAGAATCACTTCAAATATACATGTTATATTTTAAATGACAACTACTTTTAATAAGAAATCTGTGTACATGCACACACCACGGTTATTGAACGAAGTTGATCTCAAAGTTGATCACTAAATATATAAGTCAGTACTCAATGTAGTGCAGCATTGAGTTTTTGAAGTATTTTGAATCAGCAGCTCTTGATAAATCTAATGAAAATTCAGTATGAAATATCTAAATTGGCCACGCATAGAAGTAACCAGAGTTCTCCAGAGCTTTAAATGATGGACTGAAAATTATTTTACATGACTATTATGGCAGGCTGATCCAAACACCATAATGTCTGGCCTCTTCCAAACATGCACCTTTGGAGCAGGCACTACCTTTGTTAGTGTAATTGCTTTAAGATGTGTATTTATCACTTGCAAATAATATGTCTGGAAACAACTTTTTTTTTGTTTTTAGATCATGGTAACACATGGATGTTTGATAACAGTAAAAAAAAATGAAATAAAAAAAATCTCACCGATATATTTCTGAATGACATATTTTGACTCTCTTTTAGCCACTGTACTTTCAACCAGCTTCAAAATATCCTCTAATCGATCATAACAAGTTATGCCTGAAAACAAAAATTAAATTGAAAATCAAAATAAATTAAGACAAAAAGTCAAAAGTTACAAGACATATTTGGGGAGGGGTGGGTCCCTAAAATCTCTTGGTCCTATGTAGCTGCACTGTTGGCACTGTTTCAAGTATGACCCTGGCACTGACCATCTCCCTTTCCTCTGATAGATAATAAATAATGTACACAAGCTCTCTGGTCTTTGGTAGTTATTATTCAAATTATGACAATAAAATATATTGCCTCATTAGGACTGCTGTGGGGACCCACCACAAGCTGATTTATTGACCTTTATGACCTTTAAGAATAATAATGCTTTTTGATGAGGCCATGCAGGACAGGCTGGGCTCTTCAGCCTTGGTTGGCAACAAGTTGAGGAGAAGGATAACTCTGAATTCAAATTCTGAATTTGAATTCTCAATAAATTTTAATTATTTTTAATGACTAAATTACAGTTTGAATATTTCTTCACAGCAGTCATAACAAATTTAGCCTGGATGCCAAAAAAGAAATCCAATAAATAACAAAGTTATACAAATGTTTGGGCAAAGGTTCGGTTGATATCGTTTATTTGCCAGTTGGTTCCTTGTAAGCCATGATGGCTGCATGGTAACAATGCTACACATTAATTGCAGTCGTTTGATAAAAGTACAGGTTTGAGTCTTACTGACAATTATTTCTTTGAAAATGTTTCTAGAATCACAGTCCATAGATGTACATGCACACATGAATTCTTCAATCAAAAATAATTCATATTAACAGGCGTGTCAAATTTGCATTCAAGATTTTATCTATAAGTTATTCATTAAAAAATACCAGGTCACATATCAACTCAAAGAATCTACCCAGGGTGGCTTAAATTACTCTTAGATAGCAATAGACAGAAGATATCTTGATAATCATTGTTAATTTTTGATAAGTATTCTTCCATCTTGATTTCAATTGCCTTTCATCACAATTACTCAGACTATCATTCAATGGCCATTAGGAAACAGTGTAGATCAGAAATAAAGAAAGATTCAAACTTCCTCTTATCTGGTGAAGCCTATCTATGAATGACATCTCTACCGTTTTCTGGAGCCAACAGTTGCAGAAGACCAAATCTCACCATGAAAACTTATTCCTTATTTTCCCCTAGCATTCAGGGACACATATATTTGTTTTTACACTGGTAGTATTAGTAGTGGAAATATTATCTTGAATTTTTATCATATTGCTTGAAGCATTGTCAACTGTTATTTCAGATCCATGCTTTTCACGAATGACCATAGAATGATGGCCTGAGCAGAGCTGGATTTAGACCTTGGGGAGGTTTAGAGCACCTCAGGTTTGGTGGGCCCCTCATACACAGCAAATCACAAAATTTACATATCACAGTTCATTTATTGCTTGTAATTGAAACTCAGAAGTTATACATACATAGAAAGGTTAAATGTTCATTATCAAGTCAAACTATAAACTTACCTTGATATTTTTTCATGATAATATAAACAATTTCTAAATACTTGCTGTTTTACAGTAATTTGTTTCGTGTATTATCTTAAATAGGAATTAGATATTATTATGTATGGTTTTTTTTTATCAAGTCCAAGTATAAATTTGACTTGATAAGTAAATGATGCTTGCTGCACTACTTGTAGTTATGATGGTGCTCTTCAAAACAAAAAAAATGGGGACCCCTGATTTAAAAGAATGCATGTTTCATATAGAACTAAAGTATGAAGTTCAGCACCCTAATACTATAAAACTACCATTTCTATTACCAACACAAAACTGTAGTTTTGAAATCTACCTGATACAACAAGCCCTATTTCAAATAACTTTCAAACATATAAAAATAGCATAAATTGAGAACATCAAAATTATAAAGGGCGCAATTTAAATAATGTTGTCCCTCGGAAGAAGAGTAGTCCTTCCTACAGAGCTAGCAGTATTGTTTTAATTTCATAACCCATTCTCAAATTACTGTAGATCCAAATTACAAGCAGTAATTTTATTAATTTATTTAAAACAATCAAAGGCATTATGATGAAATCAATTCCAAAATGAATTCCAAACAGTAATTATCATTTTATTCCTTATCAAAGAAATTATTTTTGATTATAATATTCTCGTATTGAAAGGGGCCCGGGGTTAGAGGAGTTTGCCTCTTTTGCCCCCTTGCAAATTTGGCCTTTGGTTCAAGTAGTTGAGATGAAAGGTAACTGATCAAAAATATTTAGTAATAAGCAGAGAAAAGTAAAAATGAATAAGAAAATTTGGAGCAAATTTCATAATTTTCCAGCATGTTTCAGGTGTAATTCTTCTCATATGCCATAATGAGTCAATATAATGCAGGTATGAATACATAAGAGTTGGTATGAGTACAAACACACTATTAATGGTAGCCATTTTGTAATCATATTTTGAAGAAAAGTGGAGTTATTCTTCATCATAGGGGTTTGAAAAAACAATGAGCTAATTCCACTTAACTTTAGCAATAAAAATGGTTATTTCCAGTAAGATTGGGTAAGGTTATAACTTGTTAGAAAGATTTTATTCCAAAAAGTAAGGCAAAACAATCAAACAATCATTGCATAACGGAAAAACAATAAATGGAGTAAGGAAATATTTGGAAACCTCTTCCTCGGGATTTAGCTCCTGGCTTTACAATCCAGACGCTGTTTTTGCCGTCTAAATGAAATTGTGGACAAAGGATCTGCAGATGCTTAAGGCTTGCCTCACACTGGTTCACTAATGTTGCAGGTAAATCAATAATTCCCGAATTATTGCTTAAAAGAAAGAAAGAGAGAAAAAAAAGAGTCCATTTTATGAGAGAGAATTTCTTGGGATCTTTTGTGATTATTTTTCAATGGTTCAAGCATATCATTCTTATTTTTGCAATAATAGAAAACTCTCACTTACAAAGAATCCAATAAAATACTACACATAGTATTTTAGGAGTTGAAGTTCCTATAATTACTATTTAGCAGCACTAGTTGAATCTATGGAACTCCTTTGGTAACATCTTTGCAATCATACACTATTTGGTTTATATAAATAATCAGCAATAAAAAAATCTCCTTTACACTTCAAATAATGGATATCCACTTATGAATTTATACATACGAGATCTGTCTAGAAAGTTTTCAGCCATTTTGAACATCTCAAGAACTGGTTACACAGCCTTTATATAACTTGACAACCAATCAGAGGGATTTTACTGCACATGCGTGAACGGACACTTTTCCATCGGGATTACTCAGTCAACTATGAGATGCCATTGACTTAGCTTGTGTGCTGCCTGACAGTTGCATTCACAATGACTGAGCTTACGCATTTTTCACATCTTGTCTGGGATTTTTTTGGCAAAATATTGCATCACCCAGGTCTGTCAGTTCCCTTATAGTCTAGATTTGGCTTCCTGTGACTTATGACTTTTCTCAAAAAGATTCACATTGTGGACAAGGTTAAGGAGAACACGATGAAGCAGCTGATGCAATCCTGAAAGGGGACTTTGCAAACAGTTTTGAAAAGTGAAAGGGATTCTGGAGAAAGTATGTGATTAAGGTGGCATTGCCATAGGTGGGCTATTTTTTGGTTATTATTAAATGGCTGGATACTTACAGCACATGGCATGGTATCTACATACTAACAAGGCTTAACAACGCTTGACTATGGTGATTTTGTATTCAACATGATTTGCACTATAAGCCCTTAGCCTCACAAGGAGGTTCCTCAATCCTAGCCCCTGTGCTGAGTGCTTAGCAGAGAGGCATTGAGTATGATTTTTAAAGTCTTTGGTAGAAAAATCCACTTACTGTACTAGTAGGTAATAA
Source organism: Thysanoteuthis rhombus (assembly GCA_963457665.1). NCBI lineage: Eukaryota > Metazoa > Mollusca > Cephalopoda > Oegopsida > Thysanoteuthidae > Thysanoteuthis > Thysanoteuthis major. Next base: position 21,074,805 of record OY735225.1, on the reverse strand, counting down.
TATTCTCGTAATCTCTCCCATTGTGAATCAGTCATGTTCTCCAGCTGAAAAAAAATATATGAAAATATTGCAACTCAAAAATCTGCAAATATCTATCAAAAACAGAAATGAAATGTGCCATCTACCGTAAAATCAAAATTTGAAGTTATGTAAAAAAAAAATTCCATCAAAAAATAAATATGGCCAGAATAAATTCTGTTTACAACATCACTGGCATTTTCCACAGGAAAATAATCAAGATAGAGTAAAAAAAAAATCTGCAGAATCTAGATGTTATTAATAAACCCTTCTGGACAAACCAAGAAAAAAGGAAAAAAAAGCTTTTCTTCAAAAAATGAAAAATCTTTTTGTGTGGAGTAATGATGCCAATTTTCAAGTCTGTAGACAAAACGGTATGCCCAAGAGCACTAGGACACCAGAAACAAACACACAAACTCAAGCCTATACAGAAGAGGATAGAACCCTTCGCCACTTTTGGTGGTTAGGGTTGTTCAATATGAATACCTTTCACTTGGTTCTAAGTGAAATTTGGATATATTCTGTACAAGTAATACCATTTACATAATTATGAATGAAACCTCAATATATTTTATATGAATGAAGCATTGTGATGATGTGTTTTTTTTATCATGCGGCATATTTTTCAGACAATTGTTTTCACTTTAATTGCTATTAAGACAGTGCTTTGGCAGATACATTTTCAAACTTCTTCAGATACAAGTGGTATCTGGTTTTCAGAATTTGTTTAGTAATAAGCAAATTCCCCAGGAAGCACCTCTGTTTCCGCTATTGTCAGGAGAAATAATCGTACATGGATCCACCCAAAAATTTAATCACTTCTTCTATTGCCTATTACCAACTCTTCCAGGAAATTTCATTGAAAGTCATTGAAATGACTTGGACATATCGTGTGGGGAGACATGAACTTTTATATAATATTAGATGGTGTGGATATATAACTATGATGTGGGGGAGTAACTGTGCAGGGATCCACCCAAAAATTCATTCACTTCTTCTGTAGTCTATTGACCATCCTTCCATACAATTGAAATTCATTGAGAACTTTTGGAGATAATTGGTAGAGAGTCATGAGCATTCACATAAGTGTATGGTAATTTATTGAAAAAAAAAAAACAGAAAAATATCTCTCAATTAGAAGGAAATTCCTGGATCCACCCCAAAATTTAACTGGATCTTTCTTACCCCATTGCTCAGCCTTTCATGAAATTTCATTGAAATTCATTGTGTACTTTTTGAGATATCAAGTGGACAGACAAACAAATGGAAAGATGAATATGACCAAATATATATGATTTTCGAACTTCATTGGCAGAGATAAAAGATAATGAATAACAGCAAAGATGAAGGCCATAGTCCAAATATATGCAATAGGGTTGAAAAAATAATTCATTCAATCATTTTATTATTATCAATTTTACAACAAGTATTTCTTTCATCTTAATTTCAGTAGCTCTTTATCGCAATTACTAAGATCATCATTCTACAGGTGTTGATAAGCAACACGAATTGGAAATAAAGAATAAGCCTGTCTTAACACCACAGCTGCTTTACAAAATGGACTGTTGTTGGTCAATACTTACTTTACCTGACCATCTAATAGGTTGTTTTGTTTTTAATGCTCATGCAATAATAGTATTAGTAGCAATATTATTATTTTTTCTAATCTGCATCGTTTATAAATTGCCGTAGAATGACAGTTTGAGAGATGGAAGAAATACAAGTCAAAGAATTGATAATACTTGACAATGCATCATCTAGAAAATGAATAAAAATCCATTGTTTTGGTTTCTTTGGCATTTTCAGTTGTATGTTCTAACGAATATAAATCTTCAATGAATAGAATTTTAAAAAAATGGAACTCTTCTGTGGACTGAAAAGAATAAAAGGTAAAAATTCACCTAATAGTATAAGGGGGATAATATGAATCAGGAGTTACTTCCCTTATTAATTAGATTTAAAAGATAAAAAATTAAAAAGTTAAGTAAATAAATAAATAGATAAAATAAATAAAATGAATATAGATAAATCAAAAAATAATGAATTTAAGAATTCATTCTTTCTTCTCTACTAGACAGGAAACTGTTAGAATGGAGGAGAGCCAAATTCTGGTAGCTTCTTTTTTTTTTTTTTTGTAACATAGAGTTAACCAATAGATGACATTCTCAATGAAGTCAGTATAAGAAGTAGAGGGACATCTTAAAATCCAACTGAAATCTCCAAGCACGTCACATTCCCATTAATACTTGGGAAAAGTTAGCACTAAATTGTTGAAAAAAAGCTGTGAAAAGATCTGCCATACTGGTATAAGTTGCTTTGACCAGCACTGCTTAATGAGTGCTGAAGAGCCGTCTACACCAACTATTGTTGCAGCCACATATGTACAGGGTTAGATACACAAAGGTAATTGTTAGTAAGACCCTCTTCCAGCTACTTATTACAACTGGTATTCTCCAATGGTCACCTATCTTGGTATTAATTTTGATGATCTTATGAGAACCAGTATATCCAACGTGATTTAGCCATAACCCCTTAGCCTTCGGGGAGAGGTTCCTTGGGCTAAGTGCTTCGCAGAGAGATATTGAGTGCCAATTTTAAAGTTTGCTGTATGATTTGGTGATGGATTGAACTATGGCCAACTGAACCAGAGGCATGCACTCTATCTCTGAGCTGCAGTGATTGGTCAAAATATTATAAGGGGAGGAAGAATTAATCTAACTCAGTTGCTATCCTTACTTCTTGTTCGTTCATGTCAACATCCATGTTTTCTTTACTGTTGATGAACAATTCACATTGTCTGAGAGCTTGCTGTACGGCCAACACTGGGACTGGTGTTGACTTCTTTGGGGAGTTTCCTGGATTGGAGAAAAGAAGAAGGTGGAAATGATGGGATAAATACAGGCATAGGGGATGTATATGCAAAAGTATGTATGTATGTGTAAATATATATATATATATATAAATATATATATATATGTATAATTATAAATTGCATTATATTGTATAGAAACTTACTTGGAATGATCTCCCATTATTACACAGTTAATGTATCACTCACCCTAGACAACGTAAATAGGATAAACAACTTAGGAAAATGGGGCTGCTGTTTATTCTAGTTGTCTAGGGCGAGTGATACTTTAGCCGTGTAATGATGGGAGATCATTTCAAATAAGTTTCTATATGATATAATGCAATTTATAATCATTCTGTTGAATCATATATATCCATTTCTCAACATAAATATATATTTATGTTCATGTGTGTGTTTATATATAAGCATTTGCGCATATAATAGTTGTATTACAGTTTTGTTTATTTGTTTATAGGTTTTAATTAATACAGTCTTATGAAGGAACACAATACCATATCTTATAAAAAATAACATTTATGAAAGAAATTTGTGTTGAAGAAATACTTCAATTAGTAGTTTTTTCTTATTCACAAATTAAATCAACTGTATTAATCAAAGGCTTACTGTATTTGCTTAAAAGATTTATCATATCCCAGATCTTAAATGAATTGCCTCCATTCTGTCTCTACAGACAATGGAACGTCTCTTCAAGGGTGCATACCTGGGCAAAGTATATGTAGATCCTGGATGCTCAATCATCAGGATCCCCCCTCTCGGCCTTTACTGATGCAGTCCAAAGGAAAGCAGGGACTGATATGTCTTGCATCAGCTTGGCTGCAGGAGCTGCCAGAAAGATGTCAAATTAGGCCTCAAACTGCCTTAAGGGAGCTCCACTTTCTGGTTTGGAATCAGAGTTGTTCTTCTCCTAGACTGGTTACCTTCCCAAGGCTAGAGAACCCAATCTGTCCTACTATTTTACCCATATTTAGGGTGAGAAGAGATGGGTTTATGCCTTCCCAAGGTCATTAGTGCAAAGTGAACACAAAGAGTCCTGACCATTGTTTCAACTCAGGTAGCTGTATCTATTGTCCGAGCCGTTACTGACTACGCCAATCGTACCTCCCAGATCTTGATATATACACACACACACACACACACATATATATATATATATATATATATATATATATATATATATATATATATATATATGTATATATATATATATATATATATATATATATATATGTATATATATATATATATATATAAATGTATATATATATATGTATATATATATATATATATATATATGTATATATATATATATATATATATATATGTATATATATATATATATATATATATGTATATATATATATATATATATATATATATATATATATATGTATATATATATATATATATATATATATATATATATATATATATATATATATATATATATATGTATATATATATATACATATATATATACACACACATCTAAATACATATACATATAAAGGTATACTTTAGTTAGTGTGCTAAATTTGTTCCAAAATTTTCTGGAATGTTCAAGGTCTTCTCATAATTTAATGTGTTTTTCTTTCTGCTTGTACCTACATACTTATTTTAAAAAAAGTTGTACAGCAACACCATAACCTTATTAAATCGAAACCCGTACTCAAGCACATATACACCACACAAATATATGTACACCCATGTGAACATATATATATATAATATAATATATATATGATATAATATATATATATATATATATATATATATATATATATATATATATATATATATATATACATGTATATATATACATATCACGCTCATGTATACACCTATATGATGCTAGAATTTGTTTGTTTTCCATATCAGACCATTCAACTCTGTATTTTTGAGGTTATGTTCAAAGATAGATCTTAAGCAAAGCATCTCCAACTTACTCCCATCATTTGTCATTTCCATGATTTCTGGATTGGTTTTTGTAGATATATAATCATTCTGATTTTCATGGTGACTCATCGTTGACCAAGTTGTCCAGTTATCGACAACAATTTTCAAAATATTCATACAAGCAGTAAAGTTGAAATCATCTGTTGAGGGGAAAAAAGCAACAATTTGAAAGTGAATCTGATTCTAGAAGAATTCCTCAATAACCTAAAACAATTGCAAGTACTTTGAGAAAAATTTTCAAAAGAATCCTAAAAACAGAAATTACACTATCAGAGGAATAACTGAAGGGGCCTGAGGGCTTGGCTAGTTAAGGGGCATCCTCTAACATTTATTGAGATTTGTTATGGTATAATGCTTGTAGAAATGCAGTAGGTGAACTACTATTTAAAAAGTTTTTGGGTACCTCCCTCAATCAGGGGCTGGGGGAGGATTGAAAATCATCTCCCTCCCCCCCAGCCATGCCTGTGCGCACCATTGTATTAGGAGTAATTATCTCTCTGATTAATCATTTTTAGTGAAATACATTACAAATAATTTGATATAAAATTCATAGAAAACTGCTGCAATTATTTCTTATTTTCATTATTTTTTTAAACCCATTTTGATCAGGTATTCTTGGAAGGGCCTATGAGGGGTGTGTGCAGAGGGTACATTGTAACCTGGCTGAGGGGCCCAAAAGGGACTCAGGAGTGAAAAAACTAGAATGATTAACGGAGAAGGGAAAGGAAGCCTGAAAGAAACTTTGTACATCTAGATAAATTCTTCTCAAAGGCCTTGTATTCTGGTTTTAAATTCTTTACTACAAATTTCATAAATATTAAAGTGCAGAAATGCATTAGCAATCATGAGAAATGTATTTGTTTTCACTTACAGCAGAAACTTATTTGTAATCATTAACTGCATAAGTAATCATTTACTATATAAATGAATTTGTAATCCTTTAACATAGATTTACATTAGAAACTATTTTCTATAAAAATGCATTAAAAACCTTTTACTATAGAAAGGCATGAGAAATATTTTACTATAGAGATGCATTATGAATCATTTGCTACAGAAATGCATTAGCAATTATTTTCCAGAGAAACACATTAGACATCATTTGGTATAGAAATGTTTTGGAAATCATTTGCTATAGAAATGCATTATAAATCATTCATTATTGAATTCATTATAAATCATTCACTCTAGAAATGCATAATAAATCTTTAGCTGCAGAAGTACATTTGTAATCTTTTTAACATGGAATTACATGAGAAACTATTTACTACAGAGACACATTGAAATATTTTTACTACAGAAATACAATAGCAATCCTTTCCTTTGGAAATGCATTAGAAATCTTTTACTATAGGGATGTGATAGAAATCATTTGCAAGAGAAATGCATAAGTGATTATCTTCTATAGAAACACATTAAAAATCATTTGGTATAGAAATACCCTAGTAATCAATTGCTTCAAAAATAATTTAGAAATCATCTGCTGAAGAAATGCATTATTAATTTTTTTGTACAGAAATGCATCAGAGATCATTTATTACAAAAAAGTCATTAGTGAGTATTCTCAATAGAAATGTAATAAAAAGTTTTTAATGACTAATCCTTTACTCAAAATTTTTTAAAAAATTGATAGCCATGGGTCTGGGATGTAGAAATAGTTAACCTTGTGACTGCTGAAACTTAATTGAACTAACTGACATCCAATTTTAACTTTATTTTTTTAAAATGGAACTACCTTCAAATTTTGTATGCACACACATTCTAGTCTTCAACTTGTAAGTTCCCTTCTGGACAAAGGTCTCTCCAAGTTCCTTCCATGACGACAGCAATTGCACAAACCTCTGTCATATCTTACTGGCATATCTTTCTATTTCAAACTTACATCTTGTATCTGGTCTCTTCCTACTGTGTTTACTGTTGGATAAGCACCAATCAGTTTACGTTTTTTCCTATCTGTTGTCCTTCGTTCTTGCTAAATGTTTAGCCTATTTCCATTTTTGTTATTTAATTATTTGTGTATCTTTTACTTTGGTCTTCTCTTGGATCCATGTTCCTGAGGTTATTCCCAGCATTGCTCTTGCCATTGCTCTCTCTGCAATCTACACTTTGTTTTCAAGTGATTTTGTTAGTTTCCAAGTTTCTATTTATACCAAATGCTTTCCAAACAATGAAACTTATTGTAAAAAAGAAAAAAGAAAAATGAATGAATAAATCAAGATCTAAAAATGCTCATTCTTACTTTGGCTCAGACTTTTGTTCTAATCTTTTCATCCCCATCCTTGATGATGATACAACATTTCAGCCGATTCATTCAACGGCCTTCTTCAGATGTAAAACAATATCAAATTTTACACCTGAAGAAAGCAGTAGAATGAATTGTCCAGAATGTCGTATCAACATCAAAGATTGGAACAAAAGATAAGATTGTTTGAACAAAAGTTGGTATGTTAACGACCCTCTTTAAAGTTATAGAAAATAAAAATGCTCACCTATGAATTCAACCTTTTCTTCCTCGTGGCTTAGTCGATAACACCGAGGAAAAAATGTGTTTGGATCTGTTTCAGCAAACCATTGCAAGTTCCTTAAATTGACACACAGGCCCACCTGTTGAGCGACAAGGAGAAGAATAAAAAGGTGAAACATTCATTTTTCTAGGGTTGATACATGTATTGCAGATGGGGATACAATACAACCTACAGGCTCTTTGTCCTCTTCTTGACCTTCACAGATTGCCAAATATGACAATCCATGAGATCTGTTCATTCAGGGCTGTATTTAAGGCAGTGAAGACAGAGAACTTGACTGCCTATACAAAAGAACTGGAAACATGACTTATCTGATGAGTTGACACAGCACCAGTCTTATCCATGGTTCAATGGCAATGTTCTCTGGCCTTGGTAAGGCACATCAACCAATGCCATGGTGTCAATAATGGTACCTTTGTTGGTCGATAACTATGGAACCCCATGAGATACAGTGTATGCCATACAGTGCATTGACTGATGAGTTGAGCAGTAGTAGCAGCATTGAATTGTGATGCGATTTGATTCAGTATTCCTCTTTGTTGGATTGTTACCATACTTCATGATTAATTTTGACAAGCTCTTTACATTCATCCTAACTTTCAGATGCTTTTTATCATAACTTTGAATCAGACCGCAATATCTGCGGCAACAATTAGACAGCTCAATCGGAAAATGAAGAGCAAGCCCACAGTAAGGATCAAACTCAACCCCATTAGCCGGAGGAGCTCCTGTAAACGCCCAGCTGCTTCAAACCATTCAGCCACCTTAAACCTAACTCCATACATCCCATATTCCAAGTTTGTGTAAAGAATTAAATTTGGAAAAAAATCTAAAATATTGTTGTTGGTCACCAAGGGTTTTGTTCTTGCATCTCTTATGGGTGCCTGTCGTTATCATGGGCCACAAATGTCTGTCCAGAATTCACATATTCCTGGTATGTCTTTGTCAATGTTGCCCGTGAAAAACCTAGAGCAACTGCCACTTCAGATACATAATGTCCTCATTGCAAAGAAAAAAAAATGCAAAATCATTCTGTGATCAAATAGTGTTTAATCCTATATGCATCCCATGGCTACATTGTCACAGCTACACTACCTCTTCATCTATTATATCACTCATGTGTCATTTGGTTGAGTCCATTCCTACAAGTTGGGAGGACAAAGTTATCCAGTATACTGCTGACTCTAATTTTTTTGCACTTAAAAATATCAATATCTATACATACACACCGGAATTATAGTATCATGCCCAGTCACAACTTTGGAAGAAAAACTGCAGGTCATTCTGAACTTGTTCTCTCAAATCATGGTCTGCCTTGGAAAATTGTTTTTTTTTATCCTCTCTGAGCAAAGAAGGCATGAATCTTGCAGAAACGTGTTCCAGTTCTTTTTTTTTAACATTTCCCGGCATGAGCACCAAGACAAACCAGTCACTTCAGATATCTTATTCATGGTCCAATGACAAACATTTACAAGTCATCGCAAAAACTGCCAAACATGCTTGCAAACACCAGAAAAAAAAAAAAGCCACAGGAAATAAATCAGTCAGTCTGGAACCACTCCACATGGCAGCGTGGTTCAGAATAGTGTTGACTTGTGACATCTAGTGGTGCAATGTATAACTACATCCAGTTTGCACATTGCAAACAAATTTTTTTTTCTTCTGGTACCCCCACCCCACCTATCCCCAAATAAACATGCACAAAACTGAAATCATGAAAATCAATTAAATCTTACCTTTGTTGTAAAAACTGCTGACCGAGCAAAATGATTGACGATTTGGTATTTATGGAGAGTACGGTAATCTATTATATCTCTTCTTAGGACCCAGTAAAGTGCAGGTGGAAGGTTGCGCACCATACGTGACTGACAACAGACAAAAAAAAAGATAAAAGTAAATTTTCCTAATTTGAATGAAGTGGACACAAGTGCTGAAAGATGTTATATTCCTTTCTGTATGATATGAAAAAGTTAGTACAATATCTCAGCAAAAATAGTTGGGAAGTTGTGCTATACTTGAATGTAAGCAGAAAATTTTTTTATATATTATTCATTCAGTGAATCAAAGTAGATAGAAAAAATTGACTTGGAATTTTCTCCTTCAGAGCTTAGGTATAGGCACAGGGGCTAAGAATTGAAAGTACTGATATGAGTCACGAAAGTAGACTTGTGATCACATAACATCAATGCCCACAATAACATATTTAGAAACAGAGACAAATAAATTTGATGTGCTTCGGCACAGCTGTTTGGACGTTGGCGTTTGGCAATGCTGTTTGGGTACCAAAACTGTTTTGACTCAAGCCAATTTGGCAACAGGCGTTTTTAGCTAAGAGCATTTTAACCCTAACCCTAACTCTTACCCATAATTAAGAAATGAACTAAGTAAAGCTACATTACAGTTTTTTAAATGATCAACTGATTTGATATTTTTATTTTTCAATAAAGTTACATTACAGTTTTAAAGCTTTTCAAAGTTTCACCTTTGAATGATGATGAATCAATCAAGATTATTTTCATAGTACCAAAAAGTTTGGTGCCAAATCAGCTGGTGGCTAAACATCCATGCCAAAAATGCCAACAACAAAACAGCTATGCCTAATTGTCCTATTCCAAACCAAATAAATGGACTTACCATAATACCATAGAGACCACCCTCCTCTTCCCATGGTTTAACCTTGGGAACATCAACTGAAAAACAGAAAAAAGGTTTCATTAATTTGGGAAGATGTTGATTTTTGGTTGAAAGTGTAATGAAGTGACCCAAATGAGGAGGTAAATAAGTTGAAGCAGGGAAGAACAGATGGATAGAGCAACAAAAAGAAAATTAACATCTGATCGATTAAGCAATATTAAAATAATCAAATAAATGAATATTGTGATTGTATAACTGAAAATTATACCCCAAATAAAATGAAAATTGTGGAATGAAAAATTTTAAAAAAGTAGAAACAAATGATATAGTTTAGTTTGAGTTGTCACTTCCATTTACTTTTGTTTGATTCAAATAGTATTGGTGCGTTAAACTCATTTAAAACAAAAAACTGTATCATGAAAGAGGATCTAGTTTCAGACCATTATGACCTACATGAATATCATGGTTCCTGAAATCTGCTTGCTTACCTTCAGTATCGATTCCAACATCATCGCCATCATCATCATCATCATCACTATTAGACACATCAGATTGTTTTTTGGGTACATGCTTCTTTGCAGTGTCTGTTACTCGGAAGAAATTCTCAACCCAACCACGTTTTCTAAGACAATTTCTAACTGTGGCGTAACCACCTTGAATAGTAAAAATCTTATTCATCTGCAAGAGGAAAGAAACTAGCCGTTAGTACCCAAACATATTTCTAAAATCTATAAATGTTGTTGCTGTTAAGTTAACTTTAAATGACTGGGAATAACACATTAAAACAACGATTTGTTCACAAAAAGTGTGCCGTCACTAAGCTTCTAGGCCTGGCTCAAGATACCGGCAGCACAAGCAATTGCCCAGATTGCCAGGCACTAAGGGGTGCCTGTTATATGTCTGTGATAGTAGGACCTTCCAAATACAAATGGAAAAATGAGGAAATGAATAAATCCGAGTGATGATCTGAAGCTCTGATGTCTCAGAACTGTTCTCTTATTTTAATCAACTTTCTAATCCTATATATTTATTTTCCTCACAGTAAAACATGAATGGAAAAAAAAAGATAGAACTAGATTTTAAAGAGAAACAAAGCTAAGGAACCCCAAGGTTGGCCCTGTGTTCCTAAGGTTATAATTTTAGATATTGTTAAGAGGCAGCATGATTTCAGGGAATGTCATGTTGATGACGATGTTCATATATAATGGAGCTGAGTGATATATAGTTTGTCCGGATAGTGTAATAGTTAGCATATACAAGATCCCAGGTTTGATTCCCAGTATGAGTGAAGAGTGTGGAAAATTCTTCATTAGAACAAATTTCCCTGTGCACTCAGCAGCTAATTGAGTACACTTTGAGCTGTGTGATTAAGGTGGAGTAATCCCTTTGGTGGACTTGCAACCTGCTAAAGGGATGATCATGAAAACTTGAATAAGTTCCCAGTCTCGACCAGACTTGAAACTTGCAAGGATCACTAAGCTGATGCATGCAAAAGAAACTGGAGGTTTGGCACTGGCTGTTTATACTCCAATGGAAGTAGTCTCTTAAGAGACAGACTCTTTACTTTAAGTGATATATATGAGGTGCTACCCCAAGGTTTGAGGAATTTGAACACATATATGATGAAGCCGAGTGATGTTGTTTGCATAGTGTAATGGTTAATATATACAAGTATGTATGTACCAAATGTAGTATTGTCTTTTGTTACAACCCTTTGTGAATGGTATCCTTTGAGAGATCACTGTATATATGCATGGAGACCACTTCAAAGACTAAAATGAACCAGTTGAAACATGAAAGGCTCCCAAATTCATAGAATAATAATAACTCATTTAAATTTTCAGACAAAAGTTTCTTCCTTCAGGAAATTTATTTTAACTATGTAAGTTGCTACTTTTTAGAAAATCCTACCAAGTGCCAGCCAAAATGAATGCCCTTATTGGAACAATAAAGGCATCATATTGCTGGGATCTACAGACATTTATTCTCCTATTGTTAGGAAACAACAATCTGGTGAAAATCTGAAGGGGAAAAAAGAGCAAAAAATTAAAAGAAAAGAAAACCATTAAAGACCTTGATTGCTTTTTCAGTAACTTCTCTTGCCATGCGTAGACGGTCACAATTGAACTCAGGAAACAATTTTGTTATAGACTTCAAACTAACAATATTTGATGTGGTACTGCTCTTGCTTCTCTGTAACTGTTGAGCTTTTATTCCTGCTTGAATGAAGAGAAAAAAAATCAAATCATTAGAAATTTTCATTCTGATATTCAAGTGATTCAAACTTCTTCATTTGTATTCAAATAAATTTTCTCTGCAAACTCAAAACTGCATTGAAGCTTGGGTATTTGTTGCATGAGATTAACTTTGTCGCAGAGATTCATTACCAGAGCACTCAGTAAGGATCAAACTCACTCCTAATAGCTTGCAAGAGCAATGCTTTAATCATGGTACATCCAAATGTGCTCCTGGTTATTTATTGAACTTGACTTACTCTGACATAAGGCAGCATTTCTAGAGTACTCAATGGCTTTTGATAGCATTGCCTTCACAATAAGACTTCCAAGGTATTGATTTCTATCTTCTTTCCAGCCATTTTCATAGATGTAAAAAGCAGGGTGGGCAGGGAAGGCATCTGCCCCCTCAAATTTGGGCAAAACAGTGGGGAAAATTTTTGATATTTTTGCTGATAAGAAAGGCAGAAAACAATATTTCTTTAAATTTGCATGTTGTGTAATTTGTACTACCTTCGTACTGTCGATTGATAAAAAGATTTTTTATTTGAAATTAGTTCTTGCATGTGTAACACTTGAGGCGAATCAAGCCCTCTGACCACCTCTTAACCAAGGAGTTCCCATAAACCAATGTTATTTTTCAACTGTATTAGACATCCTTTTTTTCTCATGCACAATCAACATTCAGCATCTTCAATTTCCCTTTCCGTTGTTATTGCTATGTGTTTTAACCAATGTTTTAAACATTTCATATTAAACCTTTTCCCTCTTTGCCTTGATCCGATTTCTGCCAGTTTTGCTATGAGGTAATATTTTGGGGGGAAATCATCTTGAGTCATATGCAAGAATTATCATTGTCACATATCTTTTGAATTTTTTCGCTTCTAATAGAAAATTTTCTTGTATGCAGGTATGTAAAATACCTCAGAGACCTGGACATTGCTGTCTTGCACAGTTTTGGGTTACCCTTGAGCAAGATGCAGTGAGCCTCCCTCTGACATCTCAATGCAAAGGTGATAGGGCAGGGGACCCTATCACCTGGTCGATTGGTCAGTACTACTTTCTAGAGTTGCACTACAAGAATGTCCTCGATTCACCCTTCTTTGGCTGAATACCAAAACTGGTAGCCAAGTCCTCCTCAGATGCAGTGGTCAGGTGCAAAAATGACCCCCCAGAGCCTCTGGACTGGGCCAGCTGATGTGGCTGGATACCTGTGCTCTGTCAGCTTTGGCGGAGGGTTAAGCTTGGGGCTACTAACAAGAAGAACAGAGAATTTTGCAAATAAGAATAAGCATTAATCCATTAAACTTTCCTTGGCCAAAAGGTGTGTGTTCAAAATGCAACTAAACTTGTGTTCATTGCAAAAGCATAGATGTGTGGAATGTACTTATAGTACGGTATGCTTATGAATCATGTATAGCCTACCACACTCCTTCTCTCTTTCTCTCTCTCTCTCTCTCTCTCTCTCTCTCTCTCTCTCTCTCATCAAACCTATTGTTGTTTTCCAACCATATCAAGGCTACTATTCATTTATTTATTTATTTAATGTTTAACAAATGAATTATTGATGACAATGATCACAATAAGATTATTAGATACATTCATAATCCAAATCTTAATTATTTCATTGTAACCAATATTTTTTTCACTCACTCTTTATTGATTCATTTATATATTGTGAACCTGTGACCCAATCAGCAGAAATTTGAGGCCCATAGTATGACTAACCTTTATTGTTTTCATTTGTAGTTTGGTCATCGTCTTTCTCCTCATGTATAGCAGACTCAGTCGCATCCCCACTGTCCATTGACAGCTCATTTTGTTTCAGGGATCCACGTCGAGACTGACTGTTGGTAGGTGTTGCTGAAAAGAGTACAAAGTTTGTTGAGAGATATAATACATGATTATGAACTGATAATCCAGAGAATCCAAACCTGCTTGGGCAAAGCACAATTGAATAAATTTTTTTTTTCAAATCTCATCTATTCAATACAACTTTATCCACATCAAAACATTGGACAACCTAAGATCAAAAACTTTCATATACGGGGGCTGATCCAGAAATTTCAAAGGTGTGAAGGTGTATCGTCACTTGATAAAAAGACTATTGGAATATAGTACTTGAGTTTTTAATCTGTGTAAAATTTTGGGCAAATGAAGCTCTCTGTCCTACTTGAACAAAGAGTTTCTATATGCCTATGATTAGGGTTCAACCGATATTTGAAAATAGTTCTATTAGATTTGAAGTACTAAGAGCCATAAATAGATTAGAATAGAACCTGAAAAATTTTCACAGGAAACATCAAATACATAAAATGGTAATGAAGTGCATCAACTTACAGTCAGCTAATGACATGTACAGGGCATCCCTAAAGTAACCATCCATTTTGGTGAAATTATCATCAGCATCATCAGTCTTTTAATGTCCGCCGTTGGACATAGACCTTCCCTAGGATTTGCCACACTTCTCTATCGTGGAAGTTGTGGAGCCAGTACTTTCTGAATTTGTCTAGCTCGTCTCTCTATCTAATACTCTGCCAGGCTCAGTTGTGCATGTGATCTGTGGGAATCCATATCGTGAGTTATGAAGTCCATCGGTTGAAGAAGAAATCAAGCAAAGAATCACTCTACGATGGCAAGCCTTTGGCAGAGCAAGCTCAACTTTCAAAAACAAGATGATCCCATTAATCCTAAAAAGAAAGGTGTACAACCAATGCATCCTCCCAATAGTCACTTATGGAGCTGAAACATGGAACAAGAACTGCAAATTGAAAACCATGCAATGTGCACATGAAAGAATCATGTTCAGCCTCCCTCAGATGGAGAGACCACAAGACAGACATTCTACCCCTGCCATCTACAGAACTGGACAGTCAGTAGGAACAAATTAGGCGATATATCTACTTATGCATAATTCCCCATCTACCAAAGTTCATTCCAGAGTAATATGTATATGTGAGTGTGTGTGTGTGTCTTAAGGTTATTTTTTTACATTAGAAAACATCAAACAAAACTGTCAACATAAGTTTTTACAGTTTTCAAGTAATTCTGGTTATCTATCAATCTATCTATGTGTGTCACGCATACTGCAACTACAGGGCTGAAAATTTGAACATTTACTCCTTATAATGACTAGAAAAAACAGACTTTTTTATTCTGAAAATTCCCCCCCCTCAACAAGTTTTTCAAGGAGGACTCAATTTACAATGTAAGTTTATCTTAAATTGGTTTCTTAGTTTGTGTCCAGCAGTGTTTAGACTCATTTTTTTTAATTCAGACTCTTTTCCAAGAAAAGCTGAGAGAAGTAACTTATTCATTGATCACTTCTTTTTCCAATTTTTTCAATTGATCGCCCCCAACATGGTATGCTACCAAAAGACATTTGTCATGTGACAGTTTCTATTGAGTAACAAACTAGACCTGTTGTTTCTTAAAATGGATGGTTACTTTTGGCACACTTTGTACTTTATTTATCTGAAAGCTAATAAAGTTGCAAATACTCACAATTCGAACGGGCTGGTGCAAGCGAAGTATTTGAACGGGTAGGTGTGGTCAGCTGTACGTTCGAACGGACGGTGTTAGTGCTTGAACGAGAAGAATTAATTGAAGTATTTGAACGGGCAGAATTAATCGAGGTGTTTGAATGGGTGGATGTAATCAGAGTATTTGAACGTTTCAGTTTCTTTTCTACAGTTTGAATTTTGTCAAGAGTTTGTGCCTGCAGAGACTCTCCTGCCGGTTGTTCAGAGTTTGGGTCCAATCCTAGTGAATCTTTCATCACAGACATTTTTCCTGGTGTTCCTGGCTGTCAATAGGCAAAGAAACTTATGAGCAAATTTTTTTTTGCGAAAGAATTGCCAAGGCAGAGTTGTCTGGGTCAATACATTTCTTCATAAGAATAATTACAATGGTACTACAATTCATTCATTATACATATATATATATATATATATATATCAGTGATCAGAGTTTGGATATAAATTGATTTATTTGACAGTATGGTGTTAAAAAGGCAATATAAAACACAACAAAACATATCTATATAATAGATAAGTTTCATTTCCAACAACAAATTTGTTTTTCACATTGACTCTTTAACACCATACACACACACACACACATATATATATATTGTCTAGGAAGCTGCTTCACAGCTTTAATTACTAAGCATTAAAAAAAATTCAAAATTTTTTTTTGTGTCACTCCAGTCACTTATTTACCAATATCTGTCAATGCAATTTATGTAATTTTCTTCAGTATATATATACATACATACATATATATATATATATATATATATATATATATATATATATATATATATATATATACAGTAGTCCCTCCAATTTTGTGGACTTGGTTATTTGTGTTTTTGCGTCAAGCTACTCACACGGAGAAAAAAGTAACATGTTTCAATAAACATTGTTTTTCTTGATGATAAGCCATGTATAGTAAAATGAAATATTTAAATATCTTGCTCTGTAAATAAGAAAAAAGTTCAATTAATTGAATAGGAGCCAGAAGTTAAATACAGACTTAAGGAGTAAATGCACAAAGAATAGCTAGATCTAGCTCCGAAAACATCATCTGCTTAAAATCGCTCTGAAAAAAAAAAGTAGCCAAAAATAAACTTAATTTTCAATTTTAATCAAAATGAATCAATCTATTCATAAATAAGATTTAAATATGCTGAAAAAAGTTTGATAAATTAAAAAGAAGCTAAAAGCTTGATATAGACTTAAGTGCTAAATGTACTGATAAGTAGCAAGATCTAGCTCCAAAAGAGCTACATTGGCAACCCTACTTTGTTTGAAATACATCCTTTTCTGTCCCATTTGTTAACCTATCCCCATATAAAATTGAAGACTCCAGTTCACATGTCGGTGGTCTTTGATCTTGCCAAACCCTTGATTATTAATGGAGACAGGTTGAGAAGAGTGCAAGTCTTTACCAAAAATAGTACTAGGGACAGTGAGTTGGTCTGTTGGTGGGGGGTAGGGATGCCATGAAATATTGAGTAGGCATGAGAATCATTAACACTGTACAAATGATCTTCTGGTATAGTGACACACAAATATATCAAAGCTTGTATGGACATGTTTGAGAGAGAAAGAGAGAGAGAGAAAGAGAACTAGACTGATAGACAGATAGACATATGTATCTGAAATAAATGAATTCCCATAGCCTCACATATACCAGATGTGATCATCTGAAAAAATATCTAAAAAAAATAGGTCTTTTATCCAAAATTATCTGCAATGATTCAATTGGTAGGAAGAGAGTCAGATAGAGAGGGAAAAACTATCGACTCGTTAGTGGATAGGTATCTCATTTTCTAGTCAATGTGTATGCAAGTGTGCAACCTGAGGAACCCCTGATACAATTTTTATCATTCATTTATATGATCATAGACCAAAAGGGTAGGGAAAGATCCTGAATATATGTATGTGTGTACACGTACACATATGCAAATCTTGAAACCCTTGCCAGTTCATATTTACTACTGTGATACACCGAATATCTATCCACCTGTATGTATGTGACGGCATAACTCCGGAATCACACAACATATCTCCATCAAACTTATGTGTGTATTAATGGGACCTCCAGTCATGTTTTTAGCATGTTAGTTTTTGAAAACTAAAAAAAAGATAACTTTGTGTGGTCTATAGTTGCACTCACAATCTATTTATTAATCTGTTTCAATGGATGTGATCCAAGAGTTCATGATTGTGAAGATTTTCAAATTAGGTATATTTTGATGTATGCACAGTTGAAATCCATGATCTCTTATTGGGGCCAAAATCTCCATTTAAGCCTTTCTCAGGTTTTCAGCTGGTAGACGTAAATTGAGATAAGAGTTTGAGTATCATAACTATTCAATAATTCCAGAATGAGGTCTGGGTTTCAAGCTAGCAAAGAATCACCATAATGAACAGTAAAAAATCCCCAACAATATCAATGGTTGGTTAAGGTTCAGGCTTTGTGATACACTGACAGCTAAATATTGAACAATATACACATGAATATACATATATGTTGATGAAAGTGACAATTGGAAGGTGAAGAGAAAAAACTTGAGAGAGAGAGCCGGTTTTACACCTTAAAAATATTTATTATCATGTGGTCATGTTTCAATGCATTTTGACGATAACTTGCTGTGGTGCAGAGAAAATTTTGAGCTGTTTACATGTTTGAGGTTGAGGAAAGAAATGGGGATATTTCAGTTTTGTTTGCTTGTTAAGTGGGAGCAGATCAGGGGTTGTTTTTATCTGTGTAGGTGAGAGTCAAGTCTGGCATGAAATAAGAAGGGTCTGTGAGAGGAGGGAGCAGAGGACAAAGAAATCTCACTACCTGCTCACTCAAGATTAAAAAGGAAGACAATACCACCAGCTCTTCATTCTGAAAAAAAAAACCCCAAAAACAACAGTTAAACACACCTTTCCTGAGAACTGACCATTTTCATCCTGACCCTTCCTTTTACTTATCCCTTCTTATCTATGACAAACACAACACCCGTAGAGACAGAAAACAAACTCCCTCTGACCCCCTCCTCTCACTGACATTCCCAAGTGATAACAAAATTCTTCAAGGTGTAACACCTGCTTTCTCTTGAGTTTTTTCTCTTCACCTTCCAATTATCACTTCACATCAATAAAACAAACATGTATATACATTAATTTATGCATACACAGCTAGTACAGACTTGTTTGAAATGTTTACCTAAACTCTTGAATTAGTATGAAAAATTCACATTTCAAGGGAAATAATTACTGATTGAAGTTACCTCCCTCTTATCTTTAGGTAATTTAGAAAAAATCTTCTAATTTATTCACGAAAGAGTCCCATTAGTTTTTATTCTATTCACAGAAGAATTCCACTGTCTATTGGAGCAGTACTGAGCGGTTCAAGAGTTGACCTTGTGAGAGAGAGGGAGATAGGAGGAGTATCAAATAGAGAGGAAAAAGCTATAACCTCAATTGTGGATAGGTATGTTATTTTTTCAGTATGCATGTAAACAACTTGTTATCAGGGAGTGCAAAGACTTATGCAATAACTACTAAGCAATACCTGGTAGTGCAGATTGTATAGTATACATACGCATGAACTTCAATGTTCATTAGCCTCAGGAACTGCAGGGTCCTATTGGAAACATTTTTTGCAGGGGCTCCAAATTTAGAGACAATGTCTGTAGAATCTTTCAGGTATAAACAAAGATATATTTCCTATGGTAGATTGGAAAGCAATTAGAATATGTGCTTGAAAATTTTTGAGAAAATATGTTGTTCTATAATTACAAGCTTGGCTGCACTAAAGTCAAACTCCCTCACTTCATTAAAATCTAGAAAGTGAATAAAACAGAATTCATTTCTCCATACAATATATTCCAAAACAAATTGTGTCATTTGAACTCCTTTATTAATAGTTCTTGTAAAATGAGATTTGCTAACTTTAACAGAATAAGGCAACCCGAGTTAGACTTTAGAAGTAGGGGTGAATTCCTCATCAGTTTTTGCATATATCACTGTTATTTGTGTATGACGTCACTCGTTTTTCTTCTGGTCATTGTCATCCATCATTGTTACATAGGAAAATGAAGTCAAAACTCAATGGAAAGAGTTTGACAAAAGAAAGAAAAAGTCTACTCAACCTAATGGTTAATCTGCTACTAGCGTTGAAAGAAAGGAAACACCTACTCTGTCTTAATTTGCCACTGAACTAGGGGAAAAAGAAAAGAATGTTTTTCTCCAAGTTGGATTTGATCCCAAACTGTACTGAGCTCCATGAAAACACTACTGAAATTGTAATTTATTTGTAATCATAAAAAACATGGTCAGACAAATACCGCAAAATCATGGACGAATATCTACTACTTTTTTTAAAATCTTATGTTTTTGTATTGTTTAAGGGTTCCATTGTTATATTTACTGTTTTAATGACATCCTTAACAGCAAGGTAATTTTCACGAAAAATAAAAATAAATGAAATATCTATACTTGCATAAAACACATTAATCATAACAGAAATTCAATGTTTACAAGAAAAATTATTGAGAACATTTGAAACGCGAGTTGACACAACATAACGCCACAAAATCACTTTTTCCTCTCCACTCTCCCTGTTATTCATGTCTGAAATTCATGCAACTTAAATTCAAGACCTGACTAATCACAATAATCAAGTTCACTCAGCTGGAGTTTGACAACAATATTTAATTCAAGTACAGTAAAAAAAATTATGAAGAGTGTAAATAAATATCACGGACTTGAGAATTCAGTAGAAAATCAAAATTATTTATGTTCTCTGCAAAACCTGCGATATGGTTTTATATGTATGTAGCAAGACTAGAATAGATTATTCTAACGTAGGACCCTCTTAGATGTGAAGCCTAATCAGGAGCATTTCAGTCTGATTGGCTTAAAGCTGGCCTTGATGTTTTTGTCTGAAATTTATTAGCAAGGGGTTTTAATCATTGTTGTTTATTCAGACAATTATCCTCATCTTGGTAGTTTATTTTTCACAAAGTTTCAGTCATATATTCTCCAGCCTTGTTCAGGTGTCTGATATGTTCTGGGATGTTGAATCTGATTCATGAGAATGGCCCATTAGCAACACTGCTAAGATACATGAATGATACCTTCTTACTCTGGCCTCACTACAAAAATGTGAACATGCAATAGGACCATGTGAACTCTATAAAATATACAATACAGTTCACTATGGAAGAAGAAATGGTGAATTAGCCTTCCTGGATTCACTATTAACCTGCAAAGAACATGAATTCAGGATATCTATAAACCATGAATCTACATTTACTGAAAATTATCTGAACTACGATTCCAAACACCCATACAATACAAAAGAGGGATTGCTTGCCGCTTACAACTCCGAGCAAACTAGAAATATAGTGACCCAGGATAAAAGACATCTTCCCTGCAAACATAATATCTGCAGCAGTTGTACAAACCTACCCGCGAAATTTTTAAAAAATGGCTACAGCCACCCGCCCATAAATCAAAGGCATGGTAGAAAAGATCCGGAAAATATGTCATCGGTACGAGATCAGTATAGTATTCAAAAGCAATCCCATTCTATGCAGATACCTTGACAAAATGAAACCCCACTCAGAAGAGACTGGAACAAGAACTGTGTGTATAATATTCCATGTAGTTGTGGCAGAGAGTACAAGGGCAAACTGCCCCTTCAAAATAAGACTTAAGGGTCACCAAAGAATCATTATATGTGGAGACACTTTAAATTTGATATAGCTGACCACGCATGAAGGGGAAGGGGTGCACACTGACATTCATGGAAATGAGGTCAAGACAAGGAGAAGCATTGATGGCTGGAAGAATCTGCCCACATATTTTGCTCAGATAATTTGTTTAGCAGACCAAGCAGAACAGTCAAAAAGAGACAATCTCGAAAACGCATATAATGCTGTATTAGTAAACTAATCAGCTCAGAGATTGAACCTATAACCCCAGCAACCAAAGTAAAATGATAGTAAGAAAGAGAGACTCACCATAACATCAAAATCTGAAATCTTATAAATAAATTCCATAGAAGAATCAATATGGTGTGAATTAATTCTATTTATGGTTCACTGGTGTTTTCTATTGGAAAACATCTAGAATGGAGTGAAAAAAAACATATACATCCTATTATCAAACCTGTCAGAATAAGGCCCCAAAAAGGCAAAAAAAGACTTTTTCCAAAAATTTGAAAAAAAAAAAAATCTAGGGAAGGTCTAGTGTAGACAAAACAGTACGACCAGGAGAACTGGATCACACAAACAAACAAACACGGGTATGTATAAAGAAGGATAGAACCCTCTGCCATCTTTGATGGTTACAGTGGTTCAGTACATTTTTGCCTATCTCATGTCAAACAAGAGATTTGACTTGTTGATACATCAACAACCTCTTTTGTATAAAACATGAGCATACATGTTTTTTGTTTGGTTTCAATTGATTTGTTGCCAGGGGCAAAAAGTCTTTTAAATTCCCAGCATATTATTACACTTGTTTACTTCTGCCAACAAAGTTGGAAGAGTATTCACTACTGTTTGTCTGTCTGTCAGTCCACATAACATTTCTCAATGAATTTCAATGTAACTTTTACAGTTACATTGCCCTCCCGTGCATTGTGACTATATGTTTGCACAATCTCCACAAAGGTTCTCGATGGATTTTGATTAAATTTTCTGGAAGTTTGGTTCAGTTGATTTGTTGCCTGGGACAAAAAGTCTTTTAAATTCCCAGTATATTATAACACTTGTTTACCTCTGCCAACAAAGTTGGAACAGTATTCACTTGCGTTAGTCTGTCTGTCTGTCTGTCTGTCTATCTGTCTGTCTGTCCACACAACATTTTTTAATGAATTTCATTGAAACTCTTACATTTACCCCCCTCTCCAACATCGATGCTGTATGTCTGCACAGTTTCTCAATGAATTTCAATTAAATTTTTTGGAAAGTTTAGGCCATTGGGTAAGGAAGAATTAATAACATTTCAGGGTGGATCCAGGAATTTTTTCCCAGATCAAGAGATGTTTTTTCCCCATTTTTCTTCATACATTTCATATATTCATGTATGTTTGCCCACACAATACCCTCAGAAGACCTCAATGAATTTCAGTAAGATTTTACTGAACATTGGGCCATGGGCTAGAGAAGAATTAGTTAAATTTTGGGGTGGATCCCAAATTTTTTTTGATGTTGCCTACCTTGAATCATGGCTATATTTGGATCGATTTTCACTCAGTTTTTTGTGACAATGGCAAAGGCATATGCTCTCTGAATGCTTTTTACTCAAAATACTGTGAGAGAAAAGAGAGAGAAACAAGCCTTGCAGCTGCAGGGTTCATCCCTTCATCTTTTTCAACTGAAGATGATTACTGCAGCTTTTGTATTGTGTATGATAATAAACAAAATCATAGATATATGAGACTCATCAGTTTGGTAAGAGAGCCGCCTTGCAATCACTTGGTTGTGATTTCAAGTTGCAATAAAGAAATGTTAATTTTATATATTGGTTTGGTTTAACGTGACAGTACAGACTATCAGTGAAGAGTTTACTCCCCTGAATTTGGTTTGGATTGTTCTTGTTCTTGTTCTCGTTATGGGTGGATAGCAAAGTCAACTTCAACTGGAGTTTGACAAAAAGATTTTGATATTTATTTTGACTGGCCACTTCAAATAACAGAACTTGATTAGTAGATAAGTCAATGTTAGACAATTAATTAGTCAGTATATCAGATTGTAAACATTATGTTTTCAATCAAAGATGTTCTGAACTGCTTTATATAGTTTTTCCAGAATTAGTAATATGAGATCAATTAATGTTTGTACGAATAATATACGTACCTGCTAAGTAGAATACCTTATCAAATGAACCAAATTGTTAGTTCATTATAAACGGGTTGACAGCTGATGTCCAAAGTGTAAAATCCTCAAAATCTTCCTGGGAATGTGATCGAAAAAAAACATCCAGGATTTTCAGCAGGTAGAATGAGGAGTAAGAAGCTGTGAATAAGATAAGAATAGATGAATAACAATTGTAACCAAAAGACTGTGAAGAGGGCAGGGTAGAAGTGCACAAAAAGTTAGGGGGTGAAACATAAAGATATTCGCTAGTGATGTATCAGAATATCAATCCAGTCCAATATCCGGCACTGGAAAAATGAATGTTTTTTTTGTAAATCCATCACCAGACATTAATATTCTGGTACATCAACATTTGTTAAAGGAGATTGGCTGAACTCGGCAGTTGAGGAAAAAAGAAAGGTGAGAAAGCAAAATGTGATGAAATTGAATTTGCTTTTGGGTGTCTGTGATTTGGCAAAGCGTCTGGGTGTTGGAGGGCTTCAGGCATGTGATTCTTCAAATACAACAGTGCTTTAGATTTCTACCCACAATTATACCATTAGCAAAGCAATGGATATTTTACTAGAATTTCATATTTTACAAAAACTTCTTTAAAAGTTTAAACATAAGAGCTTTTTCAAGGTCATAAAAATATTTTTCAACTACTAAAATTTAACAACAAGAAATGAAAGCTATATTAAATTCTACTCGAAGAGTCATTCAGACTAGAATTTTCACAAGCTTAACAAACAACTGCATAAACAGGCCTGATATAAATTTCAACATTATGTAGGCACTTGTATGGCAACTGGACAGGCTTTTCAAAGTTGAAGTCAGGATCCCTCCGGGAGGTTCTATAAGGATTATTGGAGGTTGCAGATATATTTGAGAATCTTTTTTCAAAGAATAATAATTTGATACTCCCATCAAAGTGTACCTGAATTTTTGATTTGTGCTTAAACATTATTTTGGCCTAGGTACACGCTTGATTTTTATTGCTACAAATTAACTAAGATAATCTGTAATTTAAAAAAATATTTATGGGGCTGGAAATCAAAGCCCCTTTAGATTATGAGGCCCTGGGTTGCTGGCCTCTCAGTTCATAAGTAAATCCAGAACTGCATCAGGGCCTTCTATTGATGAGAAATACAATGGTTTGTATTTTTCTCCACAAAAGGACCTACGAAAAAACTATCAAGTTAAAACAATTCATTGAAATATAAAAATCAAAAGTGATTATTGAGTTAAATGGTTTTTGGAAATTAATCTGCTTCTGTAGTTCAATTGGATAACTTCACAGACAGAAACTATGACGTTAAAAAGATTTATTACAAAATCAAAAATTATTCTGGGGGGTTTGCACACACTAACTACAGTTTATCTGCTACTTGATTTCCAGAATTGTTGATTAACTTCTTTATTGTTGAA